>OX384043.1:19857932-20382932 GCA_947534325.1 Agonum fuliginosum
GACGTCACGCGAACCACGCATCAGTGGTTCGAGTCCCAGCGCTGCCGATCGACAATGTGTGATTTGTCGTTAAATAAAAAGAATACGGCTACATGTATTCATCACACTCGGATGCCACAAGCCAGCCACTTGTGCATCTTAAATATGTAGCAAATGGCTACGAAACCCCGCACCGGCAGTACGGCAGTGTTAAAGCTGCGGCTCGGTGATACCGGTGCATTAAGGGGAGGCGAAGAGCCATTGGAAGGAAGTATATTTTGAGCTATTGTTAGCGATTATTTTTTTAGTTTTCGCAGAAAATTTCATGCTTTTTTAGTATTTTTTAAACTTTTTTTTGTTTTTTCTTTTAATGCTTTTTTGAATACATTTTCGTGCTTTTTAGGCACTTTTTCGTATTTTTAATGCATTTTTGAATACATTTTCGTGCTTTTTAAGCACTTTTTTCGTTTTTAATGCTTTTTTGGATACATTTTCGCACTTTTTTAAGCTCTTTTTTTCGTATTTTTCATGCTTTTTTATCCGGTCTCTAGTGATAAGCATACCTAATCAATCAATTTATTCTAGGAACACTACAAATCGATTCATTAGTAATAAAGTTGATAAAGACACAAACTGGTCACTCGAAAATGGTTACAAACATAAAATAAATCAAACAGATTATCCACGAAGGACAACTAAAGATGGCGTTACATCAGGACTCAGAATTCTGTTTTCCAGTATGACTGTAGATATTGACTATGTCTGCGGTATGCCGACATCAGGATATAAGGTGAGATTAAGTATTAATTAATTTGTATCAGTGATTATCCCACAGAATAGATAAAGAAGGGGCGAATTATATATTAATGATTTATAATTGAAATTGATTTTAGAACAGTTAAACATCTAGTCATAATAGTCCGGCAGTTTTTTTTTCATGGAACCGTGTTTTAGAACAGAAAGTTTTTTTTATTGTTGGTATTTCTTGTTTAGGGTATGGCAACCCTCAGAATTTAAGTTGGCGGCCATCCCTGTATTAAATATTTAGGTACCGTGCAAATTTGTGCTTATTTTGTCATTTATTTATTTATTTATTTATTAACCCATTTTCGGATCCTGTAAGCAGTGCAAGCACTGGTACCCAGATCCGTACAAAATAACACAAAGATTAACAAGTATACAGATAATATATATAAGATATTGTTGCATTTAAATATCACAAGTTACTTTTAATTAGTTGGTACATCATGTTGATATTATCACAAGTTATCAGTTCGTATTATATCTTTTCTTAATGCCTTTTTAAAACTTTGTACAGGAATAATACTTTTTAATTTAACATTTAATCTATTATATTCTAAGATACAGCTGTTGTATGTTGATTGATATGCCCTTAAATATATGTATCTCGTATATTTATATTTATACAGGGTTCGCCAGTCAAATGGAAATATTTGATGTGGGGCTTAGAGCTCGTAGGGAAGTGGTGGGGTGGAAGAAAACCGACTCAACATTATCATCGTGGTCTGCCATTTAGTTTATAATAGATCGTTGGACGGATAAACAGCGTGGCTACGCTGTTAAAGCGTACCATCTCAGTGGCGACAGTTTGGTGCAAACGCGGCGAGCTTTTAGACGTCATTTTAACGTACCGCGCAATCAGCCTGTTCCGTCGAATACGGCGATTCGAACGTGGATAAACAATCTTGAGCAAAGTGGATCGACGTGTAAAAAAAGGTGGAAGTGCAAAAACGGTTCGAACCTCTGAAAATATCGCAGCTTCAACATCGCCTGTTGAATAGCTATGAACTTTTACGCGATGAACTTGTCCGCGATGAACTGCCCGCTATTAATTTTCCCCGCGATGAACTTGCCCGCGATTAATTTACCTCGCGATGAACTTTCCTGTGATTAATTTACCTCGCGATGAATTTTCCCCGCGATGAATTTTCCTGCGATTAACTTTATGCGACGAACTTTCCGCGATGAATTTTCCTGCGATGAATTGTCTGGACGCGCAACGGACCTGTGTTGAAAAAAGCTAAGATCTATAGTCTGTTCCAAATAAGAATATAGTATGGGGCAACATAGGGCTTACGATTTGAGCGTTCTGTTTGGTCTAGCCGGGAACCAAGTTTACATCAGCGAAAAAATTTTGATATATGCGCGCATCATTTAGCTGTCGAACGCCGTAGTAGTAAGAACTGGTATTGTTGAAAAAATGAGTCGTTGATTAGCGTCAGTAGCGCGTGAGGCGAGCAACATAACACTATTTCAAATATACCGCTCTACGTTTAAATTTCTATTTAATGTGTGTAAAACGGACTGGCTCAGCGCCAACTACTATACTCTTATTTACTCTTATACGTATCGGTCCTTCAGCGCTATGAACGTATTTTTTGTAATTTTGTAGAATTTTTTCCTGGCTTATTAGCATCTTTTTGGCAAAAACAAAAAATATGAGTCTAATATTTTAATGTATAAAAATCTGATGTGGCCAGCACACAACCTCCCGCCATATCTAAACTTAAGGCTAGTACCGAGCTCTCCGTTCGACGGATCCGTCTAGCCAATCTAATACTTTGTAATATTCAAAGCAGTCCGGTTCCGCAAAAAAGTCGGATCGTGCTCAACTTTTGTCCTGCGTTTCTCTTTCTCTGTCTTTCTCCATCGTTGTCTTTGTTGTATTCTTTGGGTAGGATCCTGGTTAGGATCATCGTTTGCATTTGCAGTCAGTTGACAGAAGTTGATGTACACATGTACTACAATTGTACACATCTCTTGGATAATTATTACTCATTTTTTGACATATGTCACGTGATCTGTTTTCCGCCAATCATCATCGAGATCCTATCGAGATCTGCTTAGCTACATGTCTATCACAGCGATGATAAAAAACAAATTAATTATCACCTTCTTTTGGATCGTTGCTAAGGGCGTTTTTTCTGTATTGACAGTTAATTTCGTAGTTCTTGACTATTAAAAGGTATCATAATCGTTGGAGTGATGCTAATAACGATTAAATTAATCAAATAATTAAAAAATTGAGGTAACGCATCTTGCAAATGCAAAATACTTGAACAGCAACTAATAAAGATCACCGGTTATTCCAATAGGTACTAATTCAATTCAGTCTTATTTAAATATCCAATCAAATCATCATCAAAATATTATAAATTACTTAAGAGGAAATAATCCAGAAACACCGGAAAATCGTATAACAGTATCTAATTCAACAGTTCATTCGTATTAATATACCTATACGAGATACAAACCCACACTGCAAATATAAATAGACTTTTGTTTTATACTTCAAATTGTAATTATTGTGTGTGTAATTATAATTACAAATCAAATGTTTCTTTTTAATATTTTTATACAACATCTAAAATTAGGTTAGGTTAAACACACCCGTTCAGTAAACTCCCAACTTTAAGCCGGGGCCAGACATGCGGCATTCGGCGAATCCCGAACGTTCGTGATTTGCCGAACGGTGTTCGCCTTTGTGTTCACACATGCGGCATTCAGCAAAAATATGGGAAAAGTCCGAACGTTCGCCTAGTTGAACATTCAGTTGCATAAGGAACTCTTTTTCGAATTCTTGTCAAGAAACAAAATGGCTTTATTTCTTTCATTTATTTATACAAAATATAGGATTTTAGGAATTTAACGAGATTCTAAACCTTTTGTAATATCAAACAATCAAATTAACAACAACAATAATTGATAATCGATTGAGGCCGTGTGGGAGTCTAGACCTTTTAAAAATTGTTTATAGAAATATTTTTATTTATAATAAGAAAAATTGCTAACGACGAATAAGTTAAATAACTCAATTACTCGCTACTGATCAGAAACTGAAGTAAGTGATTCGACAGTTCGCTGTTCGCCGAATCCTGAATGTGTGATCGGTTGTCCGAATCGCCTCTAGAAGAACATTCGCCCTCTTTGATGTGTACTAGTTTACCGACTCTGGGCGGGATGAGGCGAACAGTTCGCCGAACGATTCGTCAAATCACGAACTTCCCGTACACACCGAGCGAAGTTCGGCGAACAGGTGTTTGGGATTCGCCGAATGCCGCATGTGTGGCCCTGGCTTTAAGGTGTGTTCTCATTCTCATTGCGCGAGCCTTGCGCATCTCTACAAATTCATTATGTTCTCTTGTTAAATATAATCTCGTGATATGATTCATAATCGAAAATATTGCTCGTGAAACCGAAGCAGCACATTTCAGCTCGGTTCCACTCGAGAATATCACCGATAATAATCATATCACTTGTTATATTACGTATGATTATTAAATTATTTTATGTCTTGTGTAATATTCTGTAAAAATCATCAAAAACATACCTAGCAATTTATTTATATTTTATTGGATGTTTCGAACCTGACACATGGTTCATCTTCAGCTGAAAGGCTGTTACAAAAAAACTAAAGTAAATAATAACAAATACATTTGTTTTAAGATAAAACATCTATCGTCACTACTTAATATAAATAAAATTAAGACCAAACAACACAATGGCGTGGATGTCGCAAACTGTACAGTTTTACTTCCATACTTACATATAAACTAACAAGTAAAAAAATAATTTCATTAGAACTTTCAAACCATAATATCTCGAAACTAACATTTAAGGACATGAGACAAACCAATTACTCAGCCGACGAAATGTAAAATATCAACATTTTTGGGTAATTCGTATTTGAGTTATCCGACCTCCAGAAATCCGGCCCTGACCACACACATATAGATACAGACATCATCGTGCATGATTCCAATGCCTTCCTTTACCTACAACAGGTATGGCGGAAGGTAGAAACATATAAAAAAATCTGCTGTGGCCACCACACGACCTCTCGCCTAATTCTGCTTGTTGTACTAATCTAATAAATAGTTTTACTTACATTTTAATAGTTTCATGTTCATTGTTCATGTAATATGTAAACGATAATGTAAACCAATATGCAAGCAAAATATGTCAACTGTACTGTCACTGTCATAATAATTCAAATTTTATGTAGAAACAAATTTCATATCATGGACAACAAGATACTGGAATTTCAAAAAAATAGAATATTAATTGTACTTTATTTTATTGTTAAATACTTCCAGATTCAGCAATTTGTATTTATAATTAACTGTACACATAGATAATCACAATTCCTTTTATTTTTAATTGCAAAAATTGTCATAAATAAATAATGTACCAATATATTTAAGGAAAACTTTTCCAAACTTCTAAAAGTACTACTTCCGGTTTGCGGATTTCTACCAAAATCTTATCCGGTGTTAAGATACTTATTAAAACCTTAAATATGAAATTTGGTTATAAACGGTTTGATACTTTTTACGTTATCGTGGACGAAAAATCGTCGGTTCATACAAACGCACACACACACACACACGCACACACACACACACAGACATCATCGTGAAAATAGTAATTTCGTATTCTAGAGACCCTGAAACGTGCTTATCCACCAAAAACTCATACTCGAAAATTTTGACCCATTACAATACCTCTCTTATAGAATATGAGGCGAGAGGTAAAAATCAAAAAATCGTGGAAACCCACATTTTTGTTTGAAAGTAAGAAAGCTTCAAATATGTTTATCAATATATTCGGTTATCGTCAGTAGTGTTTGTTAGTATCCTCAATTTTATTATCATAAAATATGTTTGTAGATAATACTGCACAACCCAGCTGAAGTACCAAAAGCTGCGCAACAATATTTTCTCGTGCCACAGGGAAGAAAAGCGAACATTGTTATAAAACCAGAATTAACAAAAACATCGAAGTCATTAAGATCACTTTCTGCAGAAACCAGGAAATGTTACTTTTCTGATGAAAAGTCTTTGAAATATTTCAAAGTCTACACGCAGTCTAATTGCAGAATAGAGTGTACTACGAATATAACTCTGCATTATTGTGATTGTGTTCCTTTTTATTTGCCACGTGAGTAAGAAAACAAATCATGTCATATTTTTTTATTAGTAGGTAATGACTTAACAATTATAAGGGTCTTTTTTCAGGTGAAGTAAATACTCCAATATGTGGATATGGTCGTAAACAATGCATGAAAGAAGTTGAAAGTAAGTTCTCGTTTTAACATAAGGTAATATAACAGATAATACTCGTACTCGTAGCCATAGGCGGTTTGGTGGTTGAATCCCCCACCTCTCCCCAGGGAACAAATTAATTTAGCGACTAGTTTTTATTTTTTGAATAACGCGCCATTTCAGAACATAAATGGCTATTTATTAAATCCTTTATATTAACTTCACCGTCGTACGTACGTACGTAGGTACGTTCGTACGTACGGCAAAAAAACAAAAGTAAAAAATGACCCACTTCCCGGGATCCTATCGAGCTGAAATTTTGGAAATAGACTTTTGTCACTTAAACACGGTACAAGACACTGAAGGTAACCCAACTTGGCTTGCAAAAGTGACTGCTGAACTGGTCCAGTTTCGTGGTACTGAGGGGTAAAGGGAGTACTCAATATGGCAGCCAACACAGGCCATCAAAAACCCGCGAGAATCGCTGATTAACGTGTAAAGTATAATTTCTATATATATTCTGTAATTTATTATAATATATACAATATTCTATAAGTTATTGAAGATTTTAAGTGAAATTGCTAATAAAATGTGGCCTATGCGATATGACAGCGCCTAGCGGCGACAGGGCGAACTGTAACCTCTTGAGCAGTCATAAAACTAGTGGAAGGGGTATGCAAGTTACCGGGGCCTGCACCTAAAGGTACATTTACAACCAATTTAGACCCTGCGTAATTTTGACTTGAAGTGGAAATTGTAAGTTAGGCATACGTGAATCAACTACCGAATTTACAACCAAAATTTGAAGTCTGCGTACTTCGGACCCGAATTGCACTTCAACTCAATGTTTGCAAGCTGCTAGCTTTCACTTCAAGTCGAGAGTGAATTCGCATGCACATTGAGATGATTATGGGAGGCGCTGCAGTTTGTAAACAAAACACAGATTTTGAATTTGACATATGGGATGTTTTCATCATTTCACCAGCATATCTGTCTGTTGTAGTTGCAGCTTGTTTCCAGTTTAATCAAAATCAGAATGGATGAAAAACTATTAAATATGATATCTCAATTTAATATTTCATATTATGTTAAACATGGTTGAACACAAGATGTAAGACAAATTGTTTCTTACCAAACGTCAAATTTGCGATATGACAGCAAATAACATTTCATGATGTTACAACAGATGGCATGTCGTATTTTCACTTTACCAGCGAAGTGGTTGTAAATGATATAAATTTTAAGTCGGCACAATTTCCACTTCAAGTCAAAATTACGCATGGTCCAAATTGGTTGTAAATGTACCTTAACAATGCACTTTGGCACAAGAAAAAATCTGATGTGGCCAGCACAAGACCTCCCGCCATACCTCAAACCCATTTCCCCATATCCAATCAATCTGAAATTTGGTACATAGACTCGTTGTGACCAAACATTTACTTTGGCACAAGAAAAAATCTGATGTGGCCAGCACAAGACCTCCCGCTATACCCATTTCCCCATATCCAATCAATCTGAAATTTAGTACATAGACTCGTTGTGACCAAACATTTACTTTGACACAAGAAAAAATCTGATGTGGTCAGCACAAGACCTTCCGCCATACCCATTTTCCCATATCCAATCAATCTGAAATTTGGTACATAGATTCGTTGTGACCAAACATTTACTTTGGCACAAGAAAAATCTGATGTGGCCACCACAAGACCTCCCGCCATACCTTACGCTTTTTAACTCTGAAATTTGGTACATAGGCTCGTTGTGACCAAACATTTACTTTGGCACAAGAAAAAATCTGATTTGGCCAGCACAAGACCTCCCGCCATACCCTACTCTTTTTAACTCTTTCTTGAAACACACTATCTAAGAAAGAGTTACAATGAAAACAAAAATTTAAATAAATATCGATCGAGTCTCATAAATAAAGGATTTATTTATTTTTACGGGTTCATTTTTTTAATTTTTTTTTTAAAGTTATTATTCATTTTTATTTGTATACGTCAGAGGGTAAAATATTTTGTATAAAACTAAACTATAATGAAACAGCCTTTTACCTTGGATCCTGGCTACACCTATGAAAACAGACAATATTGGCTTAAGAATATTAAATTTTACATTTTGGAATTATGTGAAATCTAAAAAATTGTAGTAAGTAAAAATAATAAAATGTACTCATCGGAATTTTTTGTTAAAAATGTGACGCGAGGAATTTAATGGTGCAAGTCCGTATCTCTTAACGTTCTTGAACTTCCCGCACTTTCAAGCACTGTGAATGGTCGTATTTAGTTACATGAATTTAAACTTTCTTAAACGTAAACATAAATGTGAACCTTAAAACTAAATGCTTATGTGAATGAGGTTTAATAAGAGTAGTTATTTTTTTAAAAACTTAAAAATTATTTCCAAAATTTGTATAAATCTACCTATTTATAAGTCAATCAAAGTGGTTTGCGGATTTTAATTTCTCAGTAGCTTCTTCAGGCCCCAGAAAACCTAATTCCCAAAGAGAAATCTTTTTGACTAACATATCACCTCTTCCCATTTCTTTGAATTCATCGAAAAATATTACGGGAAATATACAGAAAATAGGAGAAATTCAAAGAAGTGGGAAGGGGTGATATTATGTTGGTCAAAAAGTCTTCCTTTTGGTAATTAGGTTTTCTGGGCCCTGAAGAAGCTACATGCAAAATCTAGAAGCATAGGATTGAATTCAAATCCAGTTTTCGATTTCTTAACTTAGCCGCTTAGCCTTAACATAGTAAATGAACACAAAAGTAAGCATATTGAAGACGTCGAATTTTCCAGATGAGCGATTTTGAAGGTCAAAATTTTCAAACATTGGTTTCGACTAATGCGCCTTGCCCAATTCGTCTTCCGCTTTGTCAAATGATTACTAGTCACTTTTTAAACAAAGTTTTAAATCGTATTTTAAACGTATTTAAATCTGCAAAAAAGTCGATATGCATTTTCCCTTCGTTCTCGAGTGGGCCCCTTCCGATTTCAAAAATATTTGGAATTTGGGGGTTTTCAAGGGATAAACTTTCATCTCACCAAACGGAAGACGTATTTCTTCTCGTCTCAGGACCCGCGGCTCTCTACCTATTAGTCATGATCAAATTATTGAAGGTTTACATTACAGTTTAAATTAATTTAAAATTTCTTAAACGTAAACATAAATCTAAACCTGAGATGAGAACTAAATGCTTATGTGAATAAAGCTTTATAGTTCAGTCATTCTAGTATTTGAGGTCATAATCGAACGGATAAAGATGAAAACTGGGCTAGTAGATTTGTTAATTTTTTTAGTTTTGCAATTTTTTCATAAAAGCAGTGCTGAGATGCAGTCAATTTGTTAAGAATCATTGGGGCAAGAAGCTTCTACTCGTATTATTTATGTATTAATATTTGACTTATCTTTGATTAATATTAATCTCTATTCTAGGAACAATCTTAGATTTAGAAATGTTAGACAAGGAGAAAAATATGACAGAAGAAAACAAAGAACGAATAGAATTCACAATGGGAATATACAACAAATGCCAGTGCCTTCCATCGTGCAACAACTTAGAATACTCAGCAGAAATATCTCAAAGCGAATATCATGTATTTAAAACCATGGTAGCGATGGGAATTGTACACCCAAGGTGAGTAATTTTACTTTAAAATTAACATAAAATATTCTCGAATATTTTTCAGAGTACTTGAACAAGGAATAGTGGCAGTAACCCAAGTAGATATATTTTTTAAAGAGTCACAATTCTACGCATTGAAAAGAAGTGAAATCTACGGTAAGGTGGATTTCTTAGCCAACGTTGGAGGGCTTCTTGGACTGTTCATGGGATTTTCTTTGTTATCTCTTATAGAAATTATTTATTTTTTGACTATTCGTATATGGTTCAAGTATAAACGTTCTAATACAGAGAGCTAAATATTATATGTTACTCAAATTATTCTGTCTAAATAAATATTTCGATATGACTGATTTTTGTAAAATACAAAACATCTCAAAAATGTTTTTAACATTTTAACTGCAACTTTAAATCTATTCGTGTTTGTTATGTTCTAATACTATCTGGTAACCTATTGTATAGGATCAGTACTTTATCAAAAATACTGTGTTTTTTG
This sequence comes from Agonum fuliginosum, assembly GCA_947534325.1. Lineage (NCBI taxonomy): Eukaryota > Metazoa > Arthropoda > Insecta > Coleoptera > Carabidae > Agonum > Agonum fuliginosum. Next base: position 19,868,102 of record OX384043.1, read on the forward strand.
CAGTTATAAAAAAGTTACGTCTATTTCTAGTTCCATATGCATGTGTGAAAATAGAGCAATATTACAAAATTAAACTGTATTTTATAGGTAATTGAACTAGTGTCATATTTTATAAAATATTATAATAGAACAGCTTATATCTGGAAACCTATTCAGGATGATTCACAACTTCGTGCATATACAGAATGGGCCATAAGTCACTGAACATTGTATTTTTGATATTATTTTTACCTCTCGCCTCATATTCTATAAGAGAGGTATTGTAATGGGTCAAAATTTTCGAGTATGAGTTTTTGGTGGATAAGCACGTTTCAGGGTCTCTAGAATACGAATTTACTATTTTCACGATGATGTCTGTGTGTTTGTGTGTTTGTGCGTTTGTGTGTTTGTGTGTTTGTATGAACCGACGATTTTTCGTCCACGATAACTTAAAAAGTATCAAACCGTTTATAACCAAATTTCATATTTAAGGTTTTAATAAGTATCTTAACACCGGATAAGATTTTGGTAGAAATCCGCAAACCGGAAGTAGTACTTTTAGAAGTTTAGAAAAGTTTTCCTTAAATATATTGGTACATTATTTATTTATGACAATTTTTGCAATTAAAAATAAAAGAAATTGTGATTATCTATGTGTACAGTTAATTATAAATACAAATTGCTGAATCTGGAAGTATTTAACAATAAAATAAAGTACAATTAATATTCCATTTTTTTGAAATTTCAGTATCTTGTTGTCCATGATATGAAATTTGTTTCTACATAAAATTTGAATTATTATGACAGTGACAGTACAGTTACATCTTTTGCTTGCATCTTGGTTTACATTATCGTTTACATATTACATGAAGATGAAACTATTAAAATGTAAGTAAAACTATTTATTAGATTAGTAGAATAAGCAGAATTAGGCGAGAGATCGTGTGGTGGCCACAGCAGATTTTTTAATTTTTACCTCTCGCCTCATATTCTATAAGAGAGGTATTGTAATGGGTCAAAATTTTCGAGTATGAGTTTTTGGTGAATAAGCACGTTTCAGGGTCTCTAGAATACGAATTTACTATTTTCACTATGATGTCTGTGTGTGCGTGTGTATGTGTGTGTGTGTGTGCGTTTGTATGAACCGACGATTTTTCGTCCACGATAACTTAAAAAGTATCAAACCGTTTATAACCAAATTTCATATTTAAGGTTTTAATAAGTATCTTAACACCGGATAAGATTTTGGTATAAATCCGCAAACCGGAAGTAGTACTTTTAGAAGTTTGGAAAAGTTTTCCTTAAATATATTGGTACATTATTTATTTATGACAATTTTTGCAATTAAAAATAAAAGAAATTGTGATTATCTATGTGTTATATTTTTATAATATAGTATTTCGGTATCTTGTAGTCCATGATCGATTAACATTTGTTACTACGTAAAATTTAAATGTTTATGACATGACAGTGACAATAGTAAAATATGCTTTATATCTTCTTCTGCAGTTTAAATAAAATGACTAAAATATATTTGTCAGTATACTAGTATAATAAGTTAAAAGAATTTTTTATATTATTCTACATTTTAGTTATTAAGAAAAGTATGAACCATGAACAAACAAGGCGTACAAGGAAGTCATGTGGTGTCCACGTCAGATTTTTATATTTGTCAACAAAAAATATTGATGTGATTTTGTACAATATTTAAAGATTTACAAATTTGTAAAACTTACAGATTTGAACAGAATCCCACCATATATATATATATATATATATATATATATATATATATATATATATATATATATATACCGGAAATTAATGGGTTTTAATTTATTAATAAATATATGCTACGCTGTTATGTCAATTTTAAATTGCATAGCAGTTGATATTTTATTATAATTTGTATTGTTACCTCAGTAAACCTACAAATAATATTTAAATAAGTTCATGCTTGAAAATGGGCCTCGAAATGAATGAAAATGTGTTATACACATTACAATTTGCGGATGATCAAGTGGTTATAGCTTCCGATAAGGACGATTTAGCCTATATGACAAGAAAATTGTACGAAGAATATAATTCAGCTGGACTCGAAGTGAATTTAAAGAAAACTAATTATCTCGGCATAGGAACGCAAGTATTAGAAGACCTAGATATAGGAAGCGATACTATAAAGCATTGCAAAGAATATACCTACCTAGGAACAATCTTTACAAAGGAAGGTACAAGTGAAAGAGATATAAGAGTAAAAGTAAACAAGGCGAAACAAGCAATACGTTGCTTAAACTCAACACTATGGTCAATAGATATATCCAAAGCCACCAAGAAAAGGATTGGTACTGCTATTATCCAGCCAATATGTACTTATGGTGCAGAAACATGGGAAATCACTCAGCGTAATAGAAGCAGGATAGAAGCTGTGGAAATGGATTTCTTAAGACGGAGCGCAGGAGTGTCTCGTTTAGAAAGAATAACGAATGAAGAAATTAAGAGAAGAATGGATGTACAAGAGACCATAAGTACAAAAATTCAAAATAAACAATTATCATGGTATGGTCATGTATGCAGAATGAACCAAAGTAGGTGGCCAAAACGAACGCTAGATTGGGTCCCAAATTACAGAAGAAAACGAGGAAGACCTAGAAGAAGTTGGAGGGAAAGCATAACGGAAGCAATGGAACAAAGATGCTTAGAAGAAGAAGATTGGAATGATAGAGACTTGTGGAAAGTGGGAATCGGTATACAACGATAGTTGTCTCAAAGCCGACCTATATATATATATATATATATATATATATATATATATATATATATATATATATATATATATATATATATATATATATATATATATATATATATATATGCTTCATTAATAAAGAAAAATATAAGTACCTAGTTACTTATGTTAAAATATATAATTGTATCCAATACCTCTTAATAAAAGCATTATAACTATGGTGATTTTAAACAAGCAAAGTAAAAAATTACCCACGAGTGGCAAAATTAAACCCACTTGTGGATAAATTGTTACTTTGCTTGTTGGCAGTCACCATAGAAACGATGTTTTAGGTTGAAACTTAATATTTTTAAAGTATTTAAGCAGTTATTAAGAGGTGTTGGATAAAACGTTATACTTCACACGTGGGCAAAAAGGAATGACCCACTCGAGAAAATTATCTCACTCAGTCTTCGGCCTCGTGAGTTAAGATTTCCCTCGTGAGTAATTCCTTACTTTGCCCACTTGTAAAGTAAATAACTATAAATTGACTCACTATAGTATGCACAATTATGGCACATTATGATTTCAGTGGTCTCTAAACTATGAGATGACACTTATTGTTAAATAATTCTTAAACCTAATAAATATTGCACACATACCTACATTCATATTTTTACTCAATATTTGATATGGAATTAAAATAAGTCACATTTGAATTTTCTATTTAAAAATTGTATTTTACATTTTTCATATTTATAGTAATAAAATAGAAACACTGCCCTTTTGTTATTATATATTACATGTAATTGGTATTTTATCCTGTAGTATTGATTTTCAACTAATAAAAAAAATATGAATAATTTAACACTTTTTGCATTAATATACCATTGCATTCTAGTCTTTAATGAAAGTACTTTAATTAAAATAATTAAGTCAACAGAAATTATTTATGTAGTACATACCTACGAGCAGTACTTTATTTTCAATCAGATACATAGAAGGTCATTTCAAATTATATTTTCCACTACCTTATATTATTATAATTATTTATTTATAATATGAATAAAAATGCTAACCTAAGGTGTATACTCTCTGCATGACGATGTTGCATCCTATGTAGAGGTCCCAGTAAGTCTTTAAATTGCTTACGGCACTACACTTCAAATTTAAACTAGTCGTTATTAATTTTATAACATTTGCACATTAAAAAGTTCAATTACACGCAATTATAGATATTTTTACGTTTAAATATCAAAATATATACACAAAATTTTTAATTTTACTTTATAAATATTGATACATGCACTAGGACAATAGACCGAATACTGAACTCGCAAACATCGGTTCCTAGTGACGCGTAGACAAGGTTTCAACAGGTTTTGTTTACTCCTTATATAAGAATATCGTGCTCAAAATAATATTTGATTTTAGTTGAATAAATCAGTGAAACCTAAACTGTTTTTATGAATATTGTGTTGGTGTTGATAATATGAATTATTTTTTTAACATTTTTATAACTTGGGGTTCGAGACCGATTAATGCATTTTGAAAATAATAATTTATTTTGGTTAACGGTACATCACGTTCAAAATAATTTGTAACAATAATAATTAGAAATCATATTCACCAATATAAATATTCACGTTGACGGCTGGTAACTGCACACACCATGACTCGCTCTATGTGAGACTGTCACAAAGGTTTTGCATTCGTGACTATAAATATTTAAAATTAGAGAAGTTGATCCATTAAATTTATTTGTTGCTGTGTTATTTAGGTCGATTCAGGATCATTTTAATGTTGAGATATTCACATTTATTTAAGACGTTTCGGCCCTCTATGTGGCCATCATCAGTTACATAGTGTTGATATATTATACAATTATACTATTTGGATCTTTCTCAAAGTGTATATAAAAGAGTCATGTGCTCAAGTTAGTAGGTGTCACACATCAGGTTTGCTATAAACTAAATACTAAATACGTAATAATTGTATAATATTTTTAAAAATTATTTCATGTATAGGTCACAATAAATATTCAACTTTCATTAAAATCAAAAGCAAAACAATTAAATCATATTTTAATTGATCGGCAGACACTAATTTAATGATGTTACTTATTTTATGAGGTGGTTATGAGTAATTGATACATCGATATAAAACGAAATGTAATAGCAACTGATGTTCATATCGATATTTATCGATATATCGATATTTTTCCATCCCTATACCCTACTCTTTTTACTACTATACGTACAAATATATAGGTACCTACTTATAAATATAAATATTTTAGTCATTTAGTCAACTGAAGAAGAAGATATAAAAAATGATGTAGGTATCATTATTGGCACTGTCACTGTGACATTTTTCGTAATAGGGGAAAGTGTTCTACCTGGACAAAAATTACATTTTTTGTTCTATATTTTATTGTGATACAGAATAACTAATTAATTACTATTATTTTTATTGTGATGATATTGAAAGAATAATAGTAAAATCTTATAAGTATAAGTAATAAACTGTCCAGAGCTACAATGCGCTATTGTACCTTGGAACAGAGTTGGTTGTACTTCGGGACACGTAAAATATAAGGAAAAAAGAAAGAATCAAACGAACAGAAACAATTTTTTTAAACTATATAGTAATTTTAAACGAATGTATTTATAAATTTTTTATGTTACACATACCTATTTATTCAAAAAAATAAATTTAAAGTTTACATATCCTCAAAGACATGTACCTGTGCCTTGGAACTATGTCCCAATAAGATACAAGCAAATTATTGTCCAAAGGTACAACTAAGCAAATATTTTTATTAAATATAATACAGTATTTGTTTCATTAAATTTTAAATCAAATGCAAGAAGTTTTCGAAGAAGTAACAATGTATATACTAACTGGACTATCATACAATGAAAGGTATCAAATAGGTATTTAGTAATACAAATTGCAACATACGATCAAAAAATACATTTTCCCTCTGAAAAAAATCCGATGTGGCCAACACATGACCTCTCGCCATATACTCTACTATTTTACTAAGTGTGTATGAAAGTACTTACTCACAAATATACCATTGTAATAGAAGGGAATTCGGGAATTGTAGTTTTTATAATATTATTAAGTTTATTATGACCTTATAAATACTAAATGACATTTCATATTTTCCATTTCAATTTGCCAAAAAGTCAAAAATTCATATGACATTAACACTCAAATATTTTATTTTTTGTTTCCATAGGTAGGCAGATAAATCAAAATTGTAACAAATTTGCAGAATTTTTAACTTCTTGTAATTGGAAAATGGTGCTAGATAGAAACAACGTTTTAAATATATATTGTAGATAGTAACATTTAGTATACAATGTTATTAAAAAAATTCCTATTAATTCATAAATTTTGAGAATATTCCAGAAAAACTCTTCAGATCTTCAAGAAACTACCACTTCCGGTTGCACGATCAACACCAAAATCTAATCAGATCTAATCTAGGGTGTCAGAATATTGTATACAAAATTTCAATTTTTTTTATTCAGTGATATTTGAGTTATCGTACCTCCAACATCCATCCTGACACACAGACACACAGACACACACACACAGACATCACCGCGAAATTATCAAAATCGTGTTCTAGGGACCTCAAAACGTGCTTATCCATTGAAAACTCACTATCGAAATTTTAGCATGATTACAATACCTCTCTTACAGATATGAGTGGCGAGAGGTAAAAACATTCATCTTCAGTAAGTGAACAATAGATGCATGAGTTTTGAAACAACGTGTATCACTTTATTTTTGAACAGTGTTGTTAAATTCTACTTGAAATTAGTATACAGGTGTCTCTAAAATGAGTGTACATGACTTAACCACAGCTTCCTGGGCCTAAAATAAGACGATTTAACCAAACTTACCTATATCCAAAATTGTACCGTTAAGCCGTAATTCTGCTTCAAAGTCCTTACAAAAATAACGAATTTTGCTTATAACTAAAGATTGCTTAGGCCGATTTAGATGAAATTTTGTATGACATGAAACATGGCTATAAGTCATCTTTTGAAATGATATTTGTTATTTTTAGTGCACTGCTAGTGCGTAAAACTTTAGTGGTAGTCCCTTATTAGGCTGTAACTTTTTAATGGTCAGACTGAGAACTAAAAAAAAAAAAATTAAAAAGAGACTTTCATAAGTAAACTTTAATTTCTTCGTTTAATTTTTAATATCTCTTACGGTTTAAACAGAAAAAAATCAAATCCGTGTGCTTGCACCGTGTATTTCTCAAAAATACAATTTTATCTAGTAGTCTAACAAACAATAATAAATAAGAAAAAAATAAGTTTATTGTTAAAATTACAATAAATGCTCAATGTGAACACCGTTTTCTTGAATGCAATCAATAAAGAATAATGTACAAATGTTGCAAAGGGCACAATACAATTTTTTGCGAAGAATTGACCTTTGCATTCAAGAGCATTGAGCATTTATTGTAAATTAAATGAGAGTTATTAAATTTCCTTAGATATTAAATAATAGTTATTTAAAAATATGCGTACATTTGAATAAGTTTATTAAATATACGCATAGTTATGCTTAATATACAGTTTTTGAACTAAAATATATATTATTTAAATATATGCGAATATTAACCATCAATATATTTTTATAATAGTTTTAAATATATATTTTGTAATATTAAATATTTAAATATTTATACTAAAAATATCAATGTTAAATATGCAATTTTTAATATCCATTTCTCTCAGTGTACAGTCATTAAAATTGGATATTGAACTAAATAGTTTAAGATCATCCTTAAAAAAAAGTTTGAAGTTAGATAAAGCAGATGGTAAGTCATTTATAAATAAAAGAAATAAATGTGGTTCAAGATTAGAGCCTTGAGGAACTCCGGAAGTAGCTTGGAAATCAAATGAATTGGTGCCAAGATAATTATCAAATAAGAAACGATTATTCAAGTAAGAATAAATCAGTTCAATTAACTCATCAAATAGAATTCACTTAAAGCCATACAGAATGATTCAAAAATAACAACACTCATCATTTAAACAAATTTATTGATCCCCTCTTAGTGAGGATTTGCATAAGAGTCGAGAATGATTCACTTTTCGCTTACTTCGCTCAGTTCCAGTTCAGGTCCAGGTCAGTTCACTTATGGCGCCCTGAGGAAGCTCAGCGGTTAAATTTCATTATATTTTTGGCAGTAAGTCTACAGATACGCAGGTGATAAAGGGAAATAATTGCTTTCGAGAATACTGAAGATGATTCAAGGTAAAAATGTTGAATGTGAGTCTCAGTTAAAAGAAAAGAGGAATAAAGTTAGGAAAAGGACCATTTTGACGGAAGTGTTAAATGATTACTGTTCGAGTACAAGTTTGCATGGGATTGGGTATCTTGGTGCTGAAGATAAGAGCTTTGCTGAAAAGTAAGTTTTAATTTTAATTTACTGAAGTATAGTAATAGTAAATTAGCAAGAGCGAAAATAGTTCATTATCTTATTTTTTTTTTTTATTTAGTAATGGACAATTAATGGTTTTATGTTTTTTTAAATAATTCAATTATTGCATATTTTGTTAGGTGCTATTTTTCTTTTTTGTAATGGAAGAAAAAATAAGTTTATTAATTTTGATTTGTAGTACAAATAAAATTTTAAAATTCAATACATACCTTAACATTGCACGTTTTTAATAAAAACATAAAGTGTTAATATTTGTTACTAAAATACATCATGGTTTCATGGCACTCTGAAATAATGCTAAATGGCTATTTTATATTTATTATTTTCTTTTCTTTTGCGTTTTACTCGAGAACTAACAAAGCAATATGATCGAGTCTCATATTGTGTAGTTTTTAATTTTGAACAAGTTTTGTATTTACAACTTTCTTCTAAAATGCATAGATCACTAACTTTTTCCTACATAACAGATTTCAAATAGACATCTAGTATACTGGATGATTCATGCAATTAATGGCAAATAGTACCTATACACATCATACTGATCATGGAACAAAGAGAATTATTTTAAAAATTCGTAAATAGGGGCAGTCAATAAAATAAAATAAAATTTTAATTAATTGTACAATGGCAAGAATAGTGAATTTATGAAATTTCATTTGAAAACAGTGACCCAAATCTGTTTGATTAAAAATCCTGAAAAGTTAAATAACGAAGTTTGAAAAAATAATTTTTGTTCTGTGATAAGTGAGTTGGGCATTTTATGCCATTAAAATATACCTATGTACGAAGTTGTGAATCAACCTGTATTTGTTTTGATAAACTAGAAAAAAATTTATACATTAGCTATCAATTTTATTATAAATAGCTACTGTTTCAAATAAAATTGAAATATTGATTTGACCATATATTATAATAAAACTTCCGTTTGTCTGTATTTTCAGCTGTCGATCCTATTTATAAATTTACGACGCAAAAACTTTTTTAAGAAATGCGCCCTTAAAATAGTAAAAATTAATTACAAGGTTACACAATATTTTCGTTTTTTAGAGAATGGTGGATTATCGTGTTTACCGTAAGCCTGTTCGTTTGTATTTATTTTATTACCAGAACATGGATCAAATGGACAAACGATCCGGTGATTTTAAGTTTTGAAAAAGAACAGATTCTGATTTGGGATATACCATTTCCGGCAGTGACTATTTGTCCAGTTAATAAAGTTCTGAGAAGCTCGTGCAACTATATCGAAAAGTTTCGAAACATGGATAATTTGACTGAAGAAGAGTAAGTAAATTTATCTTAAGGTGTTCGTCTACCCTCAAGTTTTACAGCGTTACAGAGGTGTACGCCTCCCACGTTTACTTTAATTATAATTGAAATATATGATGCTTTTACATATGAGGGTATTAACTCGGTATTAACAAAGGATGTCTTAATGCTTCTATATTTTTCTTTTTTTTCTTTGGCCTATAAATTTGAAGTAAAAAAATATTTAAAATGACTTTTTTTGCGGTTTTTTGTCATTTGATAATATTTTCCTCGGTCACTATAAATGGCAAGAAAAATTTAAAAAACAAGAAGCATGCAGCTAAGCTTCCTTTTTCGAATAATTTTTGTTTTACTTAATTTCTTTAAAAAATACACAAGTTATTATGGGATTCCGGAGCCATGTTTACAATAATTTTCAACTTCAAATTGACATTGACAAGTACGAGTTTCGGGCTGGTTTCGGGCAGCCGTAGTAGTGGGGAAGAGAGTGAAATAGAAAAAAAGTAATATCGAGAGTATTCTAAGAATTCGAAAAAATGGTAGACGAGGCTCTTAAACTAATTCATTATAAAGTAAAATATTCTACTCGATTTAAATATAGAATTTTTTATTATTTCCATGATTTAACTTTTGTAAAAGTTTTTAATGTACCTAACAATTTATGTGATATTTGTTTAAATAAATCCGAATTCACATTTTTCCGTTATTTTTTTAACGAATTGAAGGCTTTATTATAATTAATTTCAGTTTGAATACCATAAATTAATTAGAGCATTACGTGTTACATCCTATTTCTAATATCCTTAGGGAATTTTCGAGCATGATTTATATGCAGGTGTTAATCTCTTAATTTGTTTACAAGTTTGTCATGTTCGCGTTGTGTGAAATTATTTAATCCGTTTACACATTATTATAATTATACCAAAGTAACTTCAAAATTTAATTTTATCAATCACCGATGACTTAAAATACTACTTATAAATTTTAAAAACCTACCGAACTCGCAATTTACACATAATAAATTATCAGTAATAATAATTATTGTTTTCACAAAGGCATAGTAATAATTATTAATACATATTATTTTATCTACGAATCTACGATTACTACGATTATAAACGTAAAGTTGATTGTTACTGAGGACCAAGCAAAAAACATTTTATTAGTACTTTTTGATTACATAAAATAAAATACAATGACCGAATCAAACAATTTTACAATCGCAAAAAACTTCTTTTTTCTACAGAAGTTTTTTGCGATTGTAGCGCCACCTATTGCTCGTACAAAAAAATGTTCCCAATAAAATTTTCATATTTTTGAATTGTCAATTCAAATCTATACATAAATGTTTTAATCCGATAAAAAGTTGCGCGAATTTTCTAACAATTGCTATGACAGTATAACGTATGCCATTGTGGTTTTAGTTGGATATCACCTATAATTATGTAAATTTTCGAACGGCATACAAATCCGGACCTGGCGTCAAATTTTCATGGGTGATTGCAGCAAACCTGATTTTTATAATATAATTAGTTCTATAATAACTAATTAAGAATTGCAGTGTAAGCTGGTCCGAAAGTGGGGCTTAAGATTTTTAGAGGCTGTGGAACTTTCAAAAAATATCAGATTTTCAAGTGAAACCAGCAAAGCTAAAATTTTGTATAATGATAATTTACCAATTATATTTAACAAAAAAATATGTTAGCTGGACAGGGCAGGTGGAAAACCTTGTTAGCTGTGCAGGTGAACATTGACAGTGACAGTGACAGTGTCAAAATAGTGACACATCGTTTATATCTTCTTCTACTGTTTACATAAAATGAAAACGATGTGTCACTATTTTGACATTGTCACTGTCACTGTCACTGTTCACCTGCACAGCTAACAAGGTTTTCCACTTGCCCTGTCCAGCTAACATATTTTTTTGTTAAATATAATTGGTAAAGTATCATTATACAAAATTTTAGCTTTGCTGGTTTCACTTGAAAATCTGATATTTTTTTAAAGTTCCACAGCCTCTAAAAATTTTAAGCCCCACTTTCGGACCAGCTTACACTGCAATTCTTAATTAGTTATTATAGAACTAATTATATTATAAAAATCAGGTTTGCTGCAATCACCCCTGAAAATTTGACGCCAGGACCGGATTTGTATGCCGTTCGAAAATTTACATAATTATAGGTGATATCCAACTAAAACCACAATGGCATACGTTATACTGTCATAGCAATTGTTAGAAAATTCGCGCAACTTTTTATCGGATTAAAACATTTATGTTCCAATCGATTCGTATGCCGTTCGACAAACTTGCATAAATAGATGCATATTTCATTTAAAAAACCAATGACATACGTTATACTATCATCGCAAAATGTGATTTTTTTTAACAATAAACAATCAACTTGTCCAGTGCAAGTTCCACGCTCACACGCTAATTTTGCTTGTTCATTGATCATTATATAGGTACATAACTGCCAAAACCCTAGAGAGCATACGTTATACTATCATTACACTTTTTGGCAGCGGGCTGACGGACTATAAGAGTCGAGAATGATTCACTTTTCGCTCATTGCTTACTTCGCTCAGGTACAGGTCAGTTTGCTTTTGGCGCCCTGAGGAAGCTCAGTGATTAAATTATTTATATTTTTGGCAGTAAGTCTACAGATACGTAGGTGATAAAGGGAAATAATTGCTTTCGAGAATAATAAAGATGATTCAAAGTAAAAATGTTGAATGTGAGTGTCAGATAAAAGAAAAGAGGAATAAAGGAAATAAAAGGAAAAGGACCATTTTGACAGAAGTGTTAAATGATTACTGTTCGAGTACAAGTTTGCATGGGATTGGGTATCTTGGTGCTGAAGATAAGAGCTTTGCTGAAAAGTAAGTTTTAATTTTAATTTACTAAGGTCTATGAAATAACAGTAATAGTAAATTGGCAAGAGCGAAAATAGTTCATTATCTTATAATTTTATTTTATTTTGTGGACAATTAGTGGTTTTATGATTTTTTAGATTTTTTTAAATAATTAAATTATTGCATATTTTGTTAGGTGCTATTTTTCTTTTTTGTAATGGAAGAAAAAATAAATTTATTAATTTTGATTTGTGGTACAAATAAAATTTTAAACTCAATACCTACCCTAGGTGTACATTGCACGTTTTTAATACAAAATTTACTTTTCTTTTACTAGATACTAGATCAAATAAACAATGTTTTCGAATCTAAATTACTGTATGTATGTCTTTTTTAAATGGATTAATGGTCAAGTAATATCAATATAAAATAAAATTTGAAGTTTCAATTTCTAAATTAATAAATAATATCAAACAAAATTTTTACTTGCCTAGCTACTTTATTCTATTAACAATTATTAAATCTTTTTGTTGCTATTCTACAACAATACCGGGTGTCTGTTTGAAATCTGTTGTTGGGAAAAACAATGCTATTTTTTAAATTTTGCTGTAAGTAGTTAGTTTAGACGAAAGTTGTAAATATAAAACTTGGTCAAAATTAAAAACTACACTACCACACTCGGTCATATTGCTTTGTTAGTTCTCGAGAAAAACGTAAAAGAAAAGAGGCATATTTTGCATTATTTTCGATTATTTCAGAGTACCATGGAACAAGTCATATATTCCTTCTGTATTTAATTACATTTTTAATAATTATGCAAAATTGTTAACTTAAAAAAATAAAATGTTAATATTTGTTTTAAAAAAATACATCACTAGTTCCATGGCACTCTGAAATAATGCTAAATGGCTATTTTCTTTTGCGTCTCGAGAATTAACAAAGAGATATTTTTGTGTAGGTAGTTTTTAATTTTGAACAAATTTTGTATTTACAACTTTCTTCTAAAATGCATAGATGACTAACTTTTTCCTATACCTATAACAAATTTCAAACAGACATCTGCGGTATACAGGATGATTCATGCAATTAATGGCAAATAAGTAGTACACATCGAGTACACAGCATACTGATCATGGAACAAAGAGAATTATTTTAAAAATTCGTAAATAAGAGCAGTCAATAAAATAAAATAAAATTTTAATTAATTGTACAATGACAAGAATAGTAAATTTATAAAATTCCATTTGAAAACAGTGACCCAAATCTGTTTGATTAAAAATCCTGAAAAGTAAAATTACGAATTTTGAAAAAAATATTTTTGTTCCGTGATAAGTGAATTGAGCACTTTATGCCATTAAAATATGTGTACTAAGTTGTGAATCAACCTGTATTTGTTTTGATAAACTATACATTTTTATTATAAATAGCTAGGTACTGTTTCAAATAAAATTAAAATATTTATTTGACCATATTATAATAAAACTTTCGTTTGTCTGTATTTTCAGCTGTCGATCCTTTTATAAATTTACGACGCAAAAACTTTTTCAAGAAATGCGCCCTTAAAATAGTAAAAATTAATTACAAGGTTACACAACATTTTCGTGTTTTAGAGTATGGTGGATTATCGTGTTTACCGTAAGCCTGTGCCTTTGTATTTATTTAATTACAAGAACATGGATCAAATGGACAAACGATCCAGTGATTTTAAGTTTTGAAAAAGAACAGATTCCGATTTGGGATATACCATTTCCGGCAGTGACTATTTGTCCAGTTAATAAAGTTCTGAGAAGATCGTACAACTATACCGAAAAGTTTCGAAACAGGGATAATTTGTCTGAAGAAGAGTAAGTAAATTTTTTTATCTTAAGGTGTTCGTCTACCCTCAAATTTTACAGCGTTACAGAGGTGTACGCCTCCCACGTTTACTTTAATTATAATTGAAATTCATTATAAATAGGTTTTTATACTTTCAATTAAGTAATGCTTTAAATTATTCACAAGCTTAATTCAATTTAAGTTTACCTTATAAAATAAAAACATCATCAATATTGTCCTAGATAAAGTGAAATATTCTACTCGATTTAAATATAGAATTTTTAATTATTTTCTTGATTTAACTTTTGTATAAGTTTTTATTGTCATATAAATATAATAATAATAATAATAATAATAATAATAATAATAATAATAATAATAATAATAATAATAAAAAATAATAATAATAATAATAATAATAATAATAATAATAATAATAATAGAGAAAATGATGGGATCCACAAGGGAAGACAAGCTCGATAACTGGTTAAGAAAACCAATACACGGAAGATACCCAGCAAAATTACAACCGAATAACATCGACAAGAAAAGCTCACACGCCTGGTTAAAACATAGTAAGCTATTTAAAGAAACTGAAGGCTTCTTAGTTTCAATACAAGACCAAGTTGTGCCAACATTAAATTATAGAAAATACATTATAAAAGACAACACGGTGCAAGACGATAGATGTAGAATGTGTCATCAAAAACAAGAGAACATCGAACATATAATAAGTGGATGCGAAACACTAGCCGCCAGGCAGTACACTAAACGCCACGACAATGTCGCAAAAATAATACACCAGAACTTATGTATGCAACAAAAACTATTAGAAGAAGAACTACCGTATTACAAGTACAAACCCAGTCCTGTAATGGAGAACGACAAAGCCAAAATCTACTGGAACCGCTCACTAATTACTGATCACTACACGCCGAGTAACAGACCTGATATAGTATACAACATAAAAGAGACAAAAACAACTTACCTCATAGACATAGCTGTCCCAGCGGCTAATAACATAGAAAAAACCCACTCTAAGAAAATTGAAAAGTACCTTGACTTGGCCGAGGAATTAAGAACCCTTTGGAAACAGGAAAAAGTCATAATCATCCCAATCATAATAGGGGCTACTTGCGAGATCCCTTTCAAACTGCACGAAGGACTAAAAACATTAAATATACCGGAAAAAATATTCTTACCGATACAAAAAGGCGTAGCCCTGGATACATGTAACATCGTAAGAAGAGTGCTAAACCGAACGACGCCCGAGAATCCCATCGAAGCAGTAGAAACATGAAATCACCGAGGACGTAGAACCTCAAGAATTGTCTTCTCTAAAACATAAAATACATATAAAGTAAAACACATCATATGTTAATAAAATACTACCTACCATACTGCTATGATTTGTTGTATATATACTTGCCCTAAAAGGCCGATATATACAAAAATACCTGTAACAGAGAAATAAAAAAGAAATAATAATAATAATTTATTTCATTTGGCAAAGTTCAGCTTGAAGCTGTTCTTACACTTAACCATTTCAGCAATACATGAATATATACAGTAATACAATGAAATTAATATAACAATATTGTATAATATAGTGTAAAATTATCAGATAGAGTATACAGTAGGATCAGATTCAATATCCTGAATTAATAAGAATTATACATTTATATATTATAATCATTTGATGATGAATATTCAAAGATGTCTTAGGCTTATAATTCGAAGAATAACATAAATTTTATTGGTTCTATACTAACCTAGAAAATTAATATTCAAGGAATAACAGATTTTAGCAAAATGCAGAATTTTAATTTAATAGAGAAAGTTTTCAAACTTAGTGATTTTAATTGATTTGGTAGTTTGTTATAAATTGAAGAACATTGGTAGCTGAAGCCTTTTTGAAACAATTTGGATTTATGTTTAGGAATATGCAATAAAATTTTATCTCTGAGTCTACGATCATGCAGATCACTTCTGAAATCAATCCTAGTGAGAAGATAAGTTGGAGTTTTCTGTGTAATAATACGGTGAATCATACAAGCAGAGTGTAGAAATCTGCGTTCATACATATTTAGCCATTCTAGTGTATTTAGATGAATAGAAATATGTTCGCGTCTTTTTAAATTCATTATGAACCTAATATGTGATATTTGTTTAAATAAATTCTAATTTAAGTATTCCTCGTTCACTTTTTCCGTTATACTTTTTAACGAATTGAAATAAAATAAGTTTTAATGCCATAAATTAATTAGGGCATTATGTGTAACATCCTATTCCTTAGGGAGTTTTTGAGCTTGAATTATATATGCAGGTGTAAACAGTGGCGGCTCGTTGGTAAGGGCTGCAGCCCCTAGTAGGAAATGAAACTGTTCTGATACATTATTTAAATAATATCAATAAACAATATTATCTATCTATCCATCAAATATATCTTGTAATTTAAAAATTTACGCCTGTGGGCTTACTATTGATGATACTTTGATGCGGCGTGAGTCAACGCTATACCCATTTTCGTTCTATGGGCTGTTGTCACAACAGCCCTCGAACTTAGGCAGAAGTACTTGTGCGCGGTGAGGGGAATGATAGCCAATGTGTGGAAGTGTGGGTTACACAGTAAGCAACGGGGCTGCCACAAACGCAGCTCTGTCGTTCACGGTGACGGTGAATATAACTGCGTGTAGTTTCAAGGTACAAAATAGTTTGCGTTGAAATTATAAGGCGTACAATTGTATATTTTTAAAGGTATATTATTATTTTATTAAAATTGATTGTGATATTTGATATAATTAAATTTGTATTTATTTTTGTACAAAAACTGGGATAAACTGTGAAGTTTCTCTTCCCTAATAAAAATTAACTTTAAATATAAAGGTATTTAACCATGAACAAATAAAATTTGGACCTGCAGCGCATTTTCATTTAAATTGCAGCCCTTACCTTTAAAAAGTCACCGGCCGTCACTGGGTGTAACCCTCACTCTCTTAATTTGTTTACATGTTCGCGTTGTGCGAAATTATTTAAACCGTTCACACATTATTATAATTATGTATAAACCTAAATAACTCTAAAATTATTTTTATCAAGCACCGATGACTTAAAATTAAAATACTACTTATAAATTTAAAAAACCTACCGAATTCATAATTTACACATAATAAATTATTAATAATTTGTGTTTTCACAAAGTCATAGTAATAATTAATTATAAACTCACTGTGGTCCGATCGGCTGGTGAGGTCGTGGGTTTGAATCCCACTGAAGAGCATAGACGTTGTGATTGTCTAAACATTTGATTCGTATAATATGTATATCTAATTCACATGGTTACTGGCTGAACCTAAAGCTATAGAGGTTTCCCCTTTTTAAAAAATTTAAAAAATAGTAATGATTATACATATTATTTTATTTTGTGTGCTCAATATTGTTACTGCAGGCAAGTTTTTATAATATGAAGTCTAATTTAAAATATTTTTTTAGGTCTAAAAAATTGTGCGACATATCTTTAGTTTGCAGCATGGAAGCATATGAAAATTTTATTGATTCATTTATTTGCAAAAATTATAATATAACCGATGAAGATGCAATTGCAAATATACAGAAGGTAATCTGGTATTTAAGAATAATAATAACAATTTTATATATATATATATATATATATATAGATATATATATATATATATGGTGGAAAAAAAATGAAACACTTTGAAATTCGTGAAATTTCGACCATTTTCAAACCGCCATAACTCGGTGTATTTTCAATCGATTTGGATGAATCTTTGTGGACGAAAAACTTTGAAGTGTCTACTTTAAAGTCATGCCTGCGAATTTTAGTGCAACCCCTTCCGCCCCCCTCCAGCACCCCGGTGAAAAATAATAAATTTTACTTTTAAAAATGTCCAACTTTGACGATGTGTAAGGACTTTAATAATTTTTTTTGACTTGATCCATCAAAAGGGCTCTAAAATTCACTCAATTCCCTGTGCAGGACTCAAAGAACGAAGTTCCTGCGATGATTTGGAACAAAGTTATGAATTTTTTTTTAAAAGGGCATTTTTTGGTTTTTTGCACATAACTCAACGACTTTTCAACCAAATTAGACGATTCTTTCGGGGAATAACCAAATTGTGGGTGTACTTTAAGGGGATAATCTCAGATTAGGATGATCTCTTTTCGTACCCTTTTAAACCCGAACAAAAAAACACGTTTTTTCGCAAAGAAACGTCCAACTTTGGCCATGTTTATTAAGTTGGAAAAAATTTGTCTACTCCATCCACAGAAGAAGCATTGAAATTTGTTCAATTACCTGTGCTGGGCCCAAAGAACGAAGTTCCTACGACGATTTGGCACCAAGTTATGGTCGTTTGAAAAAAGTGCATTTTGGGGTTTTTTGACTCATAAATCGGCAGTTTTTTGACGAATTTTTTTTTCACGAATGAAATTTTCTTTCAAAATTTCTAATATTTTAGGCAATTTGAGTTATTTACATGAAATATCCAATTTAATTTTTAAAGAAGTAAGCAAATCTCACGAGTTTAAACGTTTAAAATTTAAGCAGTTCTTCAATATCGAGAAAATTTAAACTTTTTAAAATTAAAATTTATTATTTTTCAACGGGGTGCTGGAGGGGGGGCGGAAGGGGTTGCGCTAAAATTCGCAGACATGACTTTAAAGTAGACACTTCAAAGATTTTCGCCCACAAAAATTCATCGAAATCGATTGAAAATACGCCGAGTTATAGCGGTTTGAAAATGGACGAAATTTTATGAATTTCAAAGTGTTTATATATATATATATATATATATTCAGGGTGAGTCATCGATATGCCCGTCGTCGATATCTCCCTTGTCGTTAAAAATACAGCATAAATTTATTAACAGAATTTTTCGTCTACTCAAGGAGCATAACTTTAAATTATTTTCACATATACAGGCTGTTGCATAACGACTTGGCAATAATTGTTCGTCGTTTTTTAAATGAAACACCCTATATATTTTTTATATATTATGACGTACCTGAATCTCAATTTTGGATATGAACTTTGGCGGTAGGCTCCGGCCAGCCACTGTGTCGGCGAGGGGTCGTGGGGAGCGGGATGTTTTAGAAAACAAAGGGGGCGCCACGTATTTTATTTTAATACTTACTGAAGCACCGCAGCGGAAAATACGAAACTGCAAGAAACTTGAACGGTGCAAATACTCTGAAATAAAACGGATGGGGAATCGAAGCATATGACGGGAATTTTGAAAATAAAACGTTATCTGAATCTTAACTACCTGGTGATTATTCACATAAAACATATAGTGCCAAGAAGAATTAATATTTTACAATAATCAAAATCGAGCTTAAGACCTAGATGTGAGATGAATGAAAATGGGGCGTAAATGAATTTTACAGTAATCGCTAATCTAAAGGATTAGCGTAGAATCGAGGTAATTTAAATTCTAGACAGCAAGGCAGTGGTGCCGCAAGTAGTTTTAAAACACAACAATTGATTTATAGCGACACTGTATCGTATGAGGAGCACTTGCTGGCTTCAAATCGTAGAACAATCGTACACAAATATAAATGTCGAGTGGAACAATTACATTAAATCGTCGTAAAGGTAAGTTTGAGTCACAAAAACCAAGTGCTGCCTGTATGACACCTACGCCACTGGCGCGTGTGCGGTAGAGCACGCGCACACTGTCACACTTTAGCTACACTAGCGCTAACCGCGTAAAAATTGCAGAGTAGCAAATTAATATGGCTGATGAAATTTAGACGTAATATGATGTATGAAACAATAATAATTGTACTCAACCAAAACGGCAACGATGCGATGACGGTACCAGGAGGTTTTCCAGCCGTAGGCCCTTCTCGCTTCGGTGGCGTGGCCGCGAAGATGAATTTTATGGCCAGGACGTGGGGGTTAGCGGTGTAGACACCGGCAGGATGATGACTACGGTGATGGTTCACTAGTTTACAGGTCACAATACTCCCAAAAATTGGAACAACACGTACTGCGTTAATTTATCGGAACGACGAACGGTAGCACACAAGGTGTACGCAATACGCGGATATGAAGGCACGTGCAACACAAATCCCGGCATGGGTTATTAATGTGAATCTCTTCAGTGACAAACTATTTGTCTCGACGGTAAGTAGAGCATCCACACTTCACTGCAACTAATAAAATGCCTTCGACACTGTATTTTAAACTAGTTTTTCCACAGGCTCAAGGTTTAAGCGAACTTTACTGTTCGGTGACTCGTACTCGACTCTCGAAGAACGAAACTGTCCAGATTGTTAATTAAATTAAGAAATAATGTACAGAGCGGTACTGCAATAAATTTTATATTTAACTAAAAGTTTTATACGTTATAATATTATGAATTGTATTTTATTTACCTATACGAACATATAATTTCATTTTAGTTTTCCGCGGCGTTGCCAAGTTATTCAATTTTTTCTCTAAAAAAAGCCGAATACACGTATTGCTAGCCGCAACTTTTATTTAGATATCTTTATTTTATCAGATATAAACTATATATAAACATTGACATTTATATTATTTTATATCATTTATATATTGTCTTTTCTATGTCGAGTCGACGCCATTTTGAACCTTACAGTTCGGCCCTTCCTGACGAATATTGTCCCTAATGTTGCGAAGTCTCTTGCTACGTCTGACAGGTTCTTTTTCTGTTTTATTCATATTTTCGTTATCATTGTCGTTCTCGTTGTTGGTCTGGTTGTTGTTGAGGGTTTCTTCGTCTTCTGATTCTGAAGTACCATCTGCTTCAGACGAAGTATCATCATGTTGGTGCCATATCTTTAACCTTTCGGGTGGGAGTATACTTTCATATGGAATCTGCGTATTCTGTTTACCGGGAATGTCTGCTACCACATATCTATCGTTGGACAAAACAGATTTAATTATATATGGTCCTACAAATTTTTTTGCCATCTTCGGAGAGCAATCTGTGGGAAGAGTATTTTGTTTAATGTAAACGAAGTCTCCAAGATTTAACTTTTTATGTTCCTTTCTATTTTTATCAAACCTTTCTTTTGTCTTACTTTGATTATTTTTAATATTTTCACTTGCTTTAAATCTTATTTCTTGTCTAATTTTATTATATTCATTAATCTTTTAAAGTTTGATATTGTCCACATATCATTTGTGTTCGAATAGTAAAATTACTAATTCCGCGAATAATATGAGATATTATTTCAGGTTCTGTCATTTTCGCTCTTTTCGCTCTTTTCGCCAATCTTACCTTATCGTAATAATATTCTTCAAATTTCTCTTCGCGTTTCCATACACGCGCACGTACCTTATCGATTAATGTTGCCAGATCTTCCATAATGCTAAACATGTCTATTAATTCTACTTTAATTTCAGTCCACGATTTAACAGTAGTATCAGATTCAGCATCGTACCATTTTTTGCATTTCCACGTAATTTATTCGTAGCCAAAATTTTAATATGTTCATCCGAAATCCTATATAGATCGCGTATGTCATCTACCTTTTTTTATCCAAACTTCAACATTATCTATTTGATCATTTTTCCAAATGTTGGAATTTGCATAGCAATTTCTGAAAACTGTATATTTTTATTAGATGATTGACCACCTTCGGATCTTAGTTTTCTTATCTCCTCATCTCTGAATTGGATCATCTCTAACATTTGAGATACTTGTAGTATCATTTGTTGCATTTGTTGTTGTTAGATAGTAATAGCTTGATCATCAGCCATATTTAAAATTTCGTTTGAATTTCGACGAACTGAAATATCAAAACACAGGAAATCTCAAACTATATTGAAAATTTCGTTTGAATTTCGACGAACTGAAATATCAAAACACAGGATATCTTAAACTTATCCCACTTCTGAAGTTGATAGCCGCAACTTATATTTAGATATCTTTATTTTATCAGATATACAATATATATATAAAGACAAAGCGTTATGTAAAAACGAGATTAAAGGAACACCAGAGAAGCGCAACTAAATCCTCGTCAAACACCACCAACACCTGTGCTCTAACACAACATTGCAAAGAGCACAAGCACATGTTCGACTTTGAAAATGTCAGCATAATAGACAAAGAAAATAATCTACGTAAGCGTCTTATTTTAGAAATGCTTCACATTCATAAGGAAGAAAACAGCGTTAACTCTCGTAACGACATACAGGATCTTAGCAACATTTATTATAATCTACTTCAATTATTCACGACATAGCTCTAGTTTATTGTTAGTTTAGTTCTCTTTTACAACCATAAATATTTTCAATGTATTTAGTTACTTATATCGGTACTTTGTCACCACTCACCAAGGATAACATGTATATACATGCTTTCCCTTAAGTTATAGGTTTTAACGGTTATTCTGTGATTTTGGCTTGCACAAGTAACATGCGATTTTTGCTGACGTGTTTTATTTATTATATTTGTGACGACTATTCTGTGTCTACAGAATTTAAACTATATTTAGGTGCATCAATTATATGCACATGTTATAATAATATCTAAACCTTTCTACTGTAAGTACTGCTTCATTATTAATATTTGACTGTATAACAACTGTATTTAATGTGTGTAGAGCCTTGAAGAAGACACAAGTGGTGTCGAAACGTCGGCCTTGTAGGAAATAAAGATTTGTTGACTGTATCCCCGAATATTTCTTATCCACATCACTTCTCCAGTCGAATATTCATCTTTTCATTAATAACTATTGTTTAACTTTTTTGTATTTAAATGTGACTACCAGTGGTACCCAAAATGATATTGTTTTGGTTTTGCAAACTTCTGTTCATTTTACGAATTTCAACAAAATTCTTTGTGATTTATGATCAGTACGTCCAATACTATACACCCTTAAATTTGGTTACACAGGCTGGGTTACACTCTCCACTACTCTGGACATTTTCCTATATAAATATTAAATTGGAATAAAAACAATTTCTGGAATTCAGTCAACTTTATTTGACTTATTTCAACCTCAACCGGTTTCACACCCCACCTATAATTAAATTAAATTATTAACTTATTGAATGTTTTAGAATGCACCAGATATGCACAACGAAATGGGCTCCGTTAGATGGCAAAGTAAAAAACTCGACGATGCTTTTGCACATCAGATTACTGAAGAAGGATTGTGTTTTACTTTTAACTCTTTTGGACAAGAAGATATGTACACAGATGTAGTGTAAGTATAAAATCTTTATTTTACAAAAATCACAAAACCTCGAAGATTTTTAAACAATTTATAAAAAAGTATTTGAATTTTGAATAAGAAGAAATAAACAAAGAAATTTTTTTAAAAAGAAAATGTATTTTGAGGCCATAAACAAATTCTTAATGATACAAAAGCTGCATTAAAGTTAAAATTTATCTAACTAAATACCAGCATACGCGACAGCGTGGTCCAGTGCGTTAACTGGCTAAGGCCGGCTAACGTGTTGTGACGTCAGTCAACGTGAGATCGATGGTTCGAGTCTCCGTCGGGCGACAATGTGTGATTTGTCGTAAAACTAAAAATGCCCAAGGTCTTGCATTCAATCACACTCGGGTGTTACAAGCTATCCACTTTTTCACCTTATGCTGGATCCACACGTCCACACTTGAACATTTTAGTCCGAACGAACAGAACGAACTGAACGCGCAGAGCAGAATAGTCTGAACAAAAGCTCTGCGTTCAGCAGATTCGCCGAATTATTGGTTTTCCAACATGCTTGAAGCAGTCGTAGTGAATGTCAATAATGGATTCCAATTTGACGGTAGCATTTGGTGTCTTTTTACCTCTCGCCTAGAGAGGTATAGGAATCGTGAAAAAATTCGATGTCGAGATTTTTGGCAATAAGTAGGGGAGAGGTGGGAACAGTGGCCACTTTTTCACATAATTGCCAATAAAATATGTGCAGATTTGTTTGGAGGAGAAATCATTACATATATAGCTAAACATAGCTATTCTGCATATTAGAGTCCATTTGTTTTATTTTTAAATAGCGCCGAATAAAAAATAAAAAAATATTTAAAAATTATGCGTAAAGATGGCCACTATACCGCACAGGTAGGTACAATGGCCATATTAATAAGGTACAGTGGTCATAGTTGACCATTGCTGACCTTGTGTATTCTTACTTAAATTTGTGGCGTAAATATAATGCGTTTTATATGTATGCCAGGTAATTCAATTTAGCTGACCGCTAAAAACTTTAAATGACATGCTGTTGCTGACCATTGCAGAACATGTTTATTTTCAATCAATATTGTGATATTTGGCAAAATTATAAAAATTTAAAGTAATACAATTTAACTGACCGCTAAAAATTTAAGCTGACCTACACTGACCACAACTTTAACTAAGAATACACAAGTTCAGCATTTTTTTGGGTCAGCAATTTATTTTTATTCATTATTTCACCTATTCTCATCCAAGCGTCATGTTTCTTTTAACTTATTATAATAAAACCCATGCTTAGGGTTTCATAAGACATGTTGTTGCTCATAAATGTCTATTAGTTACACTTTTCCCTGTCCCATTCCATTTTCAACACACAATAATAACCTTCAAATATACACAATACAGCTGTATATGTTTATACAACGAATGCTGCGATGAAGGCGATCAGCACGAACGGTGCGAATTCCCGTCAATTGAAAGATTCGGCGAACAATTATTTTCTATGAGCAAGTCCGATTTACCGACAAGCAACGGAAAACATTTGGCTCGTTCGATTCGGTTCGGAGAGACATCCACACTTGGCGAATTAGGCTTGCGCGTACTGCTTGTTCGGTTCGTTCAGACTAAAATGTTCAAGCATTAAATATAGTCCTGGTTGCACAAAAAATAGGTCCTCTGCCACTGTGATTGAAACCACAGATCGCCGCACGGATTGAGATTCTGACTGCACTAAGATGAATGAGTGGAGACTGATCCCCTCCGATAAAAGGATCTAGAAAGCTTCATGAGAAGCGGCGCTACTCCCACGGGAGTGTTAAGCCACTATATAATACCAGCATTGACAGTGCTTGCAAGTGGAAAATGTGAATACTCGTATTTAGTTCAGGGGGCGGACCCAGGAAATTTGGGGGAGGGACATTTTTATCAGAATGTGTATCAACCCTCTCTCCCCTATTTCTTTACGTTTATTAAGTTATACAATTTTTAGTTATTTCAGTTTATTATGAAATAAAAATTAAAATATGAAAAAGTGCGGACTATTATGAGTTTGCATATATTGTATTATTGTGCATATTAGTATTTTTTACAAATGTTTGCATTTCATACAAAAATATATCAAAATATGGTATATTTTTTTGCATATTTTGCATATTTCAATATTATTTACATATATTTATTAAAAATGCATAATATCTGCATATTTTGTACCTTTTAACCGAAAATTTTAATTTTTTAATAAATTTTATAAAATTTATAATCGCTCAAATAATGTGATACCACCTATAGACCAGGAAAAATACAGCTCGGATCGGGATCGAAGAAATACCAGGAATTCATTGTACATGTGAAAAACAGCCGCTCGACTGAAAGTGCATCACCGGTGCATAAAGTGCATCCCCGAAATTGCATAATTCATTCAAAATTATACAAAGTCGATAACGTAACGTAAAATTACGTGAAAATTACTCCTCGGGGGTTTTCGAGGGTGCTGATTCCAAATATTACCTCGGAACACCCCTACGATGCCCGGGGTGGCTCTGCGGGGGTGGATTTTGGCCAAAACCACCCCTTAATGATATGTCGCGAGAATCCGGGCCAGAGTTACCTACTACCCGGAGGTTTTCGAGGTTGCTGATTCCAAATATGACCTCGAAATACCCCTACGATGCCCGGGGGTGGCTCTGGAGGTGGACTTTGGCCAAAACCAGCCCTTAACGATTGGTCGCGAATATCTGGGCCAGAGCTACTGTCCGGGGGTTTTCGAGGGTGCTGATTCTAAATCTGACCTAACACCCCTACGATGCCCGGGGGTGGCTCTGTGGGGGTGGATTTTGGACAAAATCACCCCTTAACGATCGCGAATATCTGGGCCAGAGCTACTGTTCGTTTTTTTCCAAAATCCACCCCCACAGAGCCACCCCCGGGCATCGTAGGGGTGTTAGGAGGTCATATTTGGAATCAACACCCTCGAAAACCCCTGAGGAGTAATTTTCACGTTATTTTACGTTACGTTATCGACTTTGTATAATTTTGAATTAATTATGCAATTTCGGGGATGCACTTTATGCACCGGAGATGCACTTTCGGTCGAGCGGCTCCTTTTCACATGTAGAATGAATTCCTGGTATTTTTCCGAGTAAGAGGTCGAAAACCCTATCCCGATCCGAGTTGCTACGCAAAATTAATTTATTTTTATGTAAATGTCCTGGTCTACTACAGTTACAGTACCTAGTTTTTACATTTATTTTATTTTATTTTTTAAGTTATACGTTGTTTTGTTTATTTTACATGATATTCTTGTGCATTGTTGACAAAATGTAGTATTTTTCTGATTTATAAAAATTAATTATTAGTAAAAATTAATAAAATTATGTTGCATATGCATGCATATATTTGTAAAATATTGCACATTTGTTTAATTTTGTATATATATTAAGCATATTTTAGCCTTATTTCAATGCATATTGCATGCATATTTAGATCATATTTGCCTGCATATAATCCGCACTCTACTAATTGGCAAAGTACAAATAATTTGCGATATTGTTTCAATTATAGGAAAGACTTCATTGGTGCACAGGTTATAGTTATTTATGTATCAAGTACCGAAAGTGCATATTTTCAGTACAAGCATGGACAATTGCAGCCCGAGGCAACGCCGAGCTCTGCAATCATGCGAGTACTGAAAACGCACTTTCTGTACAAGATGCATACAATTTTTTTTAAAATTGTATTACTCAAGAAAATTTACATATTATGCAGTTTTTAAATGACGTAATTTAAATAAAATCAATCTATCTTTTCTAAGGGGACGACAATTGAAAATGTTTATTGACAACGAAAAAAATAATTTTTTATGACAGGCGCTTTATGTTATAGTGTAAAAGTTGTAATTTAACTAAGAATTTTATTGATAAAATTATGGACGAAAACAGTGATGAAAGTGATTTTGAAGATCAAGGTATTCCACCTGAAATTACAGAGACTGCTAACGCAGCAACTTTAAATTTACTGCCTTCAAAACCGCGAGAGAAGGTACTTTTTAGTACTAGTACCGAAAAGTAATTACTTTTCAGTACTAGTACCGAAAAGATTGATTTTCTGTTGATGTCTTGGTTACCATAATGTTAATATTTTGTTTCAATTTTGAAAAAAATATATTTAAAGCTGAGTCAGGTACATTATGTTTATCTTTCCAAAATTGAATCCAAACATCTTGGGGGGAGGAGGATAATTACCCCATTACCCAATCTTTGTATCCGCGCCTGATTTAGTTAGATGAATTTGAACTTTCTTAAACGTAAACATAAATATGAACCTTAAAAATAAATGCTTAGGTATGTGAATGCAACTAAAAACAAATTGTAGTAGGCGCATCGGTATCATGTCATTAGTCATTTTAAGAGATAGGTATTAAATTTATTTGTGTGAATGTAGAAACTGACTATTCATTATTGTATATTTTGATTACAAATTAGAATGTTTCTATATAAGAGAAATTTTTTGGAGTTAGTGCTTTTCAAAATAATATGACCAGACCATTTTCATCATCTCTTTCTGATAAGCATACCTAATCAATCAATTTATTCTAGGAACACTACAAATCGATTGATTAGTAATAAAATTGATAAAGACATAGACTGGTCACTCGAAAAAGGTTACAAACATAAAATAAAGCAAACAGATTATCCACGAAGGACAACAACAGATGGCATTACATCAGGGCTCGGTTTTACGCTTCGCGGTCTGACTGTAGATATTGACTATGTCTGCGGTATGCCGATATCAGGATATAAGGTGACATTAATTAATTAATTTGAATCAGTGATTATCCCACAGAATAGATGAAGAAGTTTATCATATATTATATCACTAGACTATAGAAAATTCTCGATTACCTATATGAGACGTATGCCCGGAAACATCACGAGACAGAATGTCGAGTGGTGTTTCCATCTGACAATACATCGAATTTCGACAATTTTCTATTATCGAGTGGTAGACGGCTGGACTATATTCTGAATGATGGTATTTTATTTATAAACCGAAATATTATACTCAAATTGACAAATTTTGTTACTCAAGTGACGTCAGCGAGAATACAAAGGTTTGTATTATCGATAATACAAAGGTTTCTATAATCGATATTATCATGTTTACTGCAAATAATAAATAGATGACGGAGAATGAAGAATATCATATATTCTTCGATGGTTATTTATTCTCATCGACTCCACATTTGGGTTTTTTTTTTTTAAATTGACAACCATCTTAATTTTCGTTGTTCTTTACCAGAATCTTTTTTGATAATGACCAAAACACTGGTCGAAACGTCACAGGCTACGCAATAAAAATTTAAAAAAAAATCTGACGTGGCCACCACTAGACCTCCCGCCATACCTACTTTATTCTTTTTACTTACTACCTATACAAATATATTACTGTATAAGTACTATTACTACTACAACACACAAATATATTTTAGTCATTTTATTAACACTGCAGAAGAAGATATAAACGATATTTTACTATTGTCACTGTGACTGTCATGCCATAATTATTTAAATTTTACGTAGTAACAAATGGTACGATCATGGACTACAAGATACCGAAATACTAAATTATAAGTATTATTATTCTTAAATGATATTAGATACAGAAAAATTTATAAAATACGGCCGATTGTAGATAATACTCACATAATCTTTCATTTAAAATAAAAAAAATTGTCTTAAATTAATTATTTATTGAAATATTTTTAAAAAGTACTACTTCCGGTTTGTAGATTGAAACCAAAATTATATTGGGCTTTTAAGAATCGTATTGAAGCCTTAAATACAAAACTTGGTGTTAAAATGTTTGATATTTTTGGAGTTATCGTGTCCGAAAAAATTGTAACATACGCACGCACGCACACACACACACAGACATCATCTCAAAAATGTGTAATTCGTATTTTAGAGACCCTAAAACGTGCTTATCTGCCATAAACTCATATTCGAAAATTTTGACCCATCACAATACCTCTCTTATAGAATATGAGGCGAGCAGTGGCGGCTCGTGGGTAAGGGCTGCGGGGCTGCAGCCCCTAGTAGGAAATGAAACTGTTCTGATACATTATTTAAATAATATCAATAAACAACATTATCTATCTATCCATCAAATATATCTTGTAATTTAAAAATTTTCGCCTGTAGGCTTACTATTGATGTTACTTTGACGCGGCGTGAGTCAACGCTATACCCATTTTAGTTCTATGGGCTGTTGTCCGGCTCCGGACAGCCCTCGAACTTAGGCAGAAGTAAGTGTGCGTGGTGAGGGGAATGATAGCCAATGTGTGGGTTACACAGCGAGCAACGGGGCTGCTGCGGACGCAGCGCTGTCGCTTACGGTGTACATAAATGCGTGTAGTTTAAAGGTACAAAGTAGTTTGCGTTGAAATTATAAGGCGTACAACTGTATATTTTTAAAGTTATATTGTTATTTTATTAAAATTGATTGTGCTATTTGATATAATTATGTTTATAATTAAATTTGTATTTATTTTTGTACAAAAACTGGGATAAACTGTGAAGTTTCTCTTTCCTAATAAAAATTAACTTTAAATATAAAGGTATTTAACCTTGAACAAAAAAAAAATTGGCCTGCAGCGCACTTTCATTTAAATTGCAGCCCTTATCTTTAAAAAATCACCGGCCGCCACTGGAGGCGAGAGGTAAAAAATTAATGTTTCATTAATGTTTCATTAATTTTTTCCCCCTCTAAAGCCCTTAAAACCAATATCTCGTCAATATTCCTACGTTCGGGCTAATATACGTTGTTTTTCAATTAATTCATTCCAAGGAAGCTGATTTTAGATCAATTAAACATCTAATCATAATAAATAGTGTATTAAATCGAAATCTTACGTTTCATTAAAAGGTAGCACAAAAATAAAGACCCGATTTCCTAATGCTGTAACTTTGTTTATAAATAAAAAAAATCAGATGTAGCCAGCACAAGACCCCCCCGCCATACTTACTTTATTCTTTTTACTTATTATACAAATATATTAACATATTACTACTACTACTCCCAAATATATACAGGATGGGGCGCAGAAACTGTCTTTTTTTAAAATGCGGTTTGTGACTGGCGGGGATATCGTATAAAAGTGGGGATGGGCATAATGAACGCAGCAGTAGTTCTTAATGTTTCTGCCTATGTACCCACTTAGTCGAAAACATGAGGTGGACGGTATAGAGCAGCGTGCGTTTGCAGTGGAAGCATATTTTTCAAACAACCGTTCCTACGTGACGGTGTAGCGCGCGTTTCGTACTCGCTTCGGAACTCGACTTTTTCGGACCAGCTCTTGAAGAAATGGACCTACAAAATGTCTGGTTACAACAGGATGGTGCCACGGCACACACGGCCGGAGCTTCGATGACAGTTGTGAGAGCAATGTTCCCCGGACGACTCATCTCGATTCGAGGTGACATCCCGTGGGCGGCGCGCTTGTCCGATTTAACGCCATGCAGAGCTGGGCATTACTTCAAGTAAAATTACTTTAAGTACTGATTTTGCAAGTATTGTACTGCAAGTATTGTACTTCAAGTACTTTTTTAATTTGGTACTTGTACTTGGTACTTGCACTTCTTCAACAATTTACTTGATACTTGTTTAAATATATTCGTACTTCAAGTACTTTATGAGTAGGTATGACTTCAAGTAATTTTAATAATTGAAGTATTTAAAGTAGGTACTTGAATTAAAGTACTTGAACTTGCTTAAATATATTTAGTACTTCAAGTACTTTGTAGTATTTGAGGTATCTATTTGTATTTGAATTAACTTAGTCATTCGTTGGTTACTTCTTTTTGATATAAACAATAAATAATTTAAAATTAGAAAGTTAGTTTCTGGATCCTGACTGTTTTTACAACATGTGAGGTTGCCCCACCCAAATTGGGTAAAAGGCGTGATAGATATATATATATATATATATATATATATATATATATATATATATATATATATATATATATATATATATATATATATATATATATATGTCTGTTGCAATTTGGAAGTCATGTACTTGTACTTGGTACTTGATACTTCATGATATTAATTTTTTACTTGCAGCTTTTCAAGTACTGTGTAAAATACTTCTACTTGGTACTTAGGTAATACTTCAATATATTAATTTTTACTTGCAGCTTTCCAAGTAATTTGTAAAATACTTGTACTTGATTTTCCAAGTACATTTTTAATGTACTTGATACTTGATCATATAAACTATGAAGAAAAGTACTTTTGCTTCAAGTACTTTCCATGGCCATAAGGTACTTGATACTTGTACTTCAAGTACTTTTTTGTGATACTTTGCCCAGCTCTGACGCCATGTGATTTTTTTTATGGGGATACCTCAATGTGGAGGTTTACAAACACCGCCCTAGAACCCTGCGTCGGCTGAAGATTCTTATTCGACAGTAAATAGCTCGAATTCCGGTGGCCATGTTGGAACGATATCGGTTGCGTCAATGCATTGAGAACGGTGGCCGCCACCTCTAAGATATTTTGTTTAAAACTGTATGATGTAAAAAAAACTGTAAGTTAGGTATGTTCTGTAATTTTGAATAAATATTTTTTTTTCTATCTGCAATACTTTTTATTTTATTCACCTTCGAAAAAATCTGACGTGGACACCACATGACTTCCTTGTACGCCTATTAAACTGTTCATACTTTTCTTAATAACTAAAATGTAGAATAATATAAAAAAATCTGACGTGACCACCACAAGACCTCCCGCCATACCTACTTTATTCTTTTAACTTATTATACAAATATATTAATATATAAGTACTACTACTACTGCTGCTACTATACTCACAAATATATTTTAGTAATTTTATTTAAACTGCAGACGAAGATATAAAGCATATTTTACTATTGTCACTGTCATGTTATAATCATTTAAATTTTACGTAGAAACAAATTAATGTTAATCGATCATGGACTACAAGATACCGAAATACTTAATTATAAATATATAATTTAATTATTCTTAAATGATACCAGATACAAAAATATTTATAAAATACCGATTGTAGGTAATAATCACATAATCTTTCATTTAAAATTTAAAAAATTGTCTTAAATTAAATATTTATCGAAATATTTGGAAAAAGTACTACTTCCGGTTTGTAGATTGAAACAAAAAATGGGAGGTACACACTAGATGCTATAACAGTCCTAAATACAAAATTTCAACTTTCTACGTCTAACCGTATTTGAGTTATGCGACATACATACGTCCGTCCGTACGTACAGATGTCACGACGAAACTAGTCATAATGGATTCAGAAAAGGTCAAAACGGATATTTCCGTCAAAATCTGAGAACCAAAATGTTTCCCGATTACAATACAAGACAGTTTCTGCGCCCCACCCTGTATTAGTCATTTTATTTAAGGGTCTCGTCTCCGCAACAAAATGTTGCGCATTTAGAGGTGTAGCAGTTTCTGCTTTACGAATTTCGTATTAACTTAAGGGATAAAAAAAATTACTAGATGTTATCTTAAAGAATTAATCTAGGATTATGCCCAGTTAAAATTTTGAAAAAATGTTTGTAAAAAAATAACGAAAAAGTGCATTTTAAGCAGTTTTATAACATTATATATCTTATGATACAGATATATATATATATATATATATATATATATATATATATATATATATATATATATATATATATATATATATATATATATATATATATATATATATATAAATTACTAGATGTTTTCTTAAAGAATTAATCTAGGATTATGCCCAGTTAAAATTTTGAAAAAATGTTTGTAAAAAAATAACGAAAAAGTGCATTTTAAGCAGTTTTATAACATTATATATCTTATGATACAGGTATATATATATATATATATATATATATATATATATATATATATATATATATATATATATATATATATATATATATATTACACACACACACACACACACACACTCACACTTGAAAATTTTGATCCATCACAACACCTCCCTTATAGAATATGAGGCGGGAGATAAAAAATAGTTCTGTTTGCTGATTATATTTTCTTAAACATGTAATTTTTTCCCATTAAGTCGCCAAGATCATATCGGACAAGTAGCCGTCGCCACCGGTGAAGCATTTCGGGCTCGTTTCAAAACATCTGGCAATAAATTCATCACTTCTTGTCGGATGGTCTCTATTAGAGATGCTAAGGTCTATTGCTTGTTCGAATAGACCCGTAACTCTAAAAAATCCCAAAGAACGAACGCCAAAACGAAAGATCATGCGGTCGGGAAACGTTTGTTTCAGAATGTCCACTGTCGGACAGTTGCTCGCGTTGTGTGTGCGGTTGCTCCGTCCTGCAAGAACCACATATTCTCCAAATCCAATTCATTAATTTGCGACAGTAAGAAGTCGTTGGTCCAGATTCTGTAGCACTCACCAGTACTTTCTTTTATTTATGCACCAGTCATAGAAACAGAGTTACCACAGCAGCGATATTCTCAATCAAACGACTGATTCGGGGCCGGCTACGTCTG
Organism: Agonum fuliginosum; assembly: GCA_947534325.1. Taxonomy (NCBI): domain Eukaryota; kingdom Metazoa; phylum Arthropoda; class Insecta; order Coleoptera; family Carabidae; genus Agonum; species Agonum fuliginosum. The sequence continues at coordinate 19,901,978 of OX384043.1, forward strand.
CTACTGTTCCGTGTTGAGCCACTCTCATCGAGGCAAGCGCCTAAACGTCGCAGTGTTTGTCCAGTTAATGCCACACGATCAGAGAATCGGGGACGAAATATAACACTGAGCTACCTATTATTAATTTTTCAAAAATATTTTGACACAATTATTACGCGTTCTTGAGTAGTATAGCGATTCATGGTTCTTCGACTTTAATCTTACATCAGTTTACTGCACTATAATGTCAAAGTTGCGATAACATGAGACGCCAGCTGCAAAAATTAAAGCATCATCCTATAGGATGACTACTGTTGTGCCAGCTTACGCAATGAATTATTTTTCAATAAGTCATAGATTAAGTACAGTATTCTTTTTTATTCGCATTTGAATCAATCAACCGTGCAGAATTGATGAATGCACTGGAAGAATTAGAACTAAAAGCTAAAATCAGGAGACTAATAAAAATGACAATGAAAGAATCAGTAGCGTCAGTAATAACACCAAAAGGCGAAACAACCGAATTTGTGATTAATAAAGGAGTACAACATAAAGACGCACTGTCCGCAATGCTATTTAATTTGGCTCTGGAGCCAAAAGTAAGAAAAATCAACAAGGGAACGATAAGAACAAGAGGGGGGGCAGATAATAGCTTACGCTGACGATATAGTGCTAGTTACAAAGAGCAGGAAAATAATGGACGAAATGCTGGAAGAAATAACAATAGAAGGAAGGAAACTAGGACTGAAAATAAACATGAATAAAACGAAAATAATAGACAATAAAATAAAAATAAAAATAGGATAATATAGATTTGAGGAAGTAGAAAAATTTAGATATCTAGAAGTAACAAGTAGGAAAGAGAAATAGAAATTCACGAAAAAATAATGAATGTCAACAAAGCTATGTACAAGAATAAAAACATACTAAGAAACAACATATTATCCAAAAGAACAAAGATCAGAATATACAAAACACTGATAAGACCAATAATGCTATACGCAGCGGAGACAATGACAATGTCAAAGAAAGATGAAGAAAAATAGAAAGGAAAATAATAAGAATAATAACAGACCCGATAAAAGATGAAGAATATGGATACAGACCTCTGAGGAAACATGAAATTGAACAAGAACTACAAGGCGAAGATGTAGTGAGAAAAATAAAACAACAAATAGCAAAATGGCTAGGACATGTATGCAGAGAAAAGGAAGGTGATATGATCAAAGAAATATTTCAATGGGAACCAGGAGGAAGAAGAAGGAGGGGAAGACCGTGATCGACATGAAGAGGAGAAGTGATAGAAAATCTTAAAGAAGCGGAATATAGAGAATTAAAAGACAAAATAAAAGATAGGGGAAAATGGAAAGAAATTTGCGACAAAATAAGATAAAGGAAATAGGAACTGATCCACCCCAGACAAGGGATCTAGAGAACTTCGCAAGAAGTGGCGATACCCCGACGGGGGTGTATAAGCCTTTATTATTCTTTTCTATTCGGCTGTTTATTATTCAAATGATTACAGTCACAGAATAATTTACATTTGTTAAAATAAATTATTATTTAGAAAGATGTAGAAAAATAAAAAACTCTAGGAGTAGTCCTTTTCTTCACAATATTATTTATTTTGTCATATTAAAACACTTAGTCCAAAAATTTAAACTGCAGAAAAAATTTATTCGTGTTTAGTTTATCATGTTGGTCTTAAATTTTGTCCTGGAGTTTTTAATCACCCTGTATGATAATACGCAATTTTTGTTATGAAAGTAAGAAAACTTCAAATATTTTTATCAATATTTTCGGTTATCGCCGATATAAAATCTCAATCCTCAGTATAGTCCAGTAACCTAGTACATCGTAAGTTGCATCAAGTGGTGGTAGTAGGTTTCTATTTTTTTTCTTGTATAGGATGTGACTGAGATGCAAAACCCAAGTTTTCGACCTCGGCAACCCTCCGGAACACTTTTGAATATCTCAAAAACTGCTAAATTTTTGCACTTTTTTCGGATTCTTACCATTTTGACTATGAAGGAGCACGATTTCGACAAAAGCCATTCTATACATTTTTAAACTAGATTAAATTGTCTACAATCTAAAACCAGAATGGGCTCGGTAGCCCTAATAGTTTCCGAGATACAGCTTTTCAAAGTTTGGCAAAATATACAGATTTAAAACACCAACCGTTTCTCTTCTACAAAAATTTTACTATATTCTCTCGCGGAAGAACTTTAAATTTCAGCTCAAGGAAGACCACTGAAATTTTTTGACAGAATGTATCTTATAGAAAAAAGTACGAGGAATTCAGTGCTGCAAACCGGAAGTCAATATCATTATTCGTTCAGATATTATAGTTAATTAAACACAATATACAAAAGAATAAACAAAATTTTTACTATATTCTCTCGGGAAAAAACTAACTATAATATCTGAACGAATAATGATATTAACTTGAAGCACTGAATTCCTCGTACTTTTTTCTATAAGATACATTCTGTCAAAAATTTTCAGTGGTCTTCCTTGAGCTGAAATTTAAAGTTTTTCCGCGAGAGAATTTAGTAAAATTTATGTTTACTCTTTTGTTCATTGTTTTTAATCAACTATATTATCTGAACGAATAATGATAGAAATTTCCGGTTTGCAGGATTGAATTCCTCGGACTTTTTTCTATAAGATACATTGTGCCAAAAAATTTCAGTGGTCTTGGTTGAGCTGAAATTTAAAGTTCTTCCGCGAGAGAATATAGTAAAATTTTTGTAGAGAGAAACGGTTGGTGTTTCAAATCTGTATATTTTGCCAAACTTTGAAAAGCTGTATCTCGGAAACTATTAGGACTACCGAGCCCATTCTGGTCTTAGATTGTAGACAATTTAATCTAGTTTAAAAATGTATAGAATGGTTTTTGTCGAAATCGAGCTCCTTCATAGTCAAAATGGTAAGAAACCGAAAAAAGTGCAAAAATTCAGCAGTTTTTGAGATATTCAAAAGTGTTCCGGAAGGTTGCCGAGGTCGAAAACTTGGATTTTGTATCTCAGTCACATCCTATACAAGAAAAAAAATAGAAACCTACTACCACCACTTGATGCAACTTAGGCCCATTATAACCATGACAAGGTTACTGGACTAGTAGTGTTGTCAGTACTTTTCCTCAATTTTATTATCAGAAAATATGTTTCTAGATAATACTCCATAACCCAGCTGAGGTACCAAAAGCAGGGCAACAATATTTTCTCGTGCCAGATGGAAAAAAAGCGAACATTGTCATAAAACCAGAATTAACAAAAACATCGGAGTTATTAAGATCACTTTCTGCAGAAACCAGAAAATGTTACTTTTCTGACGAAAAGTTTTTGAAATATTTTAAAGTCTACACGCAGTCTAATTGCAGAATGGAGTGTAAAGCAAATATAACTCTGCAGTATTGTGATTGTGTTCCTTTTTATTTGCCACGTGAGTACGAAAAAAATCATGTCATATTTATTAGTAATGACTAAATAGCTGTAAGGGTTTTTTCAGGTGAAGTAAATACTCCAATATGTGGATATGGTAGTAAAGAATGCACGAAAGAAATTGAAAGTAAGTTTTCGTTTTAAGGCGGGAATGTAGCTGTATATATTCATTCTACAGTACGACGTATCGATTTTACCAAATTTTGTCATAGTATTGTTTTAAAAAATTCCCGAATAAAGAGAAAAATACTACTTTTACATGTTTAATTTAGGGCATTTTTAATACAAAATGTATTAAAATTCATGCGTCGCACTGTAGGTAAATTGTTATACAGTATATAAATAATGCGTTTGATTAATTATTTTGTCTTATAAATACAATATTTTACAAAAAAGATGCCACTTTTAGAGCGCGTTCGCTATTGCTGCTTTTGTTCGATCTGTACATATCTCTTATCTCCTTTTCTCGACGAAATACGTGTAGCCATAGTAGCGGTTTGGGGGTTTAGATGAATTTAAACTATCTCAAACGTACACATAAATCTAAACCTTAGAATTAAATGCTTATGTGAATTTTTTTTAGTTCTGCAACTTATTTTTGCAACTTATTTTTTCATATAAGCAGTGCTGGGATGCAGTCAATTTATTAAGAATTATTTAACCTGCACTGCATTTATTGTCCTGTCCTAACAATCCTTGGGCCAAGAAGCTTCTACTCGTATTGTATTATTTATGTATTAATATTTCACTTATCTTTGATTAATATTAATCTCTATTCTAGGAACAATCCTAGAATTAGAAATGTTAGACAAGGAGAAAAATATGACAGAAGAAGACAAAAAACGAATAGAATTCACTATGGAAATATACAACAAATGTCATTGCCTTCCATCGTGCAACAGCTTAGAATACTCAGCAGAAATATCTCAAAGCGAATATCATTTATTGCCAACCATCTTAGCATCGGGAGTATTCGACAACATTTTAGAACAAGCGTGAGTAATTTTACTTTAAAATTAACATAGAATATTCTCGATTATTCACATCATATTATGTCATATGTGCAGAATATTGTATTTCACAGCCAATTAAAATCAGTAGACTTGATATTTTGTACTAGTAAGGTTGTGTGTCGACTAAATTCACTACTATACCTTTTCAACTTCAAATTGGGACGAAACAACTTCAAAAGGTATAGTACTTTTAGTTGACTATTTAACAAATGAACATTTTTACCTTCCGCCATATCTGTAAAGAAAGGTATTGGAACCATGCTAAAAATCGGGTAGTGTGTTTTTAGTGGATTTAGTGACAACTCATTTTTGATAATTTCACGTGCGTGCGTGTGCGCGCGCGCGCGCGCGCGCGTGTGCGTGTGTGTGTGTGTGTGTGTGTGTGTTTGAATGTGGTTAAGGCCGGGGTGTAGGTCGGGTAACTCAAATACGAGTTACCCAAAAATTTTGATATTTGTTATTTAACATTATTTGTATATAAATTGGAAGAACTCATTAGATTTTGGTACAAATATCTTCATCGGAAGTGATATTTTTTGAAGATTGAGAAGGTTAATTGTCAAAAATTTATATTTAGGATAAATATAGTATTTATTTGTAACAAAATTTTAAAAATAAATTTATCAGATAAAACATTAAAATCTTGTAATCCATGATCAGTTGATTTTTGTTTCTGCGTAAAAAATATTGACAGGTGAGACAGGGGCGCACTCAAGGGGGGGGGGGCTCGTGGGGCTTGAGCCCCCCCCCAGACGACTGGACTTTTTTCAAATTTTTTCATTAAACATTTTAAACATTATGTAAGATTATTTAAGTTCACTGAAGACTAAAAATAATCGCCTTTTATCTGTTTTTATGATTATCTTAAATTCAAATAGTTCAAATTATACAATAATATACACTCCGTATAACGCATGTGTACGATTATTGGGATATTTTAATAAGAATGCGAACCTTGTGGTGAAATTTTGAACTTAAACAACGGTGCACTTGGGAGTGAAACTAAAAAGATGAAAGTCTTTCTTTCATCTTTTTAGTTTAGATATGAACTAAAATTAAAATATATGTATTTTTATATATAACTGACATGACTCTGCTCAGAGTCGTTCTTATGAAATTATATCAAGAGAGCTGCCGAAAAAACAATGTGTGTGCACAAGAAAGAGAGTAAAACGTGTAACTGTTTATCTTTAAAAAAATGAAACTTTCAATTTAAAGGTGTTTGACCTTGAACTCTAAAAAAAATTCGCCTGCGGCGCATTTCTTTCTTGTGTTGTACTACAGGTTTCATAAAAAAAATTCTTAGCCCCCCCCAACATGCAATCCTGGGTGCGCCACTGCATTGGCATATTAATGCCATTATAAGTCATAACTCCTAAGTACGATATGAAAGCCTACCGTGCACTAGCGATTTTGTTGCGGCAACCTAAAAATCACCAAAATAAAACAAATTGAATTATACGAGGTAGCGCGCACAGGTAACTATTTAATCAGAGCAACTAAAAAATTAATAATTAGTGCACAAAGACATGCTACTTCAATAACAAACATCTTGTACAAGATAAGTTGACAACTGACAAGTAGTGTAAGTACAAGTCCACGGCAAGTATCCAGTGTATAGTGCTCGAAGCTCAAAGATAGTAGCACTTTTTTAATTGAGCAACTTTTAAATTGGTCAACTTTAAAATTGGTAGTGCGCGGTAGGCTTAAATGTAGTAATTGAACGGAGGATGGCTTCAACACAGAAGAGTTTTCCTGTGAATTAATCTTTTGATTCAGGTGATGCAAATTTCTGTGTTTGAATATTTTAGATTTTTATTTGTATATTATAAATGGGGACTGGATTATACATTATGTTTATAAGTTTGGAAAAAAAGATAAATTTATTTAAATTTTGGTGCATAAAGAATAAAATTAAAACCTTTACGAAAGCAAGTTATTAAAAATTATAATCGGGGAAGTACTGTGGTGGCCACAGCAGATTTTTTGGTTTCAGTAGGGTCTAAAACGTGAAGATTCGCCAAAATCTCGAACTGTCAAAAAATCACGATTACAATACTTTCCTCTATTACATAGGTCGGTGAAGTAATAATCGACATAACTACGACTAGTTGAAATTTTTTTGCAGAGGAGTCACGTCATCAAAACATTAGAAAATAAACAATAACTGTAGTAATGACCTAGTGATGTTAAATGAATAAAATAAATACTACTTTTTTGTATACTATAAGAATAGTGCATTTTCTAAAATTTACAATAATAATAAAGCCGAACATAATGGTTTTAATGCATTTTTTATTTATTTCAAATAATTGTAGTTTGTTTTTTCTCCACACATTGGCATTACTAAATTAAGAAATGTGTTTAGTGTTGTACGTTTACATGACATTCATATTTTTTCTGTAACGCTATAGTAGAGTTCTAACTGGAAATATATTAAATTTTACAATGATATTTAAATATTAATCGTCTAATAATTCATCGCATGTAAATTTAATAATGCAACATACATTACATTTTTTAAATTTAAATTAGTATACTATGTAATAATAATAATAAACTTTATTAATCAACAGGAACAAGTCCCAATTAAAGATTAATTTTACATAGAAATTTACAAAGAGAAATTAGCTTACACTACTAGATAATAATAATAAGATACAGTTTATTTTTCTTGTGGTAGGCTTCACGTCATTATTTTCCGAACTAAGAATTAACGAACATCATATCTCCTGTCTTCGTCCTACACGTGCCTACCCCACTTATCTTAAAATTCAACGTTTGTCTAATGACTGCATCTCTTTCTCACTAAAGACATAAAATGCGATAGAGCAACATCGCTTCATCAGTATGGCCGAACAGAAACGTGACGCCCAAATTTTCTCCCACTACTGTTGATTTGATTCGTACGAATGTGAATGATGACGTAAAGCCTACCACAAGAAAAATAAACTGTAGGTATTAACAAAAGAATAATGAATATTTTTTGACAGATGGTTTAACCAATCATATTGCGTTATGATGACGTAATGCAACCAATAGAATTGAAAATGTAAAATGATGTATCTGACAACATAATTTTGTAGATTAGGTTTTATTTTGTTACGTCAGTAACAAAAAATTAATTAATTTGTCACATGAAACGTCAAAAATGTTTAGCAAAATGAGTCGTTTTGGTAGTATTTTTAACAAGAAAAATATTCTTCCTAAATACCATTCGAGATAATAATTTTTTGAGAGAATTTTTGTCTATTCCACGGCAACTTATTGCAATTTCACTCCACAAAACATCATCCGACAATTCCCCTCAACTTCGTTTCGGGAAATTGATAGATGATGTTTTGTGTCGTGAAATTGTTAGAAATAAGTTGCCGTGGAAACGACAAAACAATTCTCAAAAAATTATCATCTCTTATGGTATTACCCCTGATAATAATGTTAGTACAAATTTTCGATATAAAATAAACAGTTATGTAATATGATTTAATATATTTCGAAATTCCTTAATATTTAAAGACAAATCTAGGTCGGAGCTGTAATTATTGTATATTCTACACTTAGAATTAATAGGCGAGAAATTGTGGTAGTTGGTCCTGGAAAAATCACAAAGGAATGTAATGTTGCATCTGGTGTTACAAACGTTGACATAAAAATTAAGTTTACATAAAAGGTTTGAATCATCAATGTAATTATTTACGATTTTGTATAGGAACATAATTTTATTCTTTGTACGTCTTAGTGACAAAGGTTCGAAATTGAAAACATTTAACAATTCAATATGGTCACTCTGTGGCCAATTACGATGCAATCTGTAGAAAACTAATTTACAGAATTTCTTTCAATACTATTAATTAGGTATTGTTGGGAAGGATCCCAAATCATACATCCGTAATCATGTTTACTTAAAATTAGTGATTTAAACAGAGTTGTGTAACACAGTATATTATTGAAATCAGGAGTAGATCGTAAGATAAAACCTGAAATTTTGTTACATGAGGTAATTAACAATTCGATATGATAGATAAAAGTTAATTTCATATCTAGGTAAAGACCTAGGTCTTTTACAACTTCAACACGGCTAAGTATTGTAAGATTCATTTTATATTCGTACAATATTGACTCCTTTTTCCTTGAAAAACTTATTACTTGGCATTTTTTGATGTTGAACTGCAATTTATTTTCAATTGACCCTTTGTATATAGAATTTAAATCGGATTGTAATAAAGAGCAATCTTGAGAGTTTGACACTGCTCTATAAATTTTAAAATCATCTCATACATAAGATAGTTGGAAAACTTTACAACATTCGTAATATCATTGACAAATAATAGAAATAGTAAAGGGCCCAGCACTGAGCCCTGTGGAACGCCCGAATAGGCTATAAAGTTTGGAGAAGCAAAACCGTTGCAAAATGCATATTGTTCTCTGTTAGATAAGTAGGATTCCATTAGAATATAAAGGTTTTTGGAGAAACCTAAAGCAGCTAATTTTTGGAGTAAAATAGGATGACTGACGGTGTCGAACGCCTTTGAAAAGTCTGTGTAAACCACATCAATTTGGTTTTTGTTGTCAAAGGCGTCAAAGATAAACTGTACAAAATTAAGTAGATTGGATGAGGTTGACCTACGGTTAACAAAACCGTGTTGACGATCGCTAATATAATTTTTGGTTTGGTATTGAATCCGTTTGAACAGTATGAGCTCGTAAATTTTTGCTATAGAATTTAGACATGAAATTGGACGATAATTCTTAATTTGATTTTTGTTTCCTGATTTTAGTAACGGGCAAATTTTGGATGTTTTCCACTTGTCAGGAAAAATGTTTTTAGATAAACTAAGATTGAAAAGCTTAGTAAGAGGACATATTAATAATTCAGAACAACCTTTGTAAATGTATATAGGTAAATTATCCGGTCCGGTGCTTTTCGTATTTTTTTGTGCTTTAATGGCTGCAGTCTAGTATTCCGTGATGTCGTTATCTGGTTCCGTGACGTCATTATCTAGTCATTATTCGTAATATCATTGACAAATAATAGAAATAGTAAAGGGCCCAGCACTGAGCCCTGTGGCACGCCCGAATAGGCTATAAAGTTAGTAGTATTAGTATTCCGTGATGTCGTTATCTGGTTCCGTGACGTCATTATCTAGTGACCAACATTGATGACGTGACTCCTCTCCAAAAAAATTTTTACTATACTTATGGTATTATAAGTAAATATTTTTCAGTGTTATTCAAAAATTCCATCCAAGTTACTTGCGAACGACCCACGTGAATATATTTTTTAAAGAATCACAATTCTATGCATTGAAAAGAAGTGAAATCTATGGTAATGTGGATTTCTTAGCCAACGTTGGAGGGCTTCTTGGACTCTTCATGGGATTTTCTTTGTTATCTCTTATAGAAATTATTTATTTTTTGACTATTCGTATATGGTTCAAGTATAAACGTTCTAATACAATCTGCTAAATAATGTTACTCAAATTATTATGTCTATATAAATATTTCAATATCACTGATATTTTGTAAAATATAAATCATCTCAAAAATGTTTTTAACATTTTCACTGCAACTTTAAAGCTATTCGTGTTTGTTATATTCTCATACTATCTGGTAACTTATTGTATAGGATGAGTACCTATACTTTATCAAAAATACTGTGTTTATTTTTTGCAGTTATAAAAAAGTTATGTACATTTTTAGTTCCATAAGTATGTGTGAAAATAGAACAATATTACAAAATTAAACTGTATTTTATAAGCAGTGTTGTGACAGTTCGTTTAAAAATGGATCTAGATCAAGATCATAGATCAATTTTTATGATAGGATATTTTTTTTAGATCAGATCAGAAATTAGTGATCTTTTTTCTTAACATAGTAAAAAGATCAATATTAGACAAAATATTTAATTGTTTTATTACATTAGGTACATAGAAAAGAAGAAAATACGTACCTAGTATTCAAGCGATTTAATTTACAGTTAAAAATTAATACATATTAAAAATATGAAACTCTACTCTTGCTAAATTTTCAATTTCATGCTTTACCTTGTATATAGCGTAAAAAAAATCTAAAAATATGACCTTATTTTAAGATCGTAGATCATATTTATTTGATCTAGATCAAACTCAAGATCCTTAAAAATAAGATGATCTAGATCAGATCAAAGATCACGTAAATTGAGCTAGATCGGTGATCTAGATCAATTGATCTAGATCAGCCACAAGTCACAACACTGTTTAATATAAGTAATTGAACTAGTGTCATATTTTATAAAATATTATAATAGAACAGCTTATATCTGGAAACCTATTCAAGTGATTCACAACTTCGTGCATATATTTCAATGGAATATCGTACTCAGCTTACTGATTACAAAACTGAAAGAATTTTTTTGAAGTTCGCAATTTTAGTTTCCAAGTTTGGGCCACTGTTCCCATCCGAAATTTACTGTTGTTGCCATTACATAATTAATAATATTAGTTTATACCATTCATAGTCAGTAAGATATTCAAAATGCAATCAATAATCCAGTGGTTTCAAAAATGTGCTTTTTGCGAAACTGCCCTTAAAATGAGGAATTTTTAAAAAATTATTTTTGTTCCATGGATCAGTAAGTTGAGTACTACGAGTATATTATGCCATTAAAATAAATGCACAAAGTTGTGAATCAGCCTGTATACGAGTATATTAATAGTATATTGTACAACAAGAGTGGATGTGATGCCTATATCGCACGAGAACGAGTTTGCAGTCACGACCCCACAGGGGGAGTGTCTGCAAACGTTCGCGTGCGATATAGGCAATCCACTCGAGTTGTACAGCCTATTTTTTCTACGAAATATGGTTTTTGCAATAAAATGCACTCAATGTGATGCCAAAAATTATTTAAAAGTAAGGTTACATCAATTATTTTGTGACATATGACATTTGAATAATTGTTGCCAACATAAAATCTCTAAATTTTATTTGCTTTTTTAGCAATAAAATAATGCTTTTAAACATAATTAATTATTAAATAACAGTTGATTTAATGTTTTTAGTAATTATTTGTCATAATAAAAACATAATTTGCACGCATTAATAATTTTTTGACGTATTTGACTTTGAATTTCATATCCACACATGATAGTATGAAGGTATGTTGCCAATATCCAGTAGGGAGTAGAAAAAAATATTTTTCTTGTAATATTTGATTTCAATCTGTAACTATATTAACAAAGGTCTTATTTACCAATTTTTTTGATAAATTTAGTATCGGAAATTAATGGGTTTTAATTTATTAATAAATATATGCTACGCTGTTGTCAATTTTAAATTGCATAGCAGTTGATATTTTATTATAATTTGTATTGTTACCTCAGTAAACCTACAAATAATATTTTTTTCACGACATGCGGAGAAAACACAATTTTCTTCTCGCGAAATAGAGAGGAAAGTAGGTTTTCCCTCTCTAGAGAGGAAAGTAAGCAGTGTTACCACCAGTGTTATTTTACGATGAAATATTTTAAAAATTGTAAGTAAATTTATTATTTTACTAAAAATTCTGATTTTATAATGATATACTGTAAACTATTAATTTACAATTATTATGTTTTATACTTTCTTTTTCTACTATTTCACGATTTTACAACTTAAATTTAATTTGGCATATTGGCTGCATTTCGTTGTTTTCAAACATCATTCTGACAGATGGAAGTTATAACCTAACTTCTAGTTATGTGTTTCTTCTACATTTACAATGTTTTTAAATATGTCGTGAAAAAAATGTTGTGTTTAACACGAGAGGAAAGAGCTTCTTTTTCCACTCGAGCTCGAAGTTTGTGTCACGAGCGAAGCGAGTGAGGTAATCGAGCAAGAGTGGAAAAAGAAGCGCTTTCCTCTCTAGTTGGACAAATAACTATTAATAAATTCATGCCTGAGTAAAAAATTACACACAAGTGGCTTTGATCAAAATTAAACCCACTTGTGGATAAATTGTTACTTTGCTTGTTGGAAGTCACCATAGAAACGATGTTTTAGGTTGAAACTTAATTTTTTTTAAATATTTAAGCAGTTATTAAGAGGTGTTGGATAAAACATTATACTTCACACGTGGGCAAAAAGGAATGACTCACTCGAGAAAATTATCTCACTCAGCCTTCGGCCTCGTGGGTAATTCCTTACTTTGCCCACTTGTAAAGTAAATAACTATAAATTGACTCACTATAGTATGCAAAATTATGGCACATTATGCATTTCAGTGATGTCTAAACTATAAGATGACACTTATTGTTAAATAATTCTTAAACCTAATAAATATTGCATACATACCTATACCTACATTCATATTTTTACTCAATATTTGATATGGAATTGAAATAAGTCACGTTTGCATTTTCTATGTAAAAGCTGTACTTTACATTTTTCATGTTTATAGTTATTATATATTACATGTAATTGGTATTTTATCCTGTAGGATTGATTTTTAACAAATAAAAAAAATATGAATAATTTAACACTTTTTGCATTAATATACCATTGCATTCTAGTCTTTAATGAAAGTAGTTTATTTATTTAAGTCAACAGAAATTACTTATGTAGTACATACGAGCAGTACTTTATTATATTTTCCACTACTAGTTATGCCGTGAGACGAGACGAGACGAGAAATAGTCAATTCTCGTCTCATCACAAATTTTCTAGACGAGAATTTTTAGTATTCTCGTCTCGGTCATTTTTCAGCTGTTCATTTCTCGTCTCAAGGTACTCGATTCTCGTCTCGTCTCAAATTTCTCGACAAAAATTAGAGCCACCTAACGATTTTTGCAAGAACTATTAGATTTCGCGTCATGCCCATGTCACACATTCATGTAATACTTGTACAGAGTGATCGAAGTGATCAAAACAAACTGACAGTCACGTGACCCGCAATTTTCTTAAATGCTATTAAAACTAGACTTCTAGGAAGAAAAGTTTGATTTCCAAGTTCATGGGTGTGCGACTTAGGATAATAAAGATTTTTTATTTTAGTTATTTTATTAAACTCAACAATATTTTCTAAATGAATAATTAAATAAGTTACAATAGCCACCGTTTCGGAATTATAATTAGTGATGACCACCGAAACCCGCCAATATTTAAAAATAACTACAACTTGAATGTATTTGATTATAGTTTTATTCGTTACAAAAAACATTGTACAAACCTCTTGCGGGAAGACACCATCCCAGCATTCGCGTAAATGTGTGTGTTTAAAAAAACCGCTCATGTGGGATCAAAATCTTCCCGCATTTGGTCGAAACTAGTCGACTGAGAAATAAAATATTGTTGAGTGCATCCCAGTAATTTTTCTTCATTCCTGATTAAAAAAAGATATTTTTAAGTAAAAATTTCGAGAATTCTCGAGTTCTCGAGAGTATTTCTCGTCTCAAAATTATGAATTCTCGTCTCGCCCCGAAAATCCGAGACGAGAAATTTACTGATTCTCGTCTCGTAATTTCGAGACGAGACGAGAATGAGACGAGAAATTTCTCGTCTCGGCGGCATCACTATCCACTACGTTATATTATTATAATTATTTATTTATAATATGAATAAAAATGCTAACCTAAGGTGTATACTCTCTGCATGACGATGTTGCATCCTATGTAGAGGTCCCATTAGTCTTTAAATTGCTTACGGCGCTACACTTTAAATTTAAAATAGCCGTTATTAATTTTATAACATTTTCCACGTTAAAAAGTTCAATTACCCGCAATTTATCGATATTTCTATATTTAAATATGTCAAAATATACACACAAAAATTTTAATTTTACTTTATAACTATTGATACATGCACTACGACAATAGACGGAATACTGAACTCACAAACATCGGTTCCTAGTGACGCGTAGACAAGGTTTCAACAAGTTTTGTTTATAAGAATATTGTGCTAAAAATATTATTTAATTTTAGTTGAATAAATCAGTGAAACCTAAACTGTTTGTATGAATATTGTGTTGGTGTTGATAATATGAATTAATTTTTTTTACATTTTTATAACTTGAGGTTCGAGACCGATTAATGCATTTTGAAAATAATAATTTATTTTGGTTAACGGTAACACGTTCGAAATCATTTGTAACAATAATAATTAGAAAACACATATAAATATTCTCGTTCACGGCTGGTAACCGCACACACCATGACTCGCTGTGTGTGAGGCTGTCACACAGGTTTTGCATTCGTAACTATAAATATTTAAAACATAAATAGATCAAATTTTACCTTAGTTTTTGTAGTAGAACACTTTTAAAAGTAGCTGATCTGCTGTTCTAGGTCCATTCTTGTAAATTTTTGTAGCCGATGTTGTTGAAATCAACAAAATAAATGTTGGCTGTAAACTAAATTCTTAACGTAATAATTGTATAATATTTTTTTAAACAATTTCAAGTAGGTCACATTAAATATTCAACTAACATTAAAATCAGCAGCAAAACAATTACATCATATTTTAATTGATCGACAGTCACTAATTTAATATTGCTCGGTACCAGGCTGATCATACGATTTATAATGACATTGTAAGTTACATAAAATTACGTCTACTAAATTGCACAATTTAAAGCAACGTATCACAGACAAAAATATACAGGCTTGTTTTGAAGCTAATGTCATAAATTTGTGTAGATTACAAAATAGAAAGAATTTTTAAAAAATTCGAAAAATTAAGGATAGTTTACCTGCAACATTTTTTGTAGTATTGCACTAGATTCGTTTTCTTATTAAACATAAACAATAGAAGTAGGTAATCAACATTTTAAATTACATAATACTAGTAAAATAAACAAAGTTTATTTATTTCTAATGAAACAATAATTACTCCACCTCCACCCAGTGGCAGTGGCAACGAATAATTTTTGACTGGGAAACATGGAAATTAATTTTGTTGTTTAAAAAAATTCTTTCTGTTCGTAATCTACACATGTCATACTACTTACCATCCTGTATAAATCATGTATGTAGGGCCAGCCACATCCAAATAAAAGAGAGGATGAGTAAAAATAAAATTGGAGGAAGATATAAATTAAATCATTAAAATTAAATTAAAAAAAAAAATTCTAGTTGTTTTCTGGGTTTTTAAATTGTGCAAATCTAACTTTTGCTTTTATTCCTCGGAAAATTGCAGCCCGAGGCAACGCCGAGGTCTGCAATCATGTGAGTGCTGAAAACGCACCTTCTGTATAAGATGCTTACAATTTTTTTTTAAATTGTGTTACTCAAGAAAATTTACATATTATGCAGTTTTTAAATGACGTAATTTAAATAAAATCAATCTATCGTTTCTAAGGGGACGACAATTGAAAATGTTTATTCACAACGAAAAAAATAATTTTTTATGACAGGCGCTTTATGTAATAGTGTAAAAATTGTTATTTAACTAAGAATTTTATTGATAAAATTATGGACGAAAACAGTGATGGAAGTGATTTTGAAGATCAAGGTATTCCACCTGAAATTACAGAGACTGCTAACGCAGCAACTTTAAATTTACTGCCTTCAAAATCGCGAGAGAAGATACTTTTTAGTACTAGTACCGAAAAGTAATTACTTTTCAGTACTAGTACCAAAAAGATTGATTTTCTGTTGATTTCTTGGTTACCATAATGTTAATATTTTGTTTCAATTTTGAAAAAAAAACTATTATAGATCTTGAAGATATTGTAATCATATTGGACTTATTTAAGTTCGAACAATTCATTTATTTTGCATAATAAAATATATATTTATTTATTTATTATAGTTTACATTACAAACACTAATATTTATACATAATTACATACATGATACTTTAATTAACAGCTAATTAGCTCACTAGCTGTATAAGTTTACACACGGTTTATTTTCAATTGTAGAAAAGTTAAAATTAGCTAGATAAAACATGATTTAATAGTTTTAGTTTAAAAATCATTAAAATAACTAATCTATAAAAATTTAAACAATTTAAAATTAATTTGTGGATGTGTACACTATTTTTGTGTGCATTAAAATTGCTTTAAAATTTAGAATTTAAAGCTATCGGTTTTTATATGTCGATTTAATAGTTCTCAAGATCTCAATAGTGACAGGCAAACTTTGGACACACTGCATAATATAGGACCGTAGCCAGAACAAAATATAACAGAGAACTTATGTTTTCATTGCCAGGACTTTGTTGTATTACATAATAATTTTTTGCTTGTTTTTAATTTTTTGATAAATAAAAAACTCTAGTAAGTATAATGAGTAAAGACAAATCTTACAGTAAAGAAAGAGTCTTTACAGATACCTGAGTTACAGCAATCTTATGCTACGAAATGGTATGACGATATTTTTAAAATGAACAGAAACCGATATTGTGCAAATGGGTTACGGTTACAACTAAACGTTTTTGTTAGGATTCCGGATCGTTACTTTGAAATATAACTGTAATCTATTTTGCGTCACGTTTGGATGATTTGAACATCATGATTTTCTAACATTGTCTTTCAATAATGTTTATACCAATATATTACTTTTTAATCTAATCATTATTATTGTTAAGAATTGGAATAATCGACTGGTAAATATAATGAAGGATGTAAGTATTCGGGAATGCAGTCTGTATGTTTTTATTTTACTAAATTACCGACGTTTCGACACACCCTTGTGTCTTCATCAGGTTGACTACAAGTACAAAAGAGATAACAATGTGTTACAGAAACGAAAGGTAAAAATTACTTACATTAGTTAATCGTTAGGTTGTAAAAATAATGCATACCTACCTACAATAATTTTATAACTCTACAGAAACATGTAGATGGGTCAAGATACATAAATTTTACACGTCTCACGGAGAAAAAAAAACGGCCAAGCTGTTAATTTCCAAAATGCACGGTCCATCCAGACGCCGACGCAATTGGTCACTTTTAGTAAAATAAAAACATACAGACTGCATTCCCGAATACCTACATCCTTCATTATTATTGTTATTAAGGATCAGTCCTTTTCAGCCCCTCCTAGCTACGGTCCTTCTGCATTGTAACAAACGTCACATGAATTTATAAACGTAAAGTGTAATAGAGTAAAATTCAAATATCAAGGACCCTGAGCTGCGCGAGAAGGCAGAGCTTGTCATGTACTGTCCGTTTTACAAACGTGGAGCTAGCGAGTATATTTTACGCTGCATTTTACTTAATTTTCAAAGAAAACTAAAATATAACTCAATTACAATCAATTACAAAATTCACAGCGTCACACGAAGCAAAACACTACGAACGTCAACATGAGAATAACAGATATTGGAGCTGATGTTCTGTAGAACAGACAGTAGCGTAGTTTATCATCTATGCCTCTCTTTCTAAGACGAGAATTCGTACTTCGCGCAGGGTTCTGCTAAAATGAATTTACCTCTACCTCGTGACTAATGTGTACCTACAAGGGACTATCCCTAACCTCCCCGGGGTTGATCAGCGCGGACTTCCGCTCCGAGATGGCGGTGGCGAGCTTCCTGTGGTGGCCCAGCGGCAGGCCGAGCGACTTGATGTCGGCCTCGGTGAGCATCATGAGCGCGTCCAGGTCGATCTTCTCCTCCAGGAACCGCGAGGTGTACTCCTCCAGGCCCCACGCGGCCAGGAAGCGCTCCAGGGCGGAGTTGGGGCCCTCGCTGTCGCTGGACTCCGTGTCTGAGGAAAAGAAGAGATTGCATCTTTAATTATGATATGTCACATGTATTGAATAAGGAACGTGCATGCTAAAGAAGAATGGTCGAAAACCGCTTGCGTCTGCTGTCAAAGGATAAATCGTTTACGTTCTTGTACATTTTGACTTGAGATTTATTATACTTACAGGGTTCGCCAGTCAAATGAAAAGATTTGATGTGGGGCTTAGAGCTCATTGTGAGGTGGTGGGGAAAATGATCGCCGACTCAACATTAGCGGCGTGGTCTACCTTTTAGTTTACTATGGATCGTTGGACGGGTGAACAGCGTGGCTACGCAGTTAAAGAGCACTATCTCAGTGGCGAAAGTCCTCCATTGAAATTGATGCATTCATGAAGTCGGGCCTGGAAGTTCAACATGACCTCTCGCAGCACTTTTTTACACGTCGATCCACTTTGCTCAAGATTGTTTATCCACGTTCGAATCGCCCTATTCAACGGAACAGGCTGATTGCGCGGTATGTTGAAATGACGTATAAAATCGCGTCGCGTTTGCACCAAACTTTCGCCACTGAGAAAGTACGCTTTAACTGCGTAGCCACGCTGTCCACCCGTCCAACGATCCATTGTAAACTAAATGGTAGACCCCGCTGATAATGTTGAGGCGGCGATCTTCCTCCCCTCCACCTCCCTAAGAGCTGTAAGTCCCACATCAAATCTTTCCATTTGACTGGCAAACCCTGTACAGTGTACAACCAGCGCCGATGATTCGTGGAAAACTAGATTTTGACAAGTTGCGATTTTAGTTTGCAACACTTCTGGCGCGCCTTAGGTGTCAAACTAAAACCATGACAATCGCCGATGAATCGTGGAATACTAGATTCTAGAAAGTTCCCGGCGCGCTCCATGGGTATTGCCAACATAAGTCGGAACTTTCTAGAATCTAATATTCCACGATTCATCGGCGATTGTCATGGTTTTAGTTTGACACCTCCGGCGCGCCAGAAGTGTTACCATCTAAAATCGCAACTTGTCAAAATCTAGTTTTCCACGAATCATCGGCGCTGGGTGAACATTAAGAGTGCATTCAAAATTGTCTTCGTGTCCAGCTAATGTTTTTACCTCTCGCCTAGAGAGGTATAGGGATCGTGAAAAAATTCGATGTCGAGATTTTTGTCAATAAGCACGTTTTAGCACCTTTAGAACCTATTTTGACTATTTTCACGATGATGTCTGTGTGTGTGTGTGTGTGTGTGTGTGTGTCTGTGTGTATGTATGAAAGTCTGTATGTGCGCCTACTATAGCCTTTCGTCCCGGTTCATTATCTCAAATTCTACTGAACATAAAATTCTAATATTTTGCATTATACATTTATATGTGTTAATGAAGAGCTGAAAAGATTTTGGTAAAAATCCACTAACCGGAAATGGTATTTTTCTTGTAGCACTATAACATTTTTTGCAAAAATTGTATAAAATAATGCGATTGTTATAATTTGACATACCACACATAAAAGAAGAAATTACATTGTACAATATTTAATCTTACTTGTTTTTATATCTTTAACAAATAAAGAAATATATTTTTTTTAAATATATAATTTTACCTACCACGATTTGTGAATCCCGAAATAGAAATAAAATTTAAAACAAAAACAAAATTGTCAATGTGACAGATAAACAGATGTCTGTGGCAAGGAGGTTTCTCTGTGGTGTAGGGCATGTGTATAGTGTGGTGTAGAATTTTGAAATGTTGGATATAGTATAGATATTAAATGGACATAGTATTATGTAAATATGGTATTTATAAAATAAAATAATATATTAAACTAAGAGCTGATTAAATTTGTGAAATATATTATTTATTTACCTACATAATTATTATAAGTCCATTATGCATTTTAAAATAATATAATGTATGATTATTTTATATTATTATATCAAATGTTATACGGTGTTGTTGTATTTTATTTAAATTAAAGCTTAATATTTGGTTCAATACGAGGTTAAATAATAATACTTCAATGTCAAGGCGAGAGGTATTGTAACGGCCACGTCAGATTTTTTATATTAAGAATGCATCTAAATATTTAAATACGAAAAGAATTCGTCACTAACATACCAAAACCAAAATTGATATTTTAAAAAACCAGTGACAATATAAGTACCAATATCTAAATTGGTTTACTATCCTTCCACAGCTGATCGCAAACGATTTTGATCCATAGATCTTCAGCATATAGGTTCCATTCCCAATGTAACCAAATATAAATAATGAAATTGATTTTAAAATCATCTAATATATTTTCTCAATTCATTCTTTCATACCTTTTCCCAACAAGACAGATTGATATGTATAATTGGTATAATTTAAAAAGTTAAATAGGTAGGTATAGAAACGATTTCCATGATATTTTTACCAGTTTATCTATGTTAAATAATTTAAAATTTACTGAGTGAAAAATAAAATGAAAATAAACTCACATGAGAGATCGTCTTCAAAGGCACTTCGGTTCTTCTTTCCTGCTAAACTTCCAGCTGATCCTATTGAGCATTCTTCACCATTTATTGTTCCTGTGTCACTCACTGTTGGTGTTAACGCGTTTAAGGTATTTGTTATACTTTTTCTGCAACAAAAAACAATACTTATTCCAATCCAAATATATACAATACTGGGTAAATATTTTTGTTAATAAGTTAAATGAAAATGCGCGTACAAAATGTCCACAATAAATTCTGACAAGTGCAGATAGGTATATTTTGAAGAATGTGGGTACTTGAATAAAAAATGTACCTACATACATAATTAGGTAAGTCTATCTACTATCTAATCACGCTTAGTTGTATCAACCTCACATACCTAATTTGTGTTTTACTTTGTAAGGTGCTACAAACCATTAGAAGAAGTAGACTAATTCCAGATCAGCTGATTCAATAATAGTGCTGCCGTGACCAACCAAGTACTCTTAATATTTATCTAAATCTAAATAATTTAGCACGCCACAAAAAATCATGTGTCTAAAAACCTCGGCGTATAATTTTCTTCCTCCCACCACAATAGAAATTGAGTACAAATTTTAGTTAGTTTAAAATAATGCAGTATAAACTACAAACTCGTTTTGGACTTTTAAAACAATAACTGACCCTAACATTCTAAACACACTATTGCGCGCAGCTCATGGAACTGTCACAAGAGGGGCGACTAAAAGGGATGTACTGTACTCGTAAAAACCCATGTTGTCTTGAAAAATGTTCGTGTGGCGTGGAAATTTTACTTTTTATTCGGAATGGTTTATAAGTGGCATGTTTTTTACACAGATATTAGGGCGCATGGGTTTTATCATATACGGCATAGTTTTAGGCGAACTGTAGTATCCTTCAACCATTAATAGGATAGACAGATAACACTCAATGCTGTGCTATACAGTGTTGTGAAGACAAGAAGTACGGTAGCAGTGAGTAGCAGCTGTAGGCGGGGAAAGGAGATGAATAACTGTGTGGAGTGTTGCACATTGCTGTCTTCTGTTATTATTGTGTTTGTTGTGACAGCCGATTTCCATTAATTGGCTTGGTTATATTAATTCGAAGGTTACTTAACTGATTGTAAGTATTATGAGAAAGTTTTTTAAAATACGCAAACAGCAACGCTCCATACAGTGATATACCTCTTCTCCCCGCTTCGTTAGTTCTTGGCTTCACAACAAAAGCTTGCGTCGTTTGTCTATACCTATACAGGGTGATTGTCGTAAGTCCGGCTCTAGCAATATTTCGTTAATTTCAAGAGATACAGAAAATGTTTATAAGCAAAGTGAAACTAGATAAAGGGACTCGTAAGATGGTCACAATAAAAACTTTGTATCAAATGAGTACAACTTTTCATCTAGCATAGGGAATCGGTAACGTCATTTATTTTTTTACAATGAACATAAAATAAGCTATACAACGATACCGTAATATCTTTGTTTTACTACAACCGTTTCAAAATGGCGGCGAATTTTCTTCAAAATATTTACTAATAAAAATCTTTAAGAATAAAACTAGGCAAACTATGAAAACCATATTTGCCATTTTCGGTGAAACCGGAAAAGACATAAAGTTTTTATTGTCACCATCTTACAAGCCTCTTTATCTAGTTTAACTTTGCTTATAAACATTTTCTGTATCCCTTGAAATAAACGAAATATTTCCAGTGGTGGACTTACAACAATCACCCTGTATATGGTAGTAGGTAGTATGTATTCAACTTTTAATGGGATCAGAGAAATATTACATGGCGTAGTTTTTAGATGGATTGGACAATGGAGTGAGTGGAAATTAAAGAAGTCCCTGGTCACATGGATTCCGTAAGGATTCTTTCGTGCTTTTGAATCTTGAAAAAATAGTTATGTCTAGTCTTGAATGAGTGATTTGAAATTCATTGATAGCATCAACACAGTGAATTAATTTTTTCCCGGATTCAGAAACAAAGAATCCTCATCCTATGTATGTGCGTGAACAAGGCTTTAGGACGCGTGAGTTTTATACGGAGTGGTTCTATGACACGCGAGATGCTTCGTCTGAACCTTCGACCATATATAGGTATAGACAGATAACACTCAATGCTGTACTGTACTGTACGCGGGAGGGGGGTCTGATATCGACAACCGGTTTGAGAAAAGGTCTACTATAGGTTTTTTGGGCCGCTGAATCCGAATCCGGGGTCCAAAGTGGCTGGAAAATAGGGGAACACCCTTAAATCAGCAAAAAGTACCCCTTTTTAGGTTTTTTTCGTATTATTTTTGAAGTGGAACTATAATTACCAAAGAAATGCCATTTTTTAAGAGTGATTGATAAAATATCGAGGTTACTTCATTATGTACCAAATTTGGGGTATTAGGGCTTATTATAGGGGGTGAAAACTACCCCTAAAATTAGAAAAAACGATAAAAACAAGATTTAAGCTTATTTTTTAACTTTATTGGTAAATTAAGTAGGTATATCAAAATACTTAATATCATTTTTACCAAGGCACCATTTATAAACCACCCCCTAGGGGGTGAAAAACACCCCCAAAATAATAAGAAGCACAAAAACATGTTATAATTTACTTTTGTTTACCTTTTCTTTTAATTAAGTGTTGGAAAACACTTTACCATACTATGATTGTTATAAAATGTATTAATCATCCCCCGGAGGGTAAAACCACCCCCAAAATAATAAAAAGCTAAAAAACATGGTATAACAAAGCAAGATTTTAAAACCCAATTTTCAGATTTCCAGAGTAATCTACAAAAAGTAAATTGTAACGACATGTTTTTTGGCTTTTTATTATTTTGGGGGTGTTTTTTTACCCCCTGTGGGCTGGTTAATAAATTTTATAACAGTCATACTATGGTAAAGTGTTTTCTAACACTTCATTAAAAAAGTAAATTATAAAATGTATTTTATTTTTTTATTACTTTGAGGGTGGGTTTCACCCCCTGGGGGTGGTTAATAAATGGTGTCTTGGTAAAAATGATATTAAGTAGGTATTTTGTTATACTTAATCTACCAATAAAGTTTTCATCGTTTTTTCTAATTTTGGGGGTAGTTTTCACCCCAAATTTTGTACATAATGAAGTAACCCTGATATTTTATCATTCACTCTTTAAAAAATGGCATTTCTTTGGTAATTATAGTTCCACTTCAAAAATAATGCGAAAAACCCCTAAAAAGAGGTAGTTTTTGCTGCTTTAAGGGTGTTCCCCTATTTTCCAGCCACTTTGGACCCCGGATTCGGATTCAGCGACCCAAAAAACCTATAGTAGACATTTTCTCAAACCGGTTGTCGATATCAGACCAGTTAGCGCGTTTTTACTGGAGTAAATGTTGCGAAGGCAAGAAGTACGGTAGCGGTGAGCAGCAACTATAGACGGAGAAGGAGGTGAGGACACGATAGAGTGTGAAAATAGGCAAACTGCAACACTTCAAGGTGTCTGCAGGTCATTCTCCTCTTCACACCGCTACGCTAGTTCTTTGCTTCACAACAAAGGCTTGCGTTGTTTGTCTATTCCTATATATGGTCGAAGGTCTGGACTAATTATCTCACCTGAAGGCGATGCTGCCCATGCCCGGGCGGTCGAAGATGCTGGCGGGCTCCTGCAGCAGCATGTCCCGGTTGGTGGGCCCCAGCTCGGCGGTGGCGAGGAAGTCGGGCTGCGAGAGGGACCTGGTGAGGCCCTCGTGGCCGCCCTCGTCGAACACCACGTCCTGCAGCTTGCCGCGCCGCCCCGCGCTGTCGAAGGTGCCCACGTACATCACCTCGCTGTCGCGCCGCACGCCCGTCAGAGAGCGGATCGAACGCTTGCCGTCTTCTATCTCTGCTACCTGCACGGAAGCGAAGAATTTATAGAAGAGAGTTATGTTTTTACGTCACTCGGGGGAGGAAAGCAGTGTTTTCCTCTTGCTAATGGAGGGAGGGAAGCGAGTTTTCCCTCCCGCTCGGGAGGACCGTACTTGTTTTCCTCCCGGGCGGGAGGAAAACACTGTTTTCTTCCCGGTACTGGCGGGAGGAAAACATTGCAAGAAAGGTGATTTCGAGGCCCTCGTGACGTAAAATATTGTGTGTCCCACGGGAGGGAAGGCTATTCCTCCCTTGGGCGACGCCGGCGCCCTCGCTCGGGCCGCCGCTTGGCCCGCGGGAGTAATAGCAATTACTCCCTTGGGCGAAGATGGCGCCCTCGCTCGGACTCGCCTTCGGCTCGGGTCGCCACTTCGCCCGCGGGAGTAATAGCTATTACACCCTTGAGCGAAGCCGGCGCCCTCGCTCGGACCGCCGCTTCGCCCGCGGGAGTAATAGCACGCTTCCCTCCCTAGGTGCACAAAATACTATTATTTGTATACCACTAGGACATAAAATGCAGGGACCTGGCGCGATATTTATTTGTAGTTCAGATTCGGTTATGGTACAAAAAAATAGGTTTAGGTTTGAGTTTAAGTTCAAGAGGTTTAAAACATAAGGGTTTAAAACCTCTATATTATTTCAGTTTTTTTTCGGGATTCGGTTAAAACATTACTTGTTTACTTGACAAAAATTAATGTTTTATTGCAAAAAGGAACTGAAAAAAATAAAATTAATAAAAAATAGTTATTTGTTTAACTAGGCACAAAAAAAATTAGATTTGCTGACGCGGCTAGAGTTCCATAGACGAGGCGCAGCCGAGGCTATGAATCTAGCTTAGGCAGCAAATCTGTATTTTTGCCATGTTAAACACATTATTTTTTCGACGATTGTTATTAATTAATATTAATTTAGTGATTATTTTACATATTGATAGCTATCGTAATCATATTATGTTGTGCGTATGTTGACAGTTGCTATGAAAAATCAAAATAGGTTAGGTATGTTGATGAATTTTATAAATGTCAAACATAGTAACAATTACGTTTGCTACCTAGGCTTTTAAACTATTTTTGCTGCCTAGGCAGCAAAAGTGACACTTTTCTGACTGTCAGCTGTCAAAAAACAGCACTTTTAATGTCAATCGCTGAAAAATATAATTATTTCTTCATAAATATTAAGTAAATGATTACTTATCAATACTTTTAGTTTATGAATAATTTTAACTAAAATATAACTAGGCACATTTTTAATATTGCATTCGTTAGCCGAGCCACATACCGAAAATTTTATTCGCTCTTATTTAAAAATATTTTCTAGATTTCCTTTAAATTACTCTTATAATGAGTAGGTAACAAAAAACTTTACAGTAAAAAAAGGGCTCTCTACAGATATCTCTGAGTATCAGCAATTTTGTGCCGCAAAATGGTATGACTAATAAATTTAAAATGAACAGAAACCGATATTGTGGAAAATGGGTTACCGGTTACAACTAAACAGTTCGGTTTTGATTCCGGTTCGTTGACCTTCAAATATAACGTTTCGGTTTAGATTCAGGTTCGAAGAAAATAAAGGTTTTTTCGAGTTTGTGGTTTTAGGTTCGGTTCAACTCCAGGTCCGTGATAAAAAGTCCTTCATTTTTGACGGGTTATCGCTAGTATTACAATAAGTTATTAGTCTTTATTGATATAATGCCTAAATTATTCTGTTCCAAGACTAATAATTGAAGATTCATTCCATTTACCGGCGCCGATATTATTATTATGATTATGACAAGCGATTCTCATTATGATTCATTTTGACAGGATTGAAGAATTCTCAAATAATCGATGTGTGAATTTTTTAATCAAAATTTTAAAAAAGCACATCTGTAGATCCATTCTTTCTCTATTAAATACTTGTACTAGACATAAAACACTCGCTACGTTAGTATATTTTATGCTGGATTTTAGGAGGTAGACGGGCCTCTTAAATCAGTCTGTATAGCTTGAACAAAGCTAAAGCGGTTATTGAAAAATATGTTTTTTTTAATCAAAACTAAAATTATGTCATTGGATACTAATTATTAAAGAATACGCGCCAATAATTCAATTAAATACGAAGGTAAAATTTTTACAAATTAAACAATATATCATGTGAACTACACAGGAAATGTAAAATTATTCACGCTTTTGTTTCATCATTCGATTGTTACGAATAGCAGGTATTTCTATAGATTAGATACCGAACTAGACTAGGACTTATAGAAATTCATACAATAATGTTTTATAACCCATAATTTGTAAATTATACATTTGATTAAATGTAGCTCCAGATAGGTACCCAGTATTTTATCGTTTGATAAGATTACCAGATAAAATAGTTCCAAATTACATAGATTTTACACTGATAATGCTGACATCATCGAGGTTTTTATAAAAATAGATATTTTGTTCTACTTAGGTACTCTTTCATTAAATTTTAAAAAGTATTGTTAAACTGATAAATATAATATAGGAAATTTTGATTAATGAATGTAAATTAACAATTTGATTTTTATCTTCTTGCTCAAGTATAAAGAAAATTATTATTATAATTACAGTATCATAAATCTTATTGATAATATAATTATGTTAATCAATGAACTTTCTATTTGATAATTAACTACAGGGGATACACAAAATAATGAGTTATCGTGGAAATTTCGGCGATTCCCCTGTAGATCAGTTCTTCGTTAGTTATTTATTATTATGTAACTATCCAGCCACTTATTTTTAAAATTTCGAATAAATTTTTTATGCCTTGGTAACCCTTTGGAAAAATGAAATTTTTTTATTTGCCGGCGATTGTAAAATTTTACTCAATGGACCCTGTGGTAGGGAAAGAAATTATACGCCATGATTTTAAACGCTATGGCCCCAGGTATCGACACTGTGATTGTAAGGGTGATTCGTCATAACTTGCTTTTTAAAAATGCGTGCCATTCGGCTGTAGGTATCGTAGTGGGGTGAGAGTGATCTCATTCGATAGGTGCACTTTTAAAGTTTTGTTCTCCACCCGGTCTGTCGCCATCATGCGTTGGAGCACGGAGCAGCATCGATGGCTGTTTTGAGGAAACACTTTCCGGTCGCCTCAACTCAATAAGGGGCGATTTGGAGTGGCCAGCCCGCTCGCCCGATTTGGCTCCTTGTGATTTTTTGTGTTTTTTTTTTAAATCCCGCGTTTACGTCAACCGTCCAAGGACCCTAGAAGACCTGAAGGTCAACATCCGGGCCGCAATTGCCAACATAACCGCTGCCATGCTGGGCAAGGTTATGAGTTATGACAAACGCCAGAAATCGGCTTATTCAGTGTATAGACAATGGAGGCGTCACCTACCTGATATGATTTTGAAAACTGGGTGAAACAAAACTTTAGATATGTACCTACATTATAAAATAAAAAGTTTGAGATTCATAAAATGGGCCCCAAGCAGCATAGTCTGGAAAAATTGGCAAACACAGCTAAAACAAGGCTGTTAAAACGTTGTGACAGCCTTGTTTTAGCTATATATTAGCTTTATTTTTAGCTGTATTTTGTGTTATTTTTTTGTCCAAATAAGTGTTATCGCAAACTAAATTGCAGCTATATTAACCATCCAACCATTTTTCTGTCTGTAAAGTTCGCTTTACAGTAATCAAAAATGCAAAAATACAGCCCCAGCTTTATTGTCTACAATTTCAGCTGTAAAATAGATTTGATTACTAATTT
The DNA here is from genome assembly GCA_947534325.1 of Agonum fuliginosum. Classification (NCBI taxonomy): domain Eukaryota; kingdom Metazoa; phylum Arthropoda; class Insecta; order Coleoptera; family Carabidae; genus Agonum; species Agonum fuliginosum. The sequence goes on from OX384043.1 coordinate 19,930,139, forward strand.
ATATAGAAAAATAACAGCTAAAGCTTTATTTCTGTATTGTGAGCTATTAAATGTATTTTACAGCTATAAGTTTATACAAACTAACAGCTGTCGCAATATGTCCATAATTTTAGTTGCAAAATGTAGTTTAAAGCAAAATATAAATACCAAATCAAAGCTTTAAAATTTGTACGTAATTTTGGTTATAAAATACATTCTGAAGCTTAGAAAATCTACGAAATTTTCCACAATTTTAACTGTAAACCATTTGTTATATTCTTAACCGACAAAGTCATGGCCAAATTTAGTCGGTATCAAGTGTATCAGAGAAAACAACACTTAAAAATAATGAACTTTCAGTCTACCTGAATAATTACAAATACAGCCACAATTCCAAAACTGACTGTAACTGAGCCAATTGTTGCCATCTTTTCTAAGAGCTACGCCCCTCTTATCCGGAAGCAAAAACAATATTACATTTTTTCGGGCACAACACAAAGTGTCACCTTGTTGTCTTCTATTGTTTGTACAATTTTGAATTTGAACATTTTACTTGAAAAATAAGGTAGCCTGATTTTATGCAGAGGTTATGTTTATATTTTCATAATTACTGGTAGGTAGCTGCAGTAGGGATGAATATAACTAGATGGCTGCAGTGACTATTCTTGCAACTATTTGGGTTTCGTATGTAAATTATTGTACATCATTTCAGCCAAATAGTTGTTTTCTAGTATATTGCATGTACATTGACAACCATATTGCAACCAAATAACTGTATAATCCAAATGGCTATTATTGGGCAATATTTCATTCCACACAAGCTATATGTCTGTATTTCAGACAAGTAGACATCTTTTTTAATCAAAGTAGCCGTGAAGAGAGACAGTCATTTTGAAAATAAGAAAATTTTACTTAAACAAGAAGTATTTAATCACTATTGCTGCATTACACATAACGGAAAACCATTTGTAACTTGATATTTTTGCATTGTAAACATATAAAAACTATAATTAGCCATAAAGAAAAATTAAATTAATTTCCATATTAATAAATAAATAACTAAATTATTGTTATTTTCGAAGCGCATCTTTTATTTCGAAGTATCACAACTACATTTAACGACCAAATTATGTTTCTTGTAAATTTTGAGTATTGTAGGGTGCAAATTTTGACTTATAATCTTTATGATTTTGATATAGGTATCACGTATATTTGTAAGTTTAGCTTCTTAGGTACACGCATAAATATGTAACATATGACATACAAAATACAGCTATTATATCTACCTACTACAACCCAATAGTTATTTTAATGCCAAACAACTAAATGACTGTATTACTTGCCAAGTGGTCACAGCTAAATGACTGTGACAACATTTTCAAAGCAAGAAAATGTTTTACCACTTTGGCTATGGCAACTCTTTAACAACGTTATAACTACGCTGCGATGCCAGCTGCGGTAGATATATTGCTGTTATTATTTGCTGCAGCAACGTCACCGCAGCTTTTTTACAGCTTCGTGTGCTACTTGGGGCATTATTGCGTTTTGAAATAAGTAAGTTACGATGAATCACCCTATGCACTTATGCAGTGGTCTGCTCCGCTTCTATCGCGCCCTTTGGGAACGCGACCGCTCCACATACATTTCTACCTCTATCCCCTCCTTACCTTGAAGTCGTTGTTGGTGATGGTGCCCATGCGGTTCTTGGCCATGGCCCTCTTCTGCACGGCGGAGAGCACGCCCCGGGTGCCGGTCATGGTGCCGCCGCCCACGATGGCGCTGAAGCTGGGCCGGGGCGCCGCGCTCTGCCCCACGTTCGTCAGGTTGTGCATGGAGCCGCTCTTCATCCGGTTACGAAGCGTCGCTAGCATGTTGGAGGGTTTCTCTCGCAGTGTGCCCTTTCTAGAGAAGAAATCATTTAGAACGTTTGTCACGTTACTCTCAGCAGCAACATAAATTTCACGAAGATCGACAGTTATGACTATGAGGCAGCAGTGCCGGAACTAGGCATTTTTACTCCTGGGGAAGAATTGAATAATTATGCCCTAAGATAAAAATGCGCCATATGCGAAATTTTTTTTGTGTTCAAGATCAAATGCTTTTAAATATGAAGTTACATTTTTGTTTGCAGAAATAGATATTGGTACCTACCTACCTATAAAAAGAAGTATTTTTTTAAATAGTAACAATGCTGTTTTTACCAAAATCGAGTATGTCGGACTCAATAATGGTAATGTTTTGTTCATTTAGTTTAGTTCTATAGGTAATAAATTTTGATAGTATTATTGGCAAAACCGAGTATATTATAGTCAAGAATGGTATTGTTTTCTTCACTTAATTTACTATTTCCTAAGTCATGCCATTAAAACACAGTCTCGCGCCATAATTTAAGGTAGAAAATCCGTCGGTCATAAGCGTGCGTGATTTCGGTGTGAGGTGAGACCGAAACAGTCAAATAATCAGAAATAAATCATTAAAAATCGTAGATTTGGATGTAAATTACAAATCATAGGTATCCAATTAAATAAAAAATATAATTGAAATTTAAGTTTACACTAAAATGCAGTAGTAGTACTTCAAAAACATAATTTTTCTTGAGACTGGAACCTTTTGCATGCGATTTCTCAACCATTATTGCGGTGACCCATATTTTTTATTTTTCTAATAAATGCCTCAAATATCAAAGAATAACATATTCGTTTTCCAAATATGTGTTGGGTTGTTATGATATAAAATATTCTAATCGTTTAGTAAATCTACTGGTAACCTCCATATACGCAATGTATTTTAGCGCGTTTTTGTGTCAACATTAAATTCAATTATCTTCGTTATTTCAACGGTTACCTATAAATTTTAATTTTTATTCAAATTCTACGACTTGTAATGAATGCTGTATATTAATTTGAGTCATATTTTGGGTTGTCACTACCCATGGATTTACTACCTTAATAGAAGAACTTGCTGGGTAATAATATAATATACAGGATGTAACCCAACCTGTGTAACAAAATTTAAGGGTGTATAGTATTGGATGCACTGATCATGATCATGTATAAAAACGAATTTTGTTGAAATTCGCAAATTAACAAATGGGTTCAAGCAAATGAGACATTATGTAAGTAGTAGTAATAGTAAGTATCTACAAATTTCATTTTTTCCTGTATGTAAAATTAAGATCACATGTAATTACCCTAATAAATACTGCATAACTATTGTTAACCTTTTTTTGTATTTCAATGTGACAACCAGTGGTACCCAAAATGATATTATTTTGCACTTAATTTTACGAATTTCGAGAAAATTCTTTTTGATTCATGATCAGTGCGTCCAATACTCTACACTCTTAAATTTTATTACACAAGTTGGGTTACACCTGTATATATTATATAGGTAAGTATAGAAAATTGTCTCGAAACCGAAGTCAAAATATGTGGATATATAAATTTTTATTATTTCAAGGATAAGGAAGGTTTTACCCAATAAAAGTTATAAATTTGCACTTATAATATCACCTGTGCATTCATTCTTTCCGGAATTTTTTTTTAGTGCTTTCCAACAACATCTTACACGAGAGCTAATTACGTTGTTGGAATGCACGATAAAAAATTTCCTGGGCAAGAATTAATGCACGAGTCCATATTCGGTAAGAAAATCGCAATGACACCGCCGCTCTATTTTTGAATTCTTTTTACTATAGAAACTTGAAATAATTACTGAATTTGTATTTAACATTAATAAATATGTATTATTTACTTTTTTAATTGCTTATTTACACAAAAAATTGACAATTTAACCAATTTTTAATTTAATGTCAAATTGACATATGACAGTAAAGTTTCCGCTTATTAATTTCAGTTAAGTTTCTCAAACTACTAATTTTTATATAATCATAGTTACTATTATTGTAATCAATTCTTCCATTGGCTGTTATTTGTGTCATGCGATTTTCTAAAAAATATCACAATTACATTTTGTGTTCTCATTGTTTCCTAAAGACTAAAGAAACAAAATAATGAATACAATCCCCTTACTTGGTGAACTCCCTCTCAGCTTGTTGCTGCGCCTTGGCCTGCCTCTTGTTGTACTCCTTCAACCGCTTATCCGCGTCCTTCCTCGCCTCGTCCCTCATCTTCCTTGCCTTCTTGCGGTCCTGCGCCTCCAGCCTGGCGGAGACGCCGTCCAGGTACCGCAGGATCTCCTCGCGGCTGTTGATGCCCGCCAGCTCCTGCGGCGTGTGGTCGTCGATGTCCAGCGAGAAGACGTTGGCGCCGAAGTTCACCAGGAAGCTCACGCACGCGGAGTGCCCGCGCGCTGAGCACAGGTGGAGGGCTGTGTTGCCGAAGTAGTCGGCTTTGTCTGGGTCGCCACTGGAAGATGAAGATGGCGGTTAATAATAAAATGGTTACATAGTAGGGCTGTCAATGGATTCCGAATATCCGGATTTTGAAGTATCCGGAATCCGGATTTTTTAAATCCGGATAATCCGATATCTGTGGTCCGTAATCCGGATCGAACCGGTATCTGAATAAAACCGGTATTCGAATAAAACCTGTTTCCGGATGAATCCAGTATCCGGATAAATTCGGTAGATAGGATGAAACCAGAATTCAGATAAAACGGTGGAGTATATACAGGCTGAGTCATCGAAATTCCCGTCGTCGATATCTCTCTTGTCGTTAAAAATACAGCATAAATTTATTAACAGAATTTTTCGTCTACTCAAGGACCATAACTTAAAATTATTTTCACATATACAAGGTGTTGCATAACGACTTGGCAATAATTGTTCGTCTTTTTTAAATGAAACACCCTATATATTTTTATATATTTTGAATTGTATTTTATTTACCTAACGAAAATATAAGTTTCATTTTAGTTTGCCGCGGCGTTGCCAAGTTATTCAATTTTTTCTCTAAAAAAAGCCGAATACACGTATTGTTTTATAAAGGCGTACTGAAGTTATTTTAATAGTAAAAATCTGACGTGGACACCACATGACTTCCTTGTACGCCTTGTTTGTTCATACTTTTCTTAATAACTAAAATGTAGAATAATATAAAAAAATTCTTTTAACTTATTATACTAGCATACTCACAAATATATTTTAGTCATTTTATTTAAACTGCAGAAGAAGATATAAAGCATATTTTACTCACATTTTACTATTGTCACTGTCATGTCATAATCATTTTAATTTTACGTAGTAACAAATGTTAATCGATCATGGACTACAAGATACCGAAATATTAAATTATACATATATACTTTAATTATTTTTAAATGATAGCAGATACAAAAATATTTATAAAATACCGATTGTAGGTAATAATCACATAATCTTTCATTTAAAATAAAAAATTGTCTTAAATTAAATATTTTACGAAATATTTTTAAAAAGTACTACTTCCGGTTTGTAGACTGAGACCAAAAATAGGAGGTGCACAACTAGATGCTATAACAGTCCAAAATACAAAATTTCAACTTTCTACGTCTAACCGTATTTGAGTTATGCGACACACATACGTCCGTCCGTCCGTACGTACGTACGTACGTACGTACGTACGTACGTACAGACGTCACGTCGAAACTAGTCATAATGGATTCAGAAAAGGTCAAAACGGATATTTCCGTCAAAATCTGAGAACCGAAATTTTTCGCGATTACAATACTTCCTTACTTCGTACAAGGAAGTAAAAATTATGAATTTTTTTTTCTGTACAGCTGTAACTATACTCTTTGTTCTGACATAACTTTTTTTTAATGTTATTATACAGGGTGTTCAATACAGGGAATCAAATTTACTCAATTTCAAATGGCTATAACTCGTCATTTTCAAATGGAACAGCCTATATTTTATTATTCTGTTGTGTGTATTTTTGCATCTTCTTATGTTATAAAGGATGTCCTATGCCTAAAATCATTAATTTCGAAATTAATTAAATTAATGTTTTAAGGCATAGGACACCCTTTATAACATAAGAAGATGCAAAAATACACACAACAGAATAATAAAATATAGGGTGTTCCATTTGAAAAATACGAGTTATAGACATTTGAAATTGAGTAAATTTGATTCTCTGTATTGAACACCCTGTATAATAACATTTAAAAAAAGTTATGTCAGAACAAAGAGTATAGTTACAGCTGTACAGAAAAAAAAATTCTTAATTTTTACTATTAAAATAACTTCAGTGCGCCTTTATAAAACAATACGTGTATTCGGCTTTTTTTAGAGAAAAAATTGAATAACTTGGCAACGCCGCGGAAAACTATAATGAAACTTATATTTTCGTATAGGTAAATAAAATACAATTCAAAATATATAAAAATATATAGGGTGTTTCATTTAAAAAAGACGAACAATTATTGCCAAGTCGTTATGCAACACCCTGTATATGTGAAAATAATTTTAAGTTATGCTCCTTGAGTAGACGAAAAATTATGTTAATAAATTTATGCTGTATTTTTAACGACAAGGGAGATATCGACGACGGGCATTTCGATGACTCACCCTGTATAATATAACTACACTGGCAAAAAAATGAAACACTTGAAATTCGTAAAAATTTCGACCATTTTCAAACCACCATAACTCGGCGTATTTTCAATCGATTTCGATCTTCGAGGGCGAAAAACTTTGAAGGACTACTTTAAAGTCATGCATGCAAACTTAAGCGCAACCCCTTCCGCCCTCCTCTAGCACCCATGTGAAAAAAAAAATTTATATTAAAAATGTTCAACTTTGACAATGTATACGGAGTTTAAATTTTTTTGACTTGATCCACCAAAAGGGCACTAAAATTTGTTCAATTCCCTGTGCAGGACTCAAAGAATGAAGTTCCTACGATGATTTGGCACATAGTTATGGGTGTTTTTTAAAAAAGTGCATTTTTAGGTTTTTCGCACATAACTCAGCGACTTTTCAACCAAATTAGATAACGAATTTCGGATACCGGATTCAAATTTTTCCCGATTTTGACAGCCCTACTACACACACGCACTATAATAATAATAGGTAGTTCAAAGTCTGGTTGTAATTTTGTCTAACATCATTGGCCGAAAAGGGCAAAATTCACTATTTTAATTTAAGAAATAGAAGCACCGACTTCTCGCTATATTTCCATTAATTTGTTTAACAAAAAATTAAAACAATCTCTTAGTTTTACGAGTATAAGACAAAGAAGAAAAACATATTTTATAATATCATGTACCTAATATACTTACTTATATTATATTGTATAATTCAAAATAACAATACAGTAGGTAAGTACTAAACTACTATTAAAAAAACATAGAATACGAACATATTATTTGTTTTGCTCTTTTCTGTTAGACAAAAATGACAAATGGTTGTATACCTAAGTATGAAAATATTAATGAGTGCCTTGTTATTATTGCCAAGTTATGCGAATTATTATGAGACAATCTTATTTAAAATATAATTTGATTGCATAAAACATGAAATTTTACATTTTAGGAAAGTTGTTGAATGGCAAAAATTTAAAATATATTATACGAGTACGTATATTTAAGACATTAAAATGTCTTCATTGTTATTTAATGCAAATATTGAATGTCAGAGAAATTTTGTGTGAAAGTAAAATTTGTATTATTTGATATTATGTAAATAAACAGAGATATCTTTATTATAATGCAAACGAACAAATTTTATTCAATTCCGTACATATTTCTGTAAATCACAATTTCGCCTTGTTAAGTAAAAATAAAAAAGCTTTACATTAAATTTCACGTTCACATAATTTTACGCATATATTTAATATGATAATCATAGGTTATTCAGTAATGTTTTCGTTAAAATATGGTACTAATTGTAATTTATTATACATTCTGAACAACCTGTTAATGAAAACAATAATAATTGTTACAAAAAACATAATCGCTCATTTAAAAGATTTCAAATAACTAATTATCAAAAAAATATCAAGGGCATAATATCTTTTATGTGTTCCTAGTATGTAATTGTTTAATTATGTCATGGATACGAGGTATGTTATATACTACATTATACCATAGGGCATTAAGAAATTGCCATGGTAATATTGAGACATCACTAATGTTTTTCTTCTGAAATTAATATATTTTCTGTCTGTTACTAGGATACCAAAAATATTAACAAAATTCGAAACGTCAAAGCGAAATGCCACGCGCGCAATATTTTAAATAAAATAGTAAGACATAAAATATTGTATACACCACGGGCATCATTGATGTTTATAGCCCTCGGGCGATTTACAGACCCTCGGGCCAGAGGCCCTTGGGCTTGTAAACATGTCGCCCTCGGATGGGCATAAACATCATCATGATGCCCTTGATACATAAATAACTAAAAAACATGCTACTTAAATATTTTTTGAGAATCTTTATCATTTAATTATTTAATAATTTACACCATCAAAATTGTCAGGAATGCCTACTTATAAAAATTATATATTATAAATCATCTTTATATATTTTTAAAAAATAGTACCGATTTATTACAGCGCATTCAAGAGGCAATAAAAATTCACTTTTATTGCCCAAGCAAGATTCGAAAATTATACATATATGTATAATTTATTTACATATTACTGTGCGTAAATGTTTAATTATTTATAAATAAGAAAGTACTTTTTAATTAATATTTATCGAATTTTTAATTCATAAACTTGTATCTCGCACTCACATGTTTATGGTCAACGCTTGGCAGTTTTACTGAAAGTAGAAGTAATAAGTAATAAAAAGAAACTAAATTCAATTTCAACACAAAAGATCTCATTCTTATAATGTAGTACTATACAGGATGTCTCTGTACTTCGGGAAAAAAATTAAAGGGTATATTGTAAGACGTACTGATCATGGAACAATATTTTTTTAAATTCGCAAAATTAAGGGTGGTTTACTTGTAATGAACATTTTTAGGACCACTCAAGCAGCGTACTTTATTAAAAGAAACTTAATTATTAATTACACAACATCAGACATTTATTTGGCGTTGTGTAAACAATTACTACTTGTATTATTAGTAGATTTAAATAAAATCATTAAAAATAGCTATCAACCAGTGGCTAACAAAATGTTTCCTTTAAATACCATGCAAATTATTTTGCGAATTTAAAAAAAAATCTTTTTGTTCCATGATCAGTACGTCTTATAGTATATACCTTTTATTTTTTTTCCCGAAGTACAGAGACACCCTGTATATTCCTCACATTGGAGTATTTAGTACCTATTTGTACTATTTGTAGTAAACAGAAACGATATTGACACTACTTTCTATCTCAAATCTCGACTTTTCCTTCGTCTAAAGTCTCATCTCAACTTTGTAACAAGTCAGATCAAATGTGACATTTAAGCGAAAAGAAAGTTTAATTAATTTTCTATTAATTACCATTTAACATTGACATGGAAAGAATTTATATACTTCTACGTTACTATCGTATCGATGACTCACAATATGTTACTATCGTCAACACAAATTTAATCAGTGATGATAGAATTTATATCAAGAATTCAATAATTTAAAACGATAAAAAGCAAAAATTGTTTATTGCTTCAAATTTTATAGATTATGATTTGAAATGATTCATTTATAACTATAAGTAATGATGAATGGTCATATTGCATAGTTAATAAAAATTATTTCAGTATTGTTTGTTTTTTAAAATAAAATTCCATCTTTATACAGACGAAGTTATGAATCACCTGTATGGATATTGATATTATTAATAACAACATATTAATTTGATTTGCGTTGAATAAGTCAGGATCTTTTGCATTATCATAGGAAATCTATGCCCTTATGTGTTTTACAAGTTAATAATTTTGCATACCTAATTATTATTAAGACTACAAGTTAACTGGTTATTATTTAAATAGATATGTGCTTTAAAATAAAAAATATTTAGCATTAAATAAATAGATCTATTTAAAATAAAGAATTTAAAAATAAGGATATTTTATTTATAGTGTGCTTTATAGTTTTTACCAAAAACAGAGTAGTTGTGTGGGATTCAAGAAGGGTAAAATATATCTGTATTTTGTCTAGTTTAGAAAGAGTTTTTATGAAAATTGGAGTATATGGGACTCAAGAAGGGTAAAAAGTATTTTTATTTAGTTTAGGTTTAGAAGAGTTTTTAACAAAAACAGAGGATGTGGGAGCTAAGAAGAGTAAAAGAGTTTTTTAAATTTAGTTTAGTTTAAATTAGAGTTTTTATTTATTCCATTATAGTATTTTTTTATTTAAAGTAAAAATATTTATTTAATGTACTTTTTTAACAAAAATATCGTTTTAAAGCACACTATAAAGAAAATATTCAATTTTAAATTCTTTGTTTTAAATAGAGATATTTAATTAATGCTAACTATTTTTATTTTAATACACAAAGTATTAATTTTAATGCACATATCTATATAAATAATTCCCAGTTAAATCATATCCTGTTATTAATAGTGTAATTAAACACAGACAGAAAAGTAAACAAAACAAATAAAATTTCGCCAGTTTCAGGACGCACTATTGCTATTGCTATTTTCTTTTGCGATTTTCACGAGAGCAATATAATCGGCTTTGGTCTCTCATATTGTGTAACTTTGTAATTTGAACAAGTTCTGTATTTACAAATTTCATCGAAAATTAATAGATAACTACGGTTAAATAAAAAAATAATATTCTTATTTCTATAACAGATTTCAAGTAGACACCTCATGCTCTCTTGTGAAGTCTGTAGTTTAAAAAAGTGTTCTGAAAGCTATTTTCGGATAAAGGCGTAGAAAAACAAATATATTTTCATCGTTTATAATTTTAAATAATGTGAAATCAAGTTCTGAGATATAGATGTTTCCATTTTATAGCATTCTTTATCTTTTTATTGATGTTCTCGAGTGTTAATGAAAATGTTTGCGTCCATTAATTATTTAGTAGATAGTAGATAGACTGTGTATCTTTGATTATCAGTTACTGATAAAATTAGTACGTTTTAAAATAATCTACATACTTTCATTGATATTAATTTGATGGTAGTGTTAGTGTTATGCACAAAGATTGAAATCCAAAATTGCATTAATATTTAATAGTGGTAAAATTTAACGCTTTCATAAACAAATGATTACTATTATTTTATGTATCATTTATCTACCGGGTGGAAAACCATACATGTGTACATAGGCGATTAGCATTGCATTTTACATTTACGCAGATTATTAATCCCCATTTCCACGTAGAACTATATGAAAAAGATATCAAACGAAAGGTAAAATTATTTCACACCAGATGCAACTAATATTTTCGTTATAAATTGCTTTTAAACAACAATATTAGGTAATTTTAAACTCGGTATTTTCAAATATAATCTTACATTGCTATGGTTACTAAGGTACAACAAATTTTCAAATTTTGACAGAGATGTCAGATTAATTAATTAATTAATTTTGAAAATTGGATGTAGGTACCTGTAGTAACCATAGCAATGTAAGATTAGATTAGAAAATATCGAATTTAAAATCACCTAATATTGTTCATTAAAAGTAAATTTAAAAAATTTCAGTTGCATCTGGTGTGAAATAATTTGACCTTTCGATTGATACCTTTACCATAATACTACGTAGAAATGGGGAGCAGGAATCTGCATAAATGTAAAATGCAATGCTAATCGCCTATGTACACATGTATGGTGTTCCGCCCGGTATATGATAACACGTAAAGTACAAAAAGCTTCATTAATGCGTTTTGCAAATAAAAAGTTCATCCCTTGATTTGATATGGCAGATTAAAATTTTATTATTGAACGAAACTTATATGAATTATTACCTATAGTTTAAAATAACCTATGCTCAAAATTTTATATCTTGACATTTACGTAATAATTATCTATTCGTTCAGTTTACAATCAATACTTTTATTCTTTACATTTGGATAAAGTCTAACAATAAATTACTGTGTAACTCCAAACCAATATACAATAATTATTGGAAATCTTTTATCTGTCATTTTTATTTGTGGTTACACAATTTCTAACTGGTTTATACAGAGTCCGGCAAAAAGGACGGATGGTTTTTAAAAATTCATAAAATCGGTAATTTTACTCAAAAACAAATTTATTTACAGATTCGGGTTCGCAAAGAAATAGCATTTGTGACAATTAAGTGTGGAAAATTACATCATTTATGTGGTGACCGTTTTTGACGATGCATTGCTGGAGGCGTTCTTGGAAGTTAGCGTAGACTCTCTCCAACATCGCTTCCTCAACTTGGGCGACTTCCACGCGAATTGCCTCCATCAATTCGTCCATCGTTCAACGTTGATGGAGGCAATTCGCGTGGAAGTCGTCCAAGTTGAGGAAGCGATGTTGGAGAAGAACTCCTCCAGCAATGCATCGTCAAAAACGGTCACCACATGTCTGATGTGATTTCCACACTTAATTGTCACAAATAAATTTGTTTTTGAATAAAAATTACCGATTTTATGATTTTTTTAAAACCATCCGTCCTTTGTGCCGGACCCTGTATGATATATGAGTATTTATTTAGTTAATTGAATTTGAAAACTTACCCTCTTCCTACAAGTAACCTAAGGGCATCGAGGTTTCCTTCGAAGGCAGCCCATAACGTAGGGGTCATTCCAGCTTCATCTCTACTGTTGCAGTCCTTTCTTGTGGCTTCTTTCAGGACGTCCAGCAGCCCATCCTTCACGGCTCTGAAGCAAACACATTCATGTTAATCAAGAGTTAATATTAGTAATTATTGAATTAATGAAAAGAAATGAAAACATTTCTTTAGAATTATTTAAAGAAGTAGAGGAAAGGAAATTTAAAATGAAGCAGTGATCTTATACCTAATAAATAAATTAGTAAGTGAATGTGGTTGACAAATTGTGTTTAAAAATTGATATATTATAATTATTGTAATAAATATAAATAAAGTGCACACACGGTAAAATATGTACTTATTTTTTATCGATAATTCCACTCCTGTATAAAGTAAGTCTTGGTCTTAAGCCATAGGTAAACAAAACACATTTTATCGCTTTGACTAGATTAGATTTTGGGAATAATTGTGAAGAAGAATCAAAGGAGTCTTTAAATTATCTCCTTGAATTACACTCGAGCATTTTATTTTCTTCGAATACATTTCTGTTTGACATCTCAACTTTGTCACCTGGCATCAATTTGACTATAAAAATTGTTTGAAATTAAAATTTTATTAAACAATTTTTCTTTTCAAATTGCTAGGCAAAAAGTTTTCAATACAAACAGCAATTTATCCAGCGAAATAAAAAGTTCTTGTGTAGTAATTACAGTTTGTTGTATGAATTACACAGCCGTAGTAGTGGGGAAAAGAGTGGAATAGAATAAAAAGTAAAATCGAAAGTATTCTAGAAAAAACGGGCTGCATAAGTCATTTGTAATTTCGGATATCCGGATTTTAAGCATAGAGTTTATTTAAATATTAACTACATTTTAAGAAATAATGTTTTAGCATATTGAATATTTTATTTTCCTTCTGCATTTGCTATCTGTTAAATTAATAATTTGTCTAAATTTATACATGTACCTATATTTTCATTTGCAATTAAGAATATAAATTTATTATTTGGCAGCTTTGAATATACATAAATATTTATTAGAAATAGTTTATTTTTCGAATGAGATCAAGTTTTTAAAATTCCACTTCATATTTAAAAACTTATAATTTTCAAGATAGCTTCAAAGGTTCTAAAGCAAAAATGTAAAGTTAAACTATATGGAGACAAATTTAAAATTTTATTAAACTTACGGTTATGTATCTACTACAAACTTGCTAATATAAGGAATAAAGCACACATTAAAAATATTTTGTATTCGTATTTCGTATTCTTATATCGTTATAACAGCTATAAGTATAGATATCTCGGTGAACACAATTTTGTATTGTTTATGTTAGAAAATGCTCGAGAAAATGTACCATGTTTGTTCTCTTAAAAGCTACAAGATTTTCTTACGTGTAATTATTCTGCACTAAATACCTATTTATTAATTATTCCATATCCTCCTAATTAAAATTCCAGTACCGGCATAATAATTAAACAAAAAAATCCTTCCATTGTCATAGCCAGCTAATTGTTTGTCAAAATTATGTGATAGTATTATTGCCTTCACTTTCTTCTCAATTATGCTTTTGGCGCTGTTCTTAAACAGTTTAATTGTTGTGTTAAATAGAAAATTCCTCCGAGTTCCAAAAGTGGTACAGAGAGAGTTCTGAACGATTTCGAGGCGGCCTTTTCGATAATCAAATAATAAAAAGTGTTTCAGTTATCTTCGGATTAAATAAAAATCATATTATCTCATTAAATAAAAGATAAGTTTTCAAACGACAGCTGATACATGGTTTCGTAATAAATGATTTTAAATTCTTATTGTATGAAATAAACAGCCTGTAAATTTTTATGTTCTATTCGAAAGTCAAGATGAATATTATTTTTTAAGTCGCATCAATTATACTTATGAGATTAGTATTCAAATACAGCTCTGATTTATTTTATTTAATTCTAATTGAGTGAAATTGATTTCGAAAACAGTTGTGACAGGCAGATTAAATATTGAATCAATTTTAATCTCAAGTACCTATTAAATATAGTATAATTATTCAATTGGACGAGGAATATAAAATTTAATTAAATTGATATTAAGGCGCTAGACTTGTAAATCCAGAAGATTAACAATTTGAACGATTCTGGCTGTATTATAAAAAATTTCAGATTAAAATTTAACATGAAGAATCATGACTCATTAGTGATTCAATCATTTAATAAATGCAAATTATTAATTGCTGTGACATCAATTAGCAAAACTTTAAGCTAATTTGTATCATTTAATAATCCATATTATACGTTTATTAATTTACAAAAATAAAAAAAATATGTTGAAATCAATAACATACAATAGTCGGAAGACGGGTATAGAGAGATTTTTTAAAACAGTTAACCCATTGACTGTAATAATTTATGTAAAACTCGCAATTTTTTTAATTTTTAGAAATTATTTAACAAAATACGGCAAGGTTTTTTGTAAATTTCATTCTATAGCCATGTAAGCACAACATATAAGTACATCATTGTAAAATATGAGGTCATCTACATCAAAACCAAAATCACAAAATGATTTATTGCAACATGTTTTTTTGCTTTGCATTTGATAGCAAGAGATGGGCCTTAAGAAAAATGCATGATACTTTTCCATTTACTTTTCCACAAAAACATCAGGTATTATTTAAGTAGTGTAACTACGTATTTTTAGTCACACGTGCACGCAAAGCACGCCGTTACTCCCTATTTAGAGGGAGCAAAACAGAAAGTGACGGGGTGCTTTGCGTGCACTTGTGACGAAAAATATAGTATGCACAACGGCAGAGATGGGCAAATTACTCAAATAATATATTAATATTTTTGTAATTACAGTTTTATATTAATAAAATTATAATCTTTTAAATTTCCAAATCACTTTAGATCAGAGTGTCACTTATTAATTTATCCAATTACATGAAAAAATTGTAATTAAATTACAAAAACGAATTGCAAATTACAATTAAGTACTACATTTAATTTTTTATACAAACAAAATTCATGAAACTTGTGATAGTATTCTCATTTTATTTTTTTTAACAATTTGTGTATTGTCTTCAACAAATAAAATCATATTTTTAATGTGTACAATCCATAAATTTTTAAAATTATTTGGCAATAAATTTTTAAAAGAACTAAATTTGCATACTTCCTATGAATCACCTATGAATGGATACTGAAGATATTTATTGTCTGATGTAAAAGCCATTCCCGTAAAAAAAGAGGGAAGATAAAAGGCGAAAAAAAATAGCAAAGACAAATTTAATGTTAATGTAGGTAATTGTAATTTCATTAGAAATAGGCGATAAAATAAATTAAAAGGTTTATTTCTTCATTAAGAATGTGTGAGCCCTATTTTAAAAAATATGCATACAAAATATTATTTTTGTTGAAAACATACTTTGAAAATAGTTTGTTAATAACTCATTTGAGAAATGCATCATTAACGAATGAATGAGTAAAGATGAAACATTTTTAAATTACACACTATCTCCCATATTATTATTGTATGCATCTTAGAGCAAAGAATGTACCTATTTCTATAGAAAACAGTGTTTACATTATGAAGAAACCGTTGTTTACTCCACTTAATTGGTAAGTGTTGTATGCAACAATAAACAGTTTGACAAGTAAAACAAATGCAATTTTTTTACAGTAATGTTTTTATAATGACTCTTTTTCTAGAATTTATCTTAAACGAGCTACTTAAACTGTGTATAATTGTTGCTGTTTAACTAATATTCTTCTCCATAACGAGATACTGATGCTATAAATATGAGTTTTATTTTATATGTACATATCAAATATTTGATTAATTATTTATTGCCATTGGTTTGTCAGATAAAGCAGGAAATAGATATGGTTATTATAAGTTAGTTTACAACTATTTTCCTACTCTAGGTGTAGGTGGCAAAGCATAAAATTGCGCTCCTTACAAACAACATGATTTAATTCATTTTAATTCAGATAATTTATATTTTAAGATAAAATTCTTTTTAATTGAAAATTACATTTTATGGATTAGTTACTACCGTGTACATAAGTAAATAAAAATTCGCGCGCGAATGTTCAAGTTGTAAATAAATATTATTTATAATTATTCAGAATTCACCTGGTACATATTTGACTAATTTGATTGACTGAAAGTAAAGTGCTATACAATTTATATTTTTATAACTGCTGTTCCATGTCAACTGTTTTTGTTTATTAATTTCCTAGTGATTTCCTACTGTCAGTTTCTTAATCAAATATTGCTGTTTGTCAAAAATATAACTTAAAATAAAGAAACCTGGTTGTATTGTAGACGAAATTGAGAAAGCTTAACGTTTTTGACAACAAATAAAGAAATGTAACCAAACATTTTGGACTCATTCATTATAAATATACTCCACAAATATAACTCCGACTATGATTAATATCATAGGTGATAGCAATCGTTTTATGTATTCCGAAAATTGAACTCGTGTTGCGGTCAATTTTCATCGATTAACTCATGCGATCACCGATGATAATCATAGCACTTGTTATATTACTCCCAAATATAGAATATCACCATACTAATTAGATTCGTATTAGATTGTAGACGAAGCTGCAATCTTATTAATTTTTTTAGAAAGATGCATTGCAGTAAGAAATAATAAAATCCGTAAGTATTTAAATAATATAATAGGTAGGTTAGGTACCGTAGTTAGGTACACATAATGTGTCCGTGTCATCATATCAAAATTTGGTTCAAACTCAAATTGATGAATGAAAATGAATTATCTAGCAGAATTCTTCTCGATACATTTTTGAATACAACAAAACAAAGTTAAATCTTTTAATGTAAGGTCTAGGAAATAATCCTGATGAATACTGTGTATATCAATACCAAAAGCACAATATTTGTCTAACTGTTTAGTTGTGATTATTTTTATAGGTAAACCTATATTTAGACAATAGAGCCCTCGTATTCTGCATTTTAGCTTTCAGGCATTGACTTTTTAATTTAATAAAATAGGAAATACTGAAGAATAAATTAAAATGTTGCTTTTTGTTAAATTATTTGTCAAAACTTTTAACATGGCGCTAAAAATTAACGAAATACTCATAAGGGAGGCTGTACTTATATAATATATTTTTAATATAAACGTTTAGTTCCCTTGGCTATTAATCGGCGTTTGTTCCAAGTACAAATACTGTATTGTAATAATAATTGTTTATGACTGACAATTATGTACCTTATAAATAATTCATATTTCTGATTATCTGTCCAGTAACATTCATTTTCTATTGATGTTTATCTCTATCTAATATTTCTGCGAAACAATTTAAAATCACAGTAACGCGAATTTTGTTTGCGGTCAAGTTGATCATAAAACAAAAGAATGTCTAATTTTATTTGGAATATTATACATAAACTTAGTTTGTATCACATTGTTTTAAAGATAAATAAACAAAATTCATGTACACAACGGAGATTAAGCAGAATATAATATATTAAATATAGTTTTTGACATATTGAATAATTTGAATCAAATTAGCATAGTGAATCATAACAATATTCAAAGGTTGACGTACTTGTGATATCGGTCAGTTGACATTGTACATTTGTTTACACAGCACTCTCACAAAACACAAAACTTGAATAAAAATCTGTAAAACTTGCTCTCACTTCACTGAACTTAACTCATACTTTTTTGGCGAATTCCTCTAAACATAAATTCGCACACCATTTTATCAGGTACACTCAAACTCAACAAACTCACATACATCACTAGATAAGTTTTGATATCACCTGTTTTTGACCACCTGGCATAGGTACTTCCACGCTACCGGAAACTGCCGACAGGTGGCGGAAACTCGCGAAATAATCTGATCGTGATGTGCTGTTGAGAGGTTATTACACCTGTGTTTTGGTTTCACCTTTGAGTACCTGAAGAACTTTGGATTTTGTAAGGTAGGTGGTGTTCGAGTCGAAACAATGCAGAAACCTGTTTGGAAATGAGACGTCTAGTGAGAAGTCGAAACAATACAGAAATCTGTTTGGAAGTGAGACATCTAGTGAGGAGTAGATGAAGTTTTGTGAGGTTGTTTGGTAGTATTTTTTGAAGCGGCACACGAAATGCAAGTGAGTTTCAAACAGATTGTATGGAAAATAAAATTTTTGCAAAATCGAAAAGAAACATTTGATAATGAAGTAATATTAAAATTTCAATTATTCTGGTTGTTGAAAATGTACCAGCTACACTTTTACAAGAAGAATGATAAATTATTAATCTATAAATTCTGCTGATGAATTTCTGTAATATAGGTATTTTAAAATACCAGAGCAAATATTATGAACAAAACTAAATAAAACAAATTATAAGTAGACATTGTTTATTTACATTTTTTGACGAAGGTGAGTTCAGGACGAAACACAAAAAATCGTCCTAGTTGGCACAAAAGTGTACAATACCTACTTGAAAAAATATATTTTACAAATAAGTTTTTCTTAATTAATTTTTAATTTGAAAGTTAATAATCGTTATAAAATTTACACTGCTGATATTTAATTTTTAGATAAGAAAATACACTTCCGTTAATCTGGTTGCGTTAGAAACGGAAGCAGTTTGTCGCAAATATACATGAAATTTAAATAAGAATGAGTAACAAAATGTAAATATTGAACAAATTTCACAAAAATAAATCAGATGGGCTCTTCAAGAAAGTTGATTTTATTTAACAGGTGATGTGTGAAAAATAAGATATCGTGTATATCAGGCTGAAATGCTGAAAACTCCTTATAATAATGTAGGTATGTTACACAAAAGATGGATAAACTATCCGTCAATACACTATTAGAGTTCGATATATTTCAGTTAATAAACAATCGATAATCTTAGTAATTGATATCATGTCATGATGCTGTAAAGTTGTAATCTACCAGTTAGAAATATATTGTTTAGTATATTAACTGAGATATAAAAATAAATCATAAGATGAAAATTTTTATTTTTATTAGAAATTTAAGCTGTCGTATTTAATATTTATTTATAACAATTTCACTAAGTACTTACTGTAGATACAAAATACTTCAAAACATGTACTGCTATATATAAAACCCGAAATATTTATTTTTATATTACGTAAAAGATTCACTCATCGGCTCATCTAATTTCTTTAACTAAGACGTAAAATTTATATCAGTTCGGTATATATTTTTAAATTACATTATTTTTCCTATATACTAACAGATTTTAAGTAGACACCCGGTATACGAGTATGAGCCATTTCTTGGATGAAATCTATTTTTGAAATATCTCTTAGATATATTTTTTTACGAAGCCTTCTTCAAAGTTCTACAAAAATATAACAACTTAAGGTGTTCGTCTATCCTAAATTTTTACAGCGTTACATAGAGGTGTACGCCTCCCACGTTTACTTTAATTATAATTGAAATATAATGATGCTTTTACATATGAGAGTATTAACAAAGTATGTCTTAATGCTTCTATATTTTTATTTTTTGTCTTTGGCGTAGGAATTTCAAGTGAAAAAAAATGAAGTTTTTTGCGTTTTTTTGTCATTATTTGATATTATTTTTTTCGGTCACTATAAATGGCAAGAAAAATTTAAAAAACAAGAAGCATGCAGCTAAGCTTGCTTTTTCGAATAATTTTTGTTTTACTTAATTTCTTTAAAAAATACAGAAGTTATTATGGGAATCTGGAGCCATGTTTACAGTATTTTTCAAATTCAAAATGACATTGCATAGCTAGGATGCGGGCAAGTACGAGTTTCGGGCAGCCGTAGTAAGAGAGTGAAATAGAAATAAAAGTAATATCAAGAGTATTCTAGGAATTCGAAAAAAGGTAGCCGAGCCTCTTAAGCAAATAATTATATCATAAAACTGTAAGTTTTAACATTATTTTAAGATATAATAATTTGTTTAAGGCGTTATATTTTTTTGTAGAACCCTGAGGAAAGGCTATACTAATAGCCGAAACGTTGGTTTAAATCTTTAAATTAAATTATAATAATTGAATGACTGCAAAATCCAATTAATTACTATATCCTTCACATAGTCATTCAGTCGATCATCGTTGATACATTTTTTACCCAAGTACATAGATTCATAACTTTACTGTTTTATAAAAAAGATTTTACATTTTGACAATAATGAAAAATAACAAATTTGAGTTAATATCGTCTCATTCAATTAAAAATTAATCTAATTTTGAAAGTTGAAACATTTTCCCCCAATTAAAATCATTTTGACACATCTCAACTTCATCTTTTGCGCACGGAACGAGCTCAACTCAATTAATTTCATTCGTCGCGTGTTTTTCTCAGTTCGTGCTTTCTTTTGACACTTTTCACTTCTTTCTTCAGGCTCAGACCAGTTGCTTCTCCCTTCTCTTTCCACCAAAGTCGTGATCAATAATGTAACATAATTAAAGAAGGCGTCCGGCTAGCGCACCGTTATTTAACTTGACATTTATTAGTGCATTTCGTGTAAATTAGTTTAGAAATGATTTTTAAAGGTGACGCTGATAAGGTCAGATGTGAGAGACTGAGAAGTGTTATGATTTTGTTTCTTGGGTTCCTTGATCGATAGCAATCGTTGATTATTGATTTGATTAGCGAGATTTATTGGTGATATTGTTTGCAGTGTTCAGAAAGGTACAATTGTTCTGTTCTTTATTTAGGGCATAAGTAATACTTAATTTTATGACTAGTGATAGCAAAATGATTAAGCGATTAACATTGGACATAAATTAATTTTTTTCTACAACTGTCAATAATTGTTGACATTTTTTAATTGTTAACAAAGGCGAAATTGGGTGTTTTTTCACAATCTTCTTTTTGTTATACTACCTTGACAACCATTTAAATTAAAACCATGAAAAAAATTGCTTTTTCATGACATGCGGAGAAAACACAATTTTCTTCTCGCAAAAGCAAAGTAGTGATGAAAGTAAGTTTTCTCTCTCTACAGAGGAAAGTAAAGTGTTATTTTACGATGAAATATTTTAAAAATTGTAAGAAAATTTATCATTAATTCTGATTTCATCATCTGATATTTATTTAATTTTGTAAATTAATTTTTAACAGTAAAATAAAAAAAAACTGAAAAATTTCAATATTTTGATGCTAGCAATTAATAAAATAGTATCAAGAACGGTAAGGACAGTTTACCGATGGAAGACAATATATTTTGTCTGGCATCGGTAATTCCTTAACATTCATGTACTAGTAGTCTTTTTTATCCATGCGCAAATATTAATTTCTTCGTAATTAATATTAAATTTACCGTTCAGTTTGAATTTACTTACCGTTCAGTAAATTACTTACCGTTTTGTTGCCTAGCAACCGGTACGATTAACATACTGTCTTGGAAACAGGCATGGTAAGTTGACCAATTGTGTAAAAAAATTTAAATAATTTTGAGATCATAAGAAATTTCCCGTAAAAATCGACATAGGTACTCGTATTTGAGCTCTTCAGAGCGCCCTTAATACTTATAACAGTTTGCATACAATTTTGTTTATTTTTATTATATAAATCAATTTGAAGTAAGTTCAATGCATTCATATCGTTGCAAATACAAACACCGTCAACAATTTAATTAAGTTTGTATTCAACATATTTTATTTTAATTTTATATAAAAAAAAAATTCTGTTTAGAAGCAAACCACACTCCAATAATATCTATGATTCAATTTTACTTTAATAAATATTTTATTTTTAAAGAAATAAATTTTGAGAAAAAAAATATTTTTTTTTTATTTCAGCAAAGAAAAAAATCGTGCGAAACCTCATTGGATATTATAAGCTATTGTGTTTTTATATATACAACCGGATGAAATATGACTTCATTGTGGTCTAAAACTAATTAACAATTAACAACATTTTTCATTTAGGTACAAGTGTTAGACTTTTCATTACAATCCATTCATAATTTAGATGAATTCAGTACCAAATTTTTAATTAGAATCGAGTACAAATTATAATTAATTTTGTACGTGCACCAAGCACACAAAGACCAAACTGCAACGCGTTCTATATCCTCTGGTTAATTTTTAATTAACTCTTATCTCAGCATTTAGCCATTCTGAGTCTCACTAACACCTTCTTACATCTCACATTTTTCCAATTTTCAATCCCTCGAAATCACTTTATTGGCCACGTCTGGCGGGTTTCACGCCGTAATTGAACAATGATGTATGGTGCGAAGCCCCGCCCACTTTTACCTTCCCTCCGCCGGCCCCCCAGCCCCGGGTTCTTTTGTCTCGCCGCACCAGGGCCAACGAGATCGTATCCGACCTGAGAGACTCCGAGTCGTGACTCCGGATGATGAGAGAGAGGGAGAGAGAGAATCGTGAGGGTGATGAGAGAGAGAGAGAGAGGGAGAGAGAGAATCGTGAGGGTGATGGGAGAGTTTGTACTGTGATGGTTTGGACTGGATTGAAGTGTTGTTTCAACCCGATAATAAAAATAGTGTATTGTGCAACTAGGGGCGAAAGTGGCGTTTTCCGACTAGTGCGGCGTTGGCAGCCCTCGCTTCGCACGAGTCGGGAGAACACCTTTTGTCCCGAGATGCACACGATATTTTTTTCAATATTTGCACTGAAAAGCATTAGAAGTTGAAGAAAGGGATAAAAATAATTTAAATAATCAATTTTGGAATTCCGCATAAAGCGGGTGGAAAAATTCAGAAAAAGAAAAAATCACGTGGATTCCCGCATAAAGCGTACTTTTCCTCTCTACGGAGAAAAAGTACTGACCGGTCAGATACACCTCACTTTCGTCGCTAATAATAAGGACGAAAGTGAGTTATTTTTGACCGGTCAGTAGTTTTCCTCTCACTTATGCTGGATTTCAATTGATAATTTAGATTGTTTTAATTTATTTTATGGAATTATTATACATTTCCAATGTTATCTTCATCTGGTTCATTCCTTTCCTCAACTTTTAATTGCTATAATGATCATCTTCGTCAATATTATCAAAATTTTCCACCTGTTAAACCACATTAAGATATTTTTCAAAGTATAAACAAGGCATAATCAAAAGACATTGTTTTTAAGTGAGGTTATGTATGCAAGATAGCTGACAAGGTGGCTTTACGGTGCAGTTATTGAAAAGAAATATCGTGTGCATCTTGACACAAAAGTGTTTTCCGGACTCGTGTTCTCCGCACTCGTCGGAAAAACGCTACTTTCGTCCCTAGTCGTACAATATAATTATTATTGTTCTGGTAAAAATTAAATTTGGATTTTGTACGCCAAAAGTATACTAGGTGGTTCACAAGTAATCATCCTATCGGATGTTGCTTTCATTTTTGGAGCTGGTGTCTAATGTCATTGCGACTTTGAAATTAGTGAAGTAAACAGATACAAGCAAAATACACGTAGACAAACCATGAATTGGTATATTTCTCAAGAATGCGGCATAATTGTGTCAATATGATTTTGACAAATACTTAATCGGTCGGTAGTTTTTTGCTCAACGTAAATTTCGTCGTCGATTCCCTGGACGTGTGGCATTAACTGGACAAACACTGCAGCGTTTAGCCGTTCGCCTCGAGGACACTGGCTCAACACAGGACAGTAACAGCCGTTTGGTCAAGAATATCGCTGTTGTGGCAACACTGTTACTGTGAATGGTGAGTACATAAAATAAATGACTAATGAGCGCTACATAACCATGATCAACGACTTCTTGCTGCAACAAATTGTCGAATTGGGATTGTAGAACATGTGGTTCCAGCAGAGCACAAGCGTGAAGTAAGCGTTTCCCGGCCGCTTTATCTCTCGTTTTGGCGATTTGCACTAACCAACGAGATTGCCCGGTTTGACCGTTTTAGATTTCTTTATTTGGGGTTTTTTGAAGTCACGGGTCTATACGAACAAGCCACAGATCTAGGCGACCCTAAATAAGGAGACCATCCGACAAATGGTAAAGAATTTATCGCCAGAAGTTTTGACACAAGTTATGCTGTGAAACGAGCCCGAATTTACATCAACTGTGGAGGCGGCCGCTTGGCCAATATAATTTTCGCGACTTAATGGGAAAAAATTAACACGTTTAATGGCCATATGTGTGTGCACCGCTTTCACTTAAATTTTAAGTGTCACTTATATGAAAAATATCCAATCGAACTTATAGCAGCAATGTTATTTCTACGTTTGACAATTTGATTTTGATTCGATATTGTTCATTTAAGTGACACTTAAAATTTAAATAGAAGCGGTGCAAATGGTCGTAAGCAAACATTATTAAAGAACAAAACCAATGTTTTTGAAGATTTTGTCCTTGGGACAAAATATTATAGGACGAATTGAGACGTCTCAGATAAAGATGAGTAAAAGAAATAGTCAGAGAGAGAAGCGTTGGTCGGAGAAGGAGGTAAACTGCTGGCCGCGGGGTCAGCGAGTTGACCCCTACTTGGTTATTAACAATCGGGAGTGTTAAATATGGAACCGAGAGTATAACACCCCCACCAGAGAATGTCAAAATGTTTTATGATGATAGAGTAGACATTATTTTATTTATTTTATAGAATAGTTGATGTTATTATAGTGGAGTCCAACTTGGTGACTTGGTGCAGTCAGAATCTCACCCCGTGCGACGTCCTTTGAAATTAAAAACGACAACCGAGAAATTCTTATGCAATCAGGACTACATTTGAAACGACCTAGAAGCCAGCTTGAAGCGTCCGTCTAATTGCACGATGGTTGCTACCTGCATGGTACTGAAAATTACATATTGGTAATGGTAATGGTAATGGTAGGTCTAAAACATTGGAAAAAATACAAATATTATTTCAAAAAAATTATGATTTTTTAGTAAATTTTGTTGTGATGACATTATTTTGTATAGGAGATATGGCAGAATTTCTACGTCACATCACATATTATAAATTTTTAATTAATTTTTTTGGGCTTATTGTTAAAAATTTGTGAAATTAAAAATACGGGTGTCAAGTTTTTGTATCTTATTCAAAAATATTTTTTTTAAATCATGCAAGTAGTCCATTACACACCGCCGACCGAGAGACTTGAGCTACAGAACTCCAGGTTCGTACATCCCGTATATACATACTTGGAACATGAATTAAATGTTGCCATTTCAAATGGAATGAATAGTAATAAATTAATAAGGAATAATAATAAATATTTAACGCAAGGCGACTCTTTGCAATAAAATCTAAACAAAAAGCCATTACAATAAATCAATTTATGACTTTATTTTTATGGATATCATTATACAATCGAGTTTGTGCTTATGACTAATATTAACGAAACACCTTTGCGGTATTTTGCTAATTTCAAATATTTTCTATAGCTCTTTTTTACCTAACAATTTATATTTTGTTTATTTAAATTAGATAAAAGTTGTGGTAATTGATGTCACAAATGATTCCTGATTCGTCATGTTAAATTTCAGTTAGGTATATAAATATAAATTATATATATTTACTAAGAAATGCAGAATTTTCAAAGTGTAACTCAATAAATCAAAATAATTTATAATTATTTAACGAATGATGTATCTATAGTCCAGTCAAATTAGGTTTTTTAGTGGAAAAAATAAGTAGAAAGCTGGATTTTGGTACACACCTTCCCAATATATTTATCAACAACATACTAAGAGTCTCAATCGATTGGACTGGAGCTTCGTCCGCCATTTTGAAAAAATGGCCGCCGTCTATTGTTTTCCCGATGTCAATAACTTTATCCAATCAGAAGTCACGGTAAATTAAACACCAAAATTTAAAATAAAAAACAAATTTTTCGTTAAACTTTTGTAAAAATATCCTTAAATTGTGACTAAACCCGTACCTACGTCAACAAATTTAAAAATAATTTTACTCATAGAAGAGTATTGAGGAAATTGGATTCTGCAAACCGGAAATCCATATTTTTATTCATAAAAAAATTACAGCTGTTTTCATAATGATGAGACATAAACTACTACTTGATCAAAATTTATCGTTTTTTCCAAATTACATTTTCACGATTTTCTCGAAAACTGTACCACTTTCATAAAAAATATATATACCGTTTTATAGCAAATTTTGTGCTCTACAATTTGTTACTAACTGTTTTTTCGTAATATTAATCATTTACGAGATAAAAATTTAAAACAATAGACGGCGGCCATTTTTTCAAAATGGCGGACGAAGCACCAGTCCAATCGATTGAGACTTTTAGTATGTTGTTGATAAAGGTATTGGGAAGGTGTATACCAAAATCCAGCTTTCTACTAATTTATTCCACAAAACGACAAAATATGATCTAATTTGACTGGACTATCTAATGCAACCAATAGAATTGAAAATGTAAAATACATATATTATGTAGATTAGATTTTATTTAGTTGCATTAGTTACAAAAATTAATTATTTTGAAAAATTACTCGTCAAAATGTTTTGCAAAATGAGTCGTTTTGGTAGTGTTTTTTTACAAGAAAAATATTCTTCATAAATACCATTGGAGATAATAATTTTTAGATAGAATTTTTGTCTATTCCACAGCAACTTATTGTAATTTCACTCCACAAAAGATCACGGAAAATTATCAGACGATGTTTTGTGTCGTGAAATTGTTAGAAATAAGTTGCCCTGGAAACGACAAAACAATTTATTCTCAAAAAATTATCTCTTATGATATTACCCCTGAATATTAAATTAGTCTAAACTTATCCCTGATCCCTGAATACCCTGATGCAATTTAAATTTTTTTTTTAAATTCACCTACCTTCTATGTCATATACTTACGTGTATACAAAGATAAAGTGTGACGTATGAAAGTTGTTTTATAAATTATAAATAATAACATGAAAAATAAAATTCAAATATCTAATTTTATGTTCTATGTAAAAAAAAACAATACCTAGACATTTCTTTTAATTTATTTAGGCAATCCACTAACATGTAGGGTAGGAATGCAACAGAAATATATAAAAATAGCAATGTTGCCTTCAGCCTCTTAGAATTACAGTTAAAATTACAAACTACATGTTATAATAAACAAACAAACAATCTTGATATAAATTATATATACTAGTTAAATTAATATTTCCAAATATTTTACTGTATACAGTTAACATGTGACTCAAATACCAATTTTATTATAAATTGTTAATACTCGTACGTGAAAGGTCTAATTTATTACTACAAAATTCTAATGATTTATCACATTAATTTTTTAATCCACCTGTATAAAATTTACGCTGAAAATAATAAACAATTTCCACGCTCTAAATAATCAACCTTGCCCTGAGAAACTCTGAAACATTTGATAAACTGTTAAACAAAATCGAATCGTTTTGTAGGAGCGCGCGAATGAGCTGCGCATATAAAACAAATGCCAGCGCCAGCGGCTAAACAAATTACATTGGGTCTTGTAATCTCGACTAATCGGGTTGCATGTTATGTATAATGTTCGCAGATTAGCATTGGCTACATATAATTATTTATTCAATTATCTTAATGTCGATCACGATATGTTTTTAATAAATATCAACAAAAAGATAAAATTTTGGCAACGAAACAAAAAGTTAATGAGAGGATGAGATGTTATTTTCTTGTCAATCATGTGCAATATTTTTATCGTTATTTTGTTTTTAGTTTCTTGATTGATTTTTTGAAGTTTTATTGAAAGGATAAATATAGTTAATTGGATATTTTCAAGGCTTTTATGTCGTTTTATATAATCATATTTGTTTTTATTATTTGTTTGAATTATTTATTTTATGATTCAGTGTGATGTGTTCCATGTACGTCAACCAGTATAACGCGCAAGTATTTATATTAACATAACCTCGAACACTCATTTTTAAAGTTGCAAGGATTTAATTTAAAGCCCTGTTCGCACGGGGATTCTTTGAAGATTCTACGGAGATTCAGAATGCTGGAAAAAAAGAAGTTTTCTTCTTTCTAGTGAGAATTATCTGTTAAATTGCGGTGTCGCTAAATTGAATCTTCAATGAGTCTTGGAAAATAAAAATGTATTAATTATTGATTGCTACAAAAAAACCTAATTATCATTAGAAATAAAAAAAAAACTTCTTCTTTTCTAGGATTTTGAATCTTCGTAGAATCTTCAAAGAAAGAAAAGACTACTGTTCATTTAACAGAATACTTCTCATATAATAATAAATTAATATAATTTTTTTCTTGTCGATCCTATACATGTAATTGTTAATTTGTTTTATAAACTCGAATTATTCCAGAACTTATTGCATAATAAATTAATAATTAAAAAACACCATTTTTTGTTAAGTAATTAATAAAATAATATTATTTCTATAAATAGATACATTCCAAAATTTCAATGGCGCATGTATCAATTTAAATGTATGTTGTGCTTAATGTGTCGCCTTTTTTATTTCTACATTCTTAATCGAACCTGAGGTTGTGTACAAATAGCTTGAAAATAGGAACAAATAGACCAATTTTAGTAGTTCCTTTTTGAAAAACGCTTTACCAAATGATTTAGATTATATTTGACAAAAATGTTAATTAATATTTATATTAGGGCATGAATATAATATCAAGTTGCAAAATGTTAATATTAAAGAAAAATTAGTGTAAATATAACCACATACCACATGTTTTTTCTATAATATACAGAGGTGTTTTTCTGAGTAAATATGAACATTTATGTAATACAAAATATGCCATGCCCTATTTTATGACATATTTTTTTAAATATGAAAAAATGTACTCATTTATGTTAGTTTTTTTTTTAGAAAACTACTATTAAAAATTTTAACCTCTGTTCTAAGAGTAAAGGAATTTTAATCGTTTTCTTCTGAAAACTGACTGAATATTGATACCAATTTCTGATGAAAATGAAAAATGGTTAGCAGATATACTAGCATAACATTCTATTTGGCACATATACATAAACTGCTGTTCGAAACGTTCAATTTAATACAAACGATTAAACTAATGATTAAAAAATGATTTGCTGTAGCATTTAAGCCATATGTTCTCTGAAATGTAAAGTTTGAAAATCACTGTATTTTGTCCCAGCTTATTCACAGAGATAAAACAATTAATAAGACAAAGAGCATGGTCGAAAGAGTAAGAGAGGACGAGGCATGAGGCAGACTTGGTCGGTATTAATTATTGACGCTTGCAGCATTATAATTAGTCGGTATCTGATTGCCGCATTTAATATCGAAACTTCAGCTCCAGGCCAGCATCACAGGCCCCCCGCCGCCCGGCTCTATTCTACGTTCATGTGCAACAACGACAACAACAACGGGCCATAATGTGCAAGGGTGCACACACGGAGAGAAAATTATTTTCCTATAGTTTGTTTCTCAGTAATTCGAGCGATCGTCATAAAATAATAAATTAACCGTGTGTCCCAGTGAAATGGTGGCGTAGCTGTTTCACATGAAAAAATCTGATGTGGCCAGCACATGACCTCGAGCCTAATTCTGCTTATTCTACATTTTAATAGTTTCATGTTCATATAATATGTAAACGGTAATGTAAATCACGATGCAAAAGATGTCAACTGTACTGGCACTGTCATAAATAATAATTCAAATTTTGTGTAGAAACAAATTTCATATTATCATGGACAACAAGATACAAGAAATTTCAAAAAAATAAAATATTATTATTAAATACTACCAGATTCGGAAAATTGTATTAAAATTATTATTTGTACCCATAGATAATTATATTTTCTTTTATTTTTAATTGCAAAAATTGTCATAAATAAGTAATGTACCAATTTATTTAAGGAAAACTATATATCAAGCTTCAAAAGTACTACTTCCGGTTTACGGATTTCTAACAAAATCTTCTCTGGTGTTAAGATCCTTATTAAAACCTTAAATATACAATTTGGTTAATTGATACTAAATTTTGACCCATCTCTTATAGAATACGAGGCGAGAGGTAAAAACAGTTTCTTCCATAGCTAATGTTAAAGTGCTACTTTATCGACTATTTTGAGTCGATAAATTAACATTTTAACCACAAGGGTAGACAAAGTAAAATTAGAGTACCTAGTAAAAGTAAAATTTGAGTAGATAAAGTAAAATTACAGTTTCTTTTACATTTTTTCTTTAAAAAAAATTGGATGAAAAACAATAAAAAGAAACGCCGAAATTGAAAATTGTATTTTTTACACGACGATAAAATTATATTATCGTCTCGAAAAATTTTTTTTTTCAAGTATAAAAAATAACTATTTCTATAAATAAAACCCGTCCGGATAATAACTTTACATGGCAATACTTTATTAATTTCTACATCTAATTTATTCAGATTAGGTACTCTTCATTTCAATAGCAAAATTACCAAAATTGTTTGGAATTTTTTCGTGTTGTTGCAAACGTAATATTTAACTAGTACTTATTCTTTAGTAATGTTGTTTACTGTTTACCCTTGTAGGAGTATTAGGTATTTAAAAAAATAATAATTCTTACAATAAAAATTTTAGTCGCACATACCCGTATCATAAATTAAAAGCATCGGAACGAACTCGACTTGGAAGAATCTATCTGCAAAACAAAGCAAAATATAAAAATTTATACAAATTCGTAAAAGAAAACTCTTAAAAATTAATTTTGTTTAAATAAATATGAAGATTTCTTTATTTTAATGTTTTTTCGGTTCAATGATGTTTTGCTTTGGTTAAATTGTTACACAAAGATTTAAAGGAAAGATACTGTAAAATTGGCTTGCTATTTTTTGATTATTTTTGGGAAGGTTAAGGCACGGTATACACATGGTGTGAAAAATGGTGCGAAATTGGCGATAAAATAATAAAACAAAAAACAAGATCTTGTTTATTACTAAATTGTTAGGCAGGTATGGACGAGCTCATAGATATATTATTTCCTATTGTTCAATTATTTCAGATACGCCGGGCGTAGATAATGGTAATAACATGCAATCTTAAGCGTGTTTTTAAATGTTATGATTAATTGTAAATCTATGTAATTATTTGTACTTCTCAATTTGCACTATGAATTTAATTGAATAATGTATTCAAAATAAGCAGTGCATAAGTAGGTAGGTAGGTATTAACTTTATTTACGACTAGTATTAATACTACTCGTATAATCATTTAATTGCTTATGATTTTACGACGTCCGCTTACTTAGTCAAAAATAGTTTTGTCAAAGCGTAGTGTGACCTAAAATAATGAAGCCAAACTGTATTTTAGTCAAACTGTATTTTGTTCAACTGAAATTTTGTCAAACCGTAAATATGCCAACCCGTAATTTAACCAAACTGTATTTTAGACAAACTGTAATTTAAGACATACAAGTTTGGAAGATTACGATTTGAGTAAAATGCGTTTCGCAAGATTACGGTTATGAATAACTGCGATTTGACAAAAATACCTTTTGGATATATTCCGTGTTGAATTATTCCAGTTAGGTATAGTTGCGTTTTGGCTAAATTGCGGTTTAACTGAAAACGATTTGACTGTATAATATTGCTCAAATTACGGAATGTGAAATTACAGTTTGTCTAGAATAAAGTTTGGTTAAATTACGGGTTGGCATATTTACGGTTTGACAAAATTCCAGTTGAACAAATTACAGTTTGACTAAAATACAGTTTGGCTTCATTATTTTTGGTCAAACTACACTTTGACAAAATTATATTTGTCCAAATTGTGTGCTCCCGATTTTATGTACATAATGAAGTCAGAGTCATTGTGTACTTTCGATTTTCCTGGCAAACCTTTCATAATAATAATATATTATATTATGAAATTATGTTTTTGTATTTGGCTTATTGGCTTAACAAAACATCTATCAAACAATTAAACTACTTATAATTAAAGTGTAGTCTAAAAATAATTTCCAATTTAGTAAACAAGTTATGAAACAATATGTTGCTCATAACTTGAAGGCACCAGGTATCAGTTTTTCTGTTTAAATATTATCTTGCTTCTTGCCGCATTTTCTCACACCCGACTGAAAATTTAATAAAACGATTTTTAATTAATCCGGCAACAAAAAATACACAAAAGTGTTAACTGTTAATAACCGTCCGCTAAAAACTAATTACTACAACCAAATTAAAATCTACTAAACGAAACTCTAATAGCTTGTCGTATTTTTATTGGGATTCTATTATAACGTCCCATTATTTTATATCCATTTAGCGATAGCATTTGTCGGTTACAAGAGGGGGGGTTTGTGCCATCCGCCCTGTGGCACGCCCATGGAGATATGGACACTTCTTGGTTCGGCCACTCTCATTTCGACCAAAACTATTACATGATTATCATGTGATATACTCGTATTTTTATACAGAGGAGAAAAGGATTGCAAAGCTATGAAAACTATGAAAAGTTTTTAATCAATTATAAATAATTCACATACGTCTCTATTATTCTATTTGGTTTTAATCTGTATTGATAAAAAATAATGTGTTTTTTGTCTAAATTCAACTGCACTGGCTTGATGCTTTCAATGTTTGTACATTGGAATCCTCTTTGTATAAAAATTCGAGTAGGTACTTACCTATGTTTGGTATAGGACTTGTGAGTCTTGATATAAGAATGCTATAAGGAACAGACAAAATTTATAGTCAATTGAGGATTAAATGAATACAAACGTGTGATTTAAGAGGAACGGATACTGGTGCAACATACAAGTGAAAACAAGGTTTCGTTTTCACCATCATATCTAATCTAAATATTAACATTTTAAAATATTTATTTTTACCTCTCGCCACTCATATCTGTATTTAATAACACTAGAATTTCTGAACGGTTTTAAATATTGAATACTTAGGAACAACCCGTTCTTATTGTTAGTTTTATTCTTCATCCTCAGAACATTTTAAATTAGAATAATCTGTAGTTCTTTCTCGGAAGCTTTCTAGACCAAATTCTTATTGGTGCATTCAGAATCTCGATCCATGCGACGACCTTTGAAATTCAAAGACGAACATTTAGTCAGTTTGAATTATCCGAGTGTGATGCAGAGGGTTTTTTTCCCGAAAGAATCGTCTAATTTGGTTGAAAAGTCGCTGAGTTATGTGCGAAAAACAAAAAAATGCACTTTTTTTTAAACACCCATAACTTTGTGCCAAATCATCGTAGGAACTTCGTTCTTTGAGTCCTGCACAGGGAATGGGGGTTTTCACGATTTTTTGGTTTTTTTATATGTTAATCTATACATTAAAATATAAGACCCGTATTTTTTCTTTTCGCTTAAAAGTTGCTAATAAGCCAGAAAAAAATTCATAAAGTTTAAAAAAATAAATGCCGCGAAAATCGATGCCGCGTGTAACAGTGTGACGTCACCAACATCTAGAACATACGTTCAACGCGCTGACAAGGACCGATACGTAGGTCTTACCTTACACAGTCAACATCTTGTCAACTTGAACAGAAAAACATAACCAAACTGTTTCATGCCGTTTCATTTCGATTAAAACCAACAAACCAACACAAAAATTCTTCAATAAACTGTAAGTAATTGTGTTTGAATCTAACCGAACTCGACAACGTGAACCCGTGAACGTTGGTGAACGTGTCAAAAATCGAAAAATCAACAGCTGGTCCATCGTCCAAACGACAAAAAACGAACTTACACGAACCAACTCCTGGTTTGATATCAATGTTGGCTACGTCACACATGGCGCATTTCAATGAACGATTCAAAAGACTTACATTTTCAATTCGATAAAGAGGTAATAAATCTATCAAAATTAACAATTATTATCACTTTCCTATAACTTATACATGCTGAAAATTGATACCCAATAAGTATTTCTTTAAAAGCCGTAGGCTTGAAAACCCCCATTGAACAAATTTTAGTGCCCTTTTGGTGGATAAAAAAAAATCAACTCCGTACACATCGTAAAATATTTTTTTCACATGGGTGCTAGAAGGTGCTTGCGCTTAAGTTTGCATGCATGACTTTAAAGTAGACAGTTCAAAGCTTTTCGCCCTCGAAGATTCATCGAAATCGATTGAAAATACGCCGAGTTATGGCGGTTTGAAAATGGTCGACATTTTTACGAATTTCAAGTGTTTCATTATTTTTCTGCCATTGTATATTACAAAAAAATCATATAAGAAGGTACCTATTAACTTAAATTTATATCCATGTTAGGCTAAAAATTTGATCTTTTATTTAATCTTCAAAGTTCTCTTAACACAATACATCTAAATTTTTCCTTCGGAATGTAAATATTACTGGTTGAAATATACTAGGTCGATATAAGAAGATGTTCGTACCCCGGCCGTGTAAACCATAGCCACGTTATGGTTATTCAAGGGGCCCAGGGGGTACGCGGGGTCATCCTCAACAGGGCGGGAAACATGTGTTAAATACGCGACCCGTTCACATTGTTTCGCTCGATTTAATAATTAAAATTAACCTAACCATAAAATATAGATAATCATCACCCAGTCTGCTATTATGCGGTATGCCGGTGTATGGTTGCCCAACCATGTTGTTCAATGTTGTCAGGATGAAATGCTGATGTTTTGTTGTTTAACAACATTCTGATTTAAAGTTAGACTTCATTATTTACTGTGGGTTGATATCATGTTTGATTATTGTGTTCTACGTTTTTAATAAGCACACTTAAAGTGACCAGTTTCTAAAACTAAACAAAAATCAGCTGGAATTACTTCCTTGCGTATTGTAATATCATGAAAACGTGTTCTTTTAAGTGATTGGAAGCAAACTGTTACTGTTATAGGTTAAGAGTGAAATTCTTTAGACAATAATACTAACTCATGTGATTGTAAATCAGTGTGTCTGTGTTACTGTGTTTAGTTCGATATAGAAAATGCACAATAAACA
Organism: Agonum fuliginosum; assembly: GCA_947534325.1. NCBI lineage: Eukaryota > Metazoa > Arthropoda > Insecta > Coleoptera > Carabidae > Agonum > Agonum fuliginosum. The sequence goes on from OX384043.1 coordinate 19,965,498, forward strand.
AGCTTAAAGAATCAAATTTCATATTGTTTTCTTGAAAAAATGGAAAGTGAGTAGTGATTTTAACCTGTAAATATTATTTTTTCTTCAAACAAATCAAAGAAACTTACGAATTTATATTATATAGGTGGAAAACGTACAATGTGTATTTTATTCTTTTCATGAATACAATTTTGTACAACAAATACCTATATTATTTATTTGCTTATTTCTTTACCTAATCAACTAGCTGAGACAGCAATATTAATAATTAAGTATAGCAAATTTATTTTTGCTTTAGTTACGAATACTAATTATCAATTTGTTGATGGTAAGTACATGTAAGAATTATTCCGTGTAACTAATATTTTTTTGTTGCGAAACATAGTCTGTTACTAAAAAAATTTGTTGTAACAACAAATTTTTTTGCTGTCCAAATTTTTCCTAATTTATTTTGCTGCTAAAATTTTACTATCACCAACAAAACCTTTTTTACCGTGATGGCCGTTTTACACTAGGTACGCTAAATATTGAACAAGAAATTGCGCAACAAATTGACCAATATCTTGAGCAATACATTGCTTTGTTTTTAATGAATTATGTTTTATACTGAGACAATATTATATACTATTTGTGATTCTGCGCAGTTCGCATATAATAATAATAATTTGACAGCCGTGATTGTATATTTTTTCAGACAATTTACGAAGCAATGCAATATTTCACATAATTTACTGTATGATACTACACAATTTAGATTGTTTCAAAAATTTAACAAGATCGTATTCAAGACTTAGTGTAATGTAAAACGAGCTTTAGAAGGATAATGAGAGAAAAGTGGTCGAAAATTAAACTATTGCTCTATAAGAAGTGTTTACCATCTTTTATTGTCTATACCGTGAATTTATTTTAACGTGAAACATGGGATTTATAATATCTATGATAACAAATTTGACAGCAATGTATACATAGAGAATACATTTGAAAATACGATGATCACTGTTTACACATGAAAATAAAGTACAAGGGAAGAAAAGAAGCGTGTAAAGCGCGCTAAAGCCGCATTCATAGCCCGAAATTTGGTGAAATTTGACGATATTTGTGAAGTCTTTAATATATGTTGTCAACAAAGCTTGGATCGGCGAAATAATCGATCGATTTTTTAAATTCGTTTTAAAATAGAAGATATTTGTGTTCAAAAAATATCAGAACTTGTCAAAACTCAAATTAACATAATATTTCGATTTTAAAGAAAAATTTTAAAATGCTGCATTGCCCATTTTGTAGATTATACATTTATCTTCAACAATATCTTTAGATTATTATGTGTAACAAAACAATAAACGCTGTGGAATGACGTGCGAAATTCATGTTTTTGGCTGTTTTCTGGCGCGGTAGAGGATCGTCTTAAGAACTAAATATAAGATACGGGCTATTCCAAATTTTCACTTATTATTTGAAATAACTACAACATAGACCATCAAGTCATCTAAAGTACACCGTCTACTCTTAACTGATTGTGTGAGATCTTACTAATAAAAGTAGGGGAAGTGGAAGTTATAAGTTTTGTTCAGTAGTAATAACAATAACAATATTTTTATGATGAATCAACAGCTTCTTTAAATTAGTTACTAATTAATACAAAGATAATGTTCACAAGTCAGAGCAACATTCTTACAACTTACGACATCCGGTGTAGCTTCAACGCTTCCTATATCATTTTATCAAAAACAAGTTGATTTAAATTACCGAAAACTGTAAACACACTATGCATGTTAATATATTTATTATGTACGGTGCCAGTAAATGAAATATAAATAGGTAATTTGTTTAAGACCCACCGGAGCATGCCTGTTCTTTATTAATTTTTATTATATTACGTGCTACCTAATTAACGTGTAGTATATTAATCAAAATAAAAATATTCATAGATATATCGCCTGTTAATTATAACGTGCTTTGTTTAAATAAAATGTAATTTTATAAAATGTAGTCTTAAGAATGGAAGCCATTATGCTGAAGTCATTAAGGTATTCTCAAGCTGAAGGCTTTTGAACCAAAGAGAAATAAAATATTCTAATTAAATAAATGAAAGGGAAGATTTATAATTAAGCAAATAATTTAGTGGTCTATTTTATTTCAATTTTATTTCGTAAGCTTAATTCTCACCTTTGTGTAGAATGAATGAATAAAATAATATTTTCAAATTTAATTTAGAAACTGTCTTTCAAATATATTGTAATTATGTTTTTATTTATTACGAGTAGTTGCTTATATTATAAGTATTCAACTTGTTTCTTTTTGTCAATAAACATTTTGAACAATAGAACTTTCTGTAATAATAATAATAATATTCTGATTTAAGCGACTCGTCTACGGTTTTTACGAATTCCTAGAATACTCTCGATTTAACTTTTTTTTCTATTCCACACTTTCCGCTATTACTACGACTGCCTAAAACCAGCCCAAAACTTGTACTTTACCGCATCCTAGCAATGCAATTTTTGAAGTTGAGAAATGCTGTAAAAGTGTTTTCGTTGCGAGTAAACTGTTATATATTACTGACTTCAAGAAAATGTTTTTATAAACATTTAATAGAGAAAGAATGGATTTACAGAGATGTGCCTTTTAAAATTTTTAAAATAAATTTCTATCCAGAGATATAACCGTGTAATGTTTGCATAAAATGGAAATTTTTATGAATTTTTCAGAATTTTTATAATATTGTACAATTTTTTTATGAAAATTTTAAAAAGGCACAACTGTTAATTGATCCCGTAAGTATATAATCCTTGTTGAAATACAATTTTACCATTCTTGTATTGGCCACAATACACTCGCTACGTTTTGTGATGCATTTTAGGAGGTAGACGGGTCTCTTATGAATAAGAAATAAGAACAGGAATAAAATAATAATACAGTTAAAACAGTTAAATCAGTAGGTTTATACTGCAGGAATAAGAATAAGGAATTATAAATATACAGAAAGGAATTTAAACATATTTCACCAAGTGCCAACCACTCATTCATTCAATCAAGCATACTTACGCAAAAGTTGGTCAACTTTTAACTTAACAAAAGTTGTAGATTTTGTTATTTATTCATAAAGTCGACATTACGGCTACGTTTTTAAGCTTCTTCAGGACAACTGCAATACAGAGAATAATACACATCATGATATTTTAAACAATTCAATATTTAGAGACAAAGTAAGTATAAATAGTACCTACCTACAAAATGTCGATGACTTATTTAATGCACTCGATTTTGTAATTTTTCATGTAAGTACAATATTGTTTTGTTGATTTTCTGTTAAAAAAATTTTTGTTTGTTAGTAATTAGTATGGTTTAAACTAATTTTATTTATACAATTATTTTATTTGCTTTTTTTCATACTGTACGAGTATCGCTCAATGTCAACTGTTTTACTAATTTATCATTGTTTAAGTTTTTTATAACAATTTGTGTATTAAATAAGTCAATGGACGTATTGTACTACTGTTGATACTTTATCTCTAAATGTTGAATTTTTTTTGTCTGCCTGAATCTATGAATAAATAACAAAATCTATAATTTTGGAAACTGGTGTATTTCGACCATCCAACATCAAAATTCCAACTGTCAATATTTAATTTATATTTTAACTTTATTTCTGACAGACATTTTAAAACTAAAATAAATTTTTTTATTGATTTTTGCGGGTCGATTCACCTCTAAATAATTATAATAAAATATTTTTAAATTTTGTAGCATAAACCCACCTTTATGTGATATATACTCAGTTGTTTTGGTTCAAATCTAGTTTAATTGCACAAAATATCCTCTGTGGTGTAGTACGTACCTACTCTTCACTTTATTCATGGTCAGCTATTTTCAACATTTATTACACAATACACTATTGCCTTTTAATCACTCCTATCGCATTTAATTAATATTCTATGTATATTAAAAATTCATCTTTTTGATTTAAATTAAAACGATTAATATCAATACAATCTACTGATTTGTATTTGATTTTATAATAATAATATCAAACACAAAACATGGCACCGTCTAATAGGTAATTAATTCATCTAACACTTTGTCTAACAAATTACACACTCCGTATTGCCTCTGCCTACATTAAATTACATTGATAATTGCAGAGCAAACTATGATCATTCATTTGTATGTAAATTTTTATATGCATATTATTATAGAAATTAATTGAGTACTATAGTTATAGCGGGTGTGAAACGTAGGTTGATGTATGGTCGTTGATAGTGTTTTGTTATGTAAAGTATACGCAATTTTTTATTATAGTATGGAATTTGTTGGAAGTAGGTATAGTATCACATGAAATCATGAAAAGAGGAAAATCAAAATTGAAATGAAACTAATCTTTTCTTGGCACTAATTTTGGTTTTATCTACTTATACCTACTACTAATTAAATTTTAAATAAAATAACGTCATTTTTAATTACTTATATAGTTATGTTTATAATCATATTTGTTTCGGTTTTCAATAATTTTATGTATTTCGATGTAAGTATAATTATGTGATATGTGAGAAAGTAGATAATTGAAATTGGACTTTTTTTGTACGTTTTCATAATTTTTCTGTCCGCATTTATCCTTTGCGAATAAGTTTAAGCCTATATTGAATTTTTTTAAAGAATTCTGTTTGGAGAAGATATGATATATACATATTCCTAAATTTTCTACTTCTCGCTTTAAATCTGGTTTTTCCTATTTGCCCCCCAAATTATATAATTCTGTTTCGGACGATTTGAAAACGTTAAGTTTACCTACATTCAAACGTGCCATGAGAAATGATTTATCTAATAATCAACTCAATAATTTATAATCTCAACATTGTGTAATGTGTTCGATATATTGACTTTGTACCTATCTTATAATGATTCAATTTGATTGTTTACATTAAGTACTTCTGTATTAAATATTCATATTTATAATGGTTAAGTGTAAGAACAGCTTTGCTGAACTTCGCCATTTGAAATAAAAGATATTATTATTATTATTATTATTATATTTGGTTGTCCATCTCAAATTTTTCTATTCATCTCTCTCTCAAGCCGTACTGTCAAGTTAATTGATAATGTATACTACATACAATTTTTAATTATATTATGCCCATGTCACACCGGCGTGGCACGAAGCACGGTGCTCGATGGAAAAAAATGAATAACGTAAAAATTTATCGCCGCTATTCCGTCGAGTATTTTGACATATGCAAATTTGTTGCTGATTTCACAGTGAGTCGTCAATATAATTTTTGACATTTGGTGAATAATTGATGTCAAAATAGTAACAGTAGGTAAGTAATTAGATAATAAGAATATAACACTTTAAGCTTTTGTAAATATATGAACTAATTATTGATTTAATTAAAACAAAAAATTGATGAATTTTAATTCTCAGCTGTCAAAAATAATTTTCAAAAACCTTCAAAGTACGAAGTGAAGATAGCAATATACAAATTTTCGTATGGCATTTTGCTATACCGGTGTGACACCCTTTTGACAGCTTTGAACGAAGCAAAATGCCACATCGAGCACCGTGCTTCGTGCCATGCCGGTGTGACATGGGCATTAGGACGTAATAATATGTTTAAAAACTAATGAAAATAGTTCATAAAATCATTTTAATTAAACTCCCTTATATACGTTCACATCTGTGATCTGTCAGTTGAATTTCTCTTTCACTTTCAAAAATAAAACTTAAATTTTATTAAACAGTTTGATTTTGTAGTATTCATTTAGCAATTTTATAATATTAATAAATAAGATGTTTACCAATTTTATATTCACATGCACTTATCTGACTTTTATTATTTGAAATCACTATATTTGAATTTAGCACCAAATTTTGTACCTAACTAGATTGAAGATCTTCACAGTATACAACAGTCTTTTAATTACAGAATTCTTAAAAAAAAAACTAACTATAGCTGTTATCATTGTAGTGAGTAGGTACTTGAGTACTCGTATGTGATCTGAAAAACCGTTTTCAATATCTATTTTAAAATTTTAAGATTATAATATTCTCAAGACAGTTGGTATACTCATTGAATACTTAGTACATGTTCTCTTAGATAATATTCATATGGAAATCAAGTGTTAATAACGTATGTGTTTTCGGTGTTTAACTATTAATTATAATGTTAGTGGTGTCAAGTATAGCCGCGAGCGAATTCGTAAGACGTGTATCTTGTTTAGCTATGTAGACGTAGACGTACATAAACGTCTCCAGTTCTTGTATTTTAATTTAAAATGTAAAAGTGTGCGGACGTTTCAACTTTTTATTATCAATTTTGATTAGTTCTGCTTAATTTATTATTGCGGTATTAATTATAAACACATTTGTTAGATTTTTTCCATTGGAAATGTTTTTGTGATGAAATATTTCTACTTATTATAAATTAATATACACATCATAATTTTTACATGAAACTTTCTTCATGTGTTTTAGAAAAACATATCCATTTGATTTTGTTTGAATTGAAAGTGATTCTTACACATTAAATGCGAGAGAAACATATTTATTTATATAAATTATTATGCCAGAAATGACATGTAATATGACATAAATATTTACTTAAAAGTTCTAGTTTAAACGTCTTGGATCTTAAAGTTCTATCTTGCGAGCTATACTTGGTGATTCACAACATCACAACTTCGTATATATATATATATATATATATATATATATATATATATATATATATATATATATATATTTCAGTAGCATAAGAGCTCAATTTGTTTACAAAGAATTGAAAGAATTTTTGTAAGATTCGTTTTTTAATCAAACAGTTTTGGGCCACTGTTTTGAAATGGAATTTCATAAAGTTACTATTCTTGCCATTGCAGAATTAATAAATATTTAATTTTATTTCATTCGCCAGATATCCATAATCAACAATTCAGTGATTTTAAAAGTGTGCTTCTTGCGAAAACTGCCCTTAAATTTCCGAAATTTAAAAAAATTATTTTTGTTCCATGATCAGTAAAATATAGTATGCACAAAGTTGTGAAGCACCTCGTATAAATAGTCCGGAAAATGCAACTTTAGATATAAATCATTTTTGAATTAAAAATAGTTATTTACGATACAAGTACGTAAAGCAAATATTTAGTCACGAACGGGTTCGAATTGAAACACGAGCGCGGCGAGTGTTTTAAGACCCGTGAGTGACTAAATATGCTTTACGTATGTGTATCGTATAAGATTTTATCTACGATAGAATTCAAAAAACTCGAAAAATATAAAAAATCCTTTAAATTTGAATTAGGATCAAAACAAGTTTGCTTTGACAAGAAAATTTTCACGTTAGTTACCGATTGTTGTGCGGATGTTTTTGCGTGTTTAAAACTTTAACCACTCGTTGCTGCGCAACTCGTGACTAATGAAATCTTGCTATTAAACAATTGTTTTACAAATTAAAAACTGACAACTAATTGTCAATTTTACACACTATCGTAGATAAATGATATAATCTCACTTGACAAAATGAAACCCCAGAACAAGCCAGAACATTTGAAGAATGTGAACATCCTGGCTTGTTACTCGCTATTTTTGCCCATTTACATCCTATTAATATCCTAGCGATTAAGCGATTACTAATGTCCCTCCTTCTCTTCCTTAGTAACATGATCTATGTTACATCCCAATGTTCATAATTAGGTAATAATATCCCAATTATGTATCCCATGTAATTCTGTGAGATGTTTGTATTGAGTATGTAATTTTTGATCGTACTCAGGATGTGGCTAGGACAGACTTACTTAATATCACTTAAAGTACAAAAATAAGATATTTTTATACGATTTATGCCAAGTGGGATGTTTCGTCTTTCTTTGCATAAACTTCAGTGTTAAATACAATTAAATTTTCGGGCCATCTGTCATTCACGAATGTTTTAAATAAGTTTTGCCTATGTGTGAGTCTACAATTTACTATTTTTTACTTACTAAACCTTTCCTCGAGATATGACCGCTATCGCCTAGTTTAAGATATCTATCCTTGATAAGAATGTCTTATGAAATCAAAATAAGATCAATATACCATTAAATCATTCGCTGACCATATGATACGGGTATTTAGCAAAATTTATGACTTAAATAATGATAAATAAATACCTGTGCTGCGTGAATTATATCCAGTGTGAACTTTAGTGCTAAAATGAGGCAATCCCTTTGCTCTGTACTGGACAACAAAATATTGAAACACATCCAAAACGCGTAAAATTTTCCTACTCCTAGAAATATGTTGTAAAAAATCTGATGTGGCCAACACACAACCTCCCGCCATATCTAGACTTATAAACATAAATGTATACTTAAAATCCGGTGCTCCGAAAATATTTAATTAAAAATCTAAAATATTCAAACACAGAAATTTGCATCACCTGAATCAAAAGATTCATTCCAGGAAAACTCTTCTGTGTTGACGCCATCCTGCTTTTTATTTTGCTGGATAAATTTCTGTTTACTTATATTGAAACCTTGTTACCTAGCAATAATTTGAAAAGAAAAATTGTTTAATAAAATCATGACAACGTAGATGGAGTGATTTTATTTTAAAACAATTTTTCGAGTCAAATTGCTGTTAGGTGACAAGGTTCAGATGTCAAGCAGAAATTTATTCGGAGGAAATAAAATGCTTGTGTGTAATTCAACGAAATAATTTAACGACTCCTTTGGTTCTTCTTTCGCAAATATTCGCAAATACGAATAATTACACTGACATATATTAGAAATATGAAGCAAATGACATTTTAGTGTTTTGTTTATTGTTTGGTTGCTAAGAAAAAAGTAAATAAGGTTTTATCACTTGCAAAGAGTTACTTTCCTTTTTATCCGCTGTCAAAGTGATAGATAATATTGTGTTTACTTTATATAGGAGTGGAATTATCTTCTAAAATATATGAATGAACCCGAAAACATAGAAGTGTATAAAGCAATTTGGTGAAATGACGATTTGGCCAAATGACGTTTTTCCTAAATTTTGTTTGGTGAAATGACAAGTTTAATATAAAACAGTTTGGTCAAATGACGGATTGACTATACTACGATAGTCACATCTAGTGTCCTAAATATGTTGTCACTAGCGTCTGTTGCTTTGGCATTTTGGTCAAATGACGATTTGGTCAAATTACGTTTTGGTTTAACCGCATTTCAGTAAATAACAGATTAAAATACGAGTTCGGCCAAATACCCGTGAAGATAAACATCGTTTGGTGAAATGACGGGTTATAAGAATAAAAATTCGATCAAATAACCGTTTGACTGTAAAACAGTTTGGGCATATAAGTGGATCCCAAAAAGGTTGAGAAACACTGCTTTAGGAAATTTGGTGATTACTTTTGCGATACATTGTATAATAAATGAAACCGAGATGATTAACCAAATACAATGGAAGTGGAATATTCTATTTCCTTAAACTAATAAAGGAAAAAGGACCATTTGTCTCTATTTTTACAATAACTTCTGCGCGTTGAGCCCTTTTCGCACGAGGATTCTTTTGAAGATTCTGAATCTTGGAAAAGAAGAAGTTTCAAGATTTTGAATATTGAAAAAATAAATTCATGGTTTTGAAGCAATCAATAAATTATACATTTTTCTTTTCCAAGACTCATTGAAAATTCAATTTAACGGCACCGCAATTTAACAGGTAATTTTCCTTAGAAAGATGAACACTTCTTCTTCTTCTTCTTCAGAGAATCTTCGTGCTAACAGGGCATTAAAAATAATTTGTAGTTTGATACTGATATACTGAATCCGAATTCTTTTTAAATTTTCCGGCCCGTGGTAAATATATACACCCCAGGTTGCCGTTGTTGTACTCAGTTTGGGTGAGACAGCCTCACAGATAAGTGAGAATCGTTAGCATAGAATATACAATATAGACATCGTGCGATTACCAACCGCCAACTCTGTTCAACTAAATATTCCACCACATTGAAAACTTCTCCGGTCCACTGTAGGCTATCTGTCGCTGTATCTACACCGAAGGCTTGAAATCCCCCAGCCAAATACTCACCTTGTTAGCGTGGGGTTATCGCGTTTGTTGCGTTGGCCAACCTGGCGGTGTTATATGCCGCGCACGCCCCCAACGCTAAATTACTGAACTATAATCGAATTCCATTTTCAAAAAGGTGTTTAGGGGAGTCCACTGCTGTTATTTATGTTTTTACGCTTGGGCTGCGCAGTAACAGCCTGCTGCGTCTGCGCACATCTGATGCTCAAGTGTTTTGAAGTAAATGTGAGGATGAAGTGAGCTGCGAGCGACGGCGGCATTGATGGTGTTTTGTTTTTGTTTTTATGGGGTTTCAGATATTTTGCGGAGCTGTGAAGCATGCAGTTGTTGTTTAGTGGGTGAATTTAATGGATTCATGGAAATTGAATGTGATGAATTTCTGAGAGAATTTTTTTGATTTATTGAAGATTATTATATGTTTACTAAAAATAATGTTGGTAAAAAGCATGTAAAGATAAGATTTTCAGTACCGTATGGTCAAGGAAAACTCATACTTTCGTTGCGTGAAAATAATCGACATAAGGTTGATTTCTGAAATGATATTTAATCTTCGGATGGCCAAGCGGGGTAAATTTTGATCCCAAGCATGGTTTTTGTAAAGTAAAAATTGTAAAAATGCTCTAGGGATTGTTCAAGTGACAATTTTCCCGTTACATTGCTATGACTACCATGTATGACAAATTTTATTGATTTTTAATTGAAATTAAGAGTGTCAAATGAATCTTTTTGTGAAAACTTCTTACGATGAAATATAAAATATATGAAATATAACGACAAAAAATACCTACAATTACAAAACCTTTTATTTTGGATTGGAACCAATTAGGTTTAGGTAGAACTTCAATGAAAATTTTGACATTCAGAGGATAGTAAAAAAAATTAAATGTCAAAATAAATAACCGTTTCGGCACAAAAAATTCGTCTTGATTTAAAAACACGAATAATTATTCTAATCGGTCTGCAGCAGTGTCAAATTTTGCTTACCCCGGCATTAGAAAACATTTAATAATAAAAATATTAGAACACTCCAGCGTAAGTTTGATTAGTTCATATTTTATGTCTGTTTATTTGGGAAATAGTCTAATAAAATATATCTCATGTCATTTGTCTCGAAATGTTACCAAGCATCAATCTTTTGAAATAAATGTTTCTAGCAAATTAATGGTTCCTTGATATTATATTAGTATTGAAATAACGCTTCTCCGTAGCAAAATGGCTGTTGCCCAGTGTAATTGAATTATCCATTGTTCAGTCGTATCATGTAAGCCGTAACCTAGTAACAACTCAACAACTGTAATAAAACACTTGTGAAAATTGATATATTCAGATATTTTAATAGTTATTTACGAACCAAATGCGGGAAGGTTTGTATCCCACATGAGCGGTTTTTTGAAACACGAGCGAAGCGAGGGTTTCATTTACGCGAATGCTGGGATGGTGTCTACTCGCAAGAGGATTGTACAATGTTTTTTGTAATGCCTAGTGCACACGGGGAAACTTTTCACAAAGTTTCCTGAAAAACGTTTCCAGAAAATGGAGATTTTTTTTTAAACAATAAATATGTTTATGATCACATGTCACATTTGACGATTTGACAAATAAGAAGTTAGTTGCACTTCACAATGTTTCCTGAAAACGCCTCATTTTTATAGGCGCCGTTAAAACTTTGAAGTTTCCGGAAACTTTTTCCAGGAAACATGTCAAAAAGTTTCTCCGTGTGCACTAGGCATAACGAATAAAACTATAATCAAATACATTCAAGTTGTAGTTGTAGTCTGATCATTAAATTTGAGGTTACAATGTTTTTCTACTCACTACTACCGACAGATGGTGCGCTGCGCACAAGTTTTTTTTTTAAATATTGGCGGTTTTCGGTGGTCTTCACTAATTATAATTCCGGGAAGTAACACTTCTTAAACTAAATTTTATTATTTTTAAGATGATTTTACTCTTAAATGTCTAGAAAAGCCAGTGTTCTTTGCATTTTTCCTGATTGACTATACTGGGAAATTGACATTTCCGATTGTCAATTGCGTGTTTAATATGTCATTTTCTAGGTGATGAGTACAAAAATTTTTAATGCTAACCATATGGATTCTTTAAATCTGTTCGTAAGTGCCATTGCATTTTCAAGATTCAAAATGAAATCCTGATTAAATAGAAACAAATGATCATTGTGTTTCGTATTAAATGACCATTATACGCAAATGATTTCTACTCGTGCAGCATTATCTATCTCACATATAAATTTTTGTAACACCTTATGCGGCTCATAGGTCTTGTATAGTATCTATCGAATTAAGCCGACATTGCCTATAGGTTCGTGCCCACCTCCTCTACTCTGTAGCGGAGTGGGCGGAACGCTAAAGCGAGAGAATGATTAATAAGCGATGTATTCGATATCATTTGCCCGATTTGACTTCGGCTCGTTTTGCTGCTTTGACGGTGCCGTGGTATTTCGTCCATGCGGTTTCGTCCGGGGGAAATACCAGCGCCTAGCCTCTCTTCCTCTCTATACTCTGTTCCATGACAGGTTTCATTAAAGGCGTACTAGTCCACATAGTATTAACGCACGTATTTAACGCTGAGATAATGAAATCCCTCGTGGAACAGACTATAAATATGTATAGACTGTCACTTCATTCGTCACTATAGTTTATTTTGAAGGAGGTTGAGGTGTCCTGCAGTGGCGTACCCAGACATTAGCTTTGTGGGCGGATTTGAAAATAAAAATATATTTGATAAAGTAAAACAAAATTCGCTCAACGTGCATTGGCTGATAGCATTGAAATTCGTTCAGTTGTGATGATATATTTTTACAATAATTACTAATTCACTAATCAAAAAGTGCTTGGTATGCTTACATTTAAAAAAATTACTTTTAAATGGTTTCGAAAAAGTACACAAAAACCTTCACGAACATATTTTTAAAGGTTTTAGGAAATATTAATCTATCGTTCAATGAATTTTTCATCTTTTTATCACTTAGTTTAAAGCACGCATAACAAAAGTTTAGTGTATTGCCAGAAGAGTGCATGTAATTTCAACATTCAATTACTCAAAAACCGGATAGACGAAAATAAAAACGATCTCCATAAGACATGTTTATTAAAAATACTTCCATCATGGAGCCCTCTATTTTGGATATATTGGGATGGGAGCACTGCTAACCTCATAAATAATGTCTTTTATTTTTTATGTTACCTTGGTGACTTCTGTAACGATACGTCGCGTCGGGTCGTCGACAGTCGTTTTTATTTTGGTTTTTTTGTCAATCGGTTTGTTCGTCTTTTTCAGTGTTTAAGTTTCATCCTTTTTTGGTTTACTATGATCTATTTTAGTATATATTATATCAACAATACAGGTGACCGCTAAAATGAAAGACACTAGATATGAGGTTAGCAGTGCAGCCAATTTATCCAAAATGGAGGGGTCCATGCTGGAAGTACATCTCTGTGGTGATCGTCCTTCCCGTTATTTTAAAAATAGCAGGAAAACATGTGCGATATTTAGCTGACTATATCCCTCATCTATTTATTATTTGCAGTAACCATGACAATATCGATTATACAATCCTTTTTATTATCGATAATATAAACCTTTGTATTCTCGCTGACGTCACTTGAGTGACAAAATTTGTCAATTTTGAATATAATATTTCGGTTTATAAATAAAATACCATCATTCAGGATATAGTCCAGCCGTATACTACTCAACAATAGAAAATTCTCGAAATTCGACTTATGATGTTTCCAGGCAATACGTCTCATATAATCGAGAGTTTTCTATAGTCTCGTGATATTATATATGAAAATAATCCACGGACAATCTCGCTTGGACGAAACACTCGCGCACAACTTGGTCTTCACAGCGGCGTTTTGCTTCCACCCCGTCGTTATTTATGAACGTTGATTGCTATTTAAGTTAGAAGATTCGACGCAGTATTTTGGCCGGGCATGAATAAGTTCCAATACCGCTAGATCGTACCGGATTAACAACGGATCGAGCTCTGATTGGTAGACGTGAACAATGAGCTAATTAATAGGATATTAATATTGCTTGACAAATGAGGATTTGATAAACATCGTAATATTATTTCTTCAGGCTATGGTTCTATGAAAAATTGATGCTGGGATTCATTTAGTCTATGAGTAATCATGCTTTATCTGCCGATAGACAAGGTTAATCTTTATTATAGAATATAGATTATGTAATGTCTGTGTCACACAGGTTTAGCATGAAGTACGGTGCACAATGAAAAAGTCTTACATATGATAATATGTTGATAATTTTTCGGTCAAATTTCGAAGATATTGTAGACCTTATATCACAGATTATATCTGGTGTAATCAATAATCAAAGAAAAATAAAAAACAATGCTTAGGATAAGACAATAAAAAAATTTCATTCCGCACCGTGCTTCATGCCATACCAGTGTGACATAGGCATAAGAAGGATATCATTTTAATTTTAGATTATGACTCAAGAGTTCATATAAGTAATAGAAACAAGAACAAGAACACAGGAACTTTATGTCGTAGGCAAATTGTAAAATTAGACTTTTTATAAAAAGCCTAGGCACTTTAAAAAACACAATGTCACAACATTTTATTTCACTCAAAAACGGTATTAGGTTCTTAATTTAGTTTAGTTCAATCAACCAAAACTGAGTATGTGGGGACTCACGAAGGGTATTGGGTTGTTTATTTAGTTCAATTCAGAGATTGTAATAAAACCGACTATTTAAGGTTCAAGAAGAGTATTGGTATTTTTATTTAATTTAGTGCAATCATAATGTCTACTAAAACCTGTGGGATTAATGTAGGGTATTGAGTTGTTTATTTAGTTCAGTTCAAAGTTTCTAGAAAAAATCTCGACATATTGTATAATAAATAATTGATATGGCATCATAATGCAGAGCCATTTAGAAAAAGATTAGGCGTTTTATAAAACAACTTAGGCATTTTATAAAACAACTGATTTTATAACTAGCCTGCAACATATTCAATTCGATGTCCGAAGTCTCAACCAAAACAATGTTTTGAAAATTCACATCTTATCCTTAATTTTGAGAATTTTCAAAATATACCTACTTTTTTATTGAAAAACATCAAAATGTATGTATTCCCAAAGTATTTAGTTCTTTTTTCACACTCTATATAACGGCTATTGATATAAAAATTATTGCATGTTTTTGACGTTGAGAGTTATACAAATAAAAAATCAAGTACTACTTTAAGCCCTGTTCGCACGGCGATCTTTGGAGATTCTACGAAGAGTCAAAGTCACGGCAAAGAAGAAGTTTTTTTTCTTTCTAGTGAGAATTATTTGTTAAATCTTCAATGAGTCTTGGAAAAGAAGAAATTATAATTTATTGATTGCTTCAAAACCACGTAATTATCACTAGAAAGAAAAAAACTTCTTCTTTGCCGTGACTTTGACTCTCCGTAGAATCTCCAAAGATCGCCGTGCGAACAGGGCTTTAAAATGCCCATTATTCACATTTTACTTAAATAAATATTATTTCCTCAGTTCGCATGGTATACAACATTTGAATATTGTCTGGCAAGCAAAGTAAAAAGGAATTCTAAGAAGTCCTCCTCCACACAGTAGTAAATAACAACATTATACAAAAAGAGCAACAAATCTGCCATTGCAGCGGTGCAAAGCAAGAGTTTAAATTTAATAAATCTCTCTCACCTACTAGAGAATTTAAAACCAAATGCAACAATTTATATTCGTAGTTTGGTGTGCAGTGAGCAGTGACTTATACTACCACCGCAAACTCACTAAGTCATAAGTCATTATTTAGTTATGTGATTATTGTAGAGTAATCAGTTTAAAACATTACATCTTGAACGCTTACAAATACAACGCTTTAAGCGGCCGTCTACCTATTTTCTTAATTCCTAGAATACTCTGGATTTTACTTTTTTTTATTCCACTCTTTTCCCATTACTATGGCTGCCTGAAATCAGCCCGAAACTCGAACTTTGCCAAAACAGCTATGCCATGTCATTTTGAAGTTCAAAAATACTATAAAAGTGTTTTCGTTGCGAGTAAACTGTCAGATTATTGACTTCAGGATAATATTTTTTATAAAAATTTAATAGAAAACGAATGGATCTACAGATGTGTCTTAATTTCTATCATAAGATATAACCGTGCAAAGTTTGTATAAATTGGAATATTTTTTGAATTTTTATAATAATGTACAATTTTTAGATCCATTCTTTCTCTATTATCCTTGTCGAAATAAAATTTTACCATTCTTGTACTGGTCGGAAAACACTCGCTACGTTAGTACATTTTATGCTGGATTTTAGGAGGTTACCGGGCCTGTTAACCTATAAATTAAATTATAATAAAATCTAATAGCTTTTTTTGTATGCCAGGAATATATTGAATTTTTCTATCTACCATCTACTAATTCAGAAAAATAATTCACAAGTAATGACAGGTAAAATCCAGCCCCAATTTATTCTATCATTAAATTAATTATTATTATTTCGTCCACTACATAACAACTAAATCAGAATTTATTAATAATTAACAGAAAAAATTGTGTGTTATTGGAGATACTCACGCTCACAGGACGTGTGATATGACTTTATTTTCATAAATGACTTGTATCTGTTATTTTTTACCCATATAAAATAGATATCTTTTGCAAAAAGTCGTGGGAAAAATCTATTTAGTAGAGGTAGTGAAGTTGTAATTTAAAAATGGTATATACCATAAACAAATTTTGTTCTGAAGAACATTATAAAGCACTTGAATTGAATAAATCAATTTTTAATTTAATCCAGAATTCAGGTAAATAACATGAAAACCAGTCGTAAAACTGCAAAATTACGAATTGTTGCCGTGAATGTAACTGTTTTACAAGTACCTTTTCTGCAAGTGGATTGAATTTCACGATAATTTCGTTGTTGTTTCCCGATTTAATGTTTCTACTTTAAGACTTAGTCACTTACTTTGTGTATAAATGCAAGTTCTCTTAATTAATATGAGAACGCTCATAAAATATTAAGCAATAACTTTTCGTTGCATTCGCATATTAGCTGTTTCATTGTGAACTGAAAACAATCAAATCGGAGTTGTTATAAACAAGTTTCGCTTAATCTACGGCAACAAACGAATTTATAGACGATAGACGTTCTTTGTTCCTATTCAGGATTTCCGATTTGCCTGTTTTTTACGGTTACTAAAACAACAAGATCGTCTAAATTGTTCAAGGATTGTGCACGGCTATTGTAAGATTCTTGAGCGACAAAAATTCAAATCTTTTTTTATTTGTCTGATGTATTTTTACAAAAAAATATCGTAGTACATAATATCATTACAAATATATCAATATTCAGTGCAGAATGATAGAACTGATGATGGGTATAATACCTACCGTGTAGATAGGCAACCGATTCCTTACACAATTAGTATGATATTTTTTGGTTAAATAAATATCCAATGAAATTCTTCTATTTATGATAAATAAATAAATAAATTACAACTGCGAATAACCCTCGACCATTGATAAATATCTTATAATTTTGTCACAACCTCAAGCACGTTGCTTTTAGGTTAACAGCCCTCAGGCTGCGGCATTGGGCGGTTACCAAGCAACGTGCTTTCGAAATGTGACAAAATTATTATGTAAATCCAGAATGACGTCATAGCTAGGAGGCAACCTACCAGGGTTGAAAAAAACATGTTTTTTTCAATTTTAAACAAAACATTTGTTTTTTACTGTTTAAAACTGTTTTTTTGGTTTAAAACATGTTTTTAACTCTGCACAAAAAAACATGTTTTAAACAACAAAAAAGCATGTTTAAAACATGTTTTAAACAGGATATCTGTTTTAAATAAATATTATTTCCATCGAAATATGTCGCCAATGCTACTTTTTGTGCGAGGACGGGGATTTACATCGCTCTAGCTGCGTAGCTAGGAGTCACCGATGGTCGGTAGTTGAATTTGTTTTGTTTGTGTTATGCGTCGTGAATGGATTTCGATATCATTTTTAAACACCTGATTTAAAACACAGTTTAAAACAAATTGTTTTAAACATAACAACCCTGCAACCTACTATTCCAACCTCACTTTTGATTAAATTTGGAACAGTATTTGTCAAAATGTAATTTAAATAATTGTTTCATTATATACAAAATACATATAAAACTGCATATAAAATAGTATTATATTGACAGTTACATTTAGAGTTAATATAAAAAACCATTTTGACAGCTGCCCCCAGACAAATTAATTTGTTATAGTTATAGATTCGTCTATTATCAATGGACCTTAAACCTCAATGATAGTTTAATTGTTATCAATTAGGAGGGAAAAATAAAAAAAATATTCCAGAGAACGGGGTTTTCATATAGTTCCTGCCAAATACAAGTTATTTACAAACGTTAAATCGTTCTTTATCTTAATTCTTGTCACAAATTTCCACTTGGCTACTTTTACGTTGAATTTTATTTATGCCAAGGACAATTATAACTCATTTAGTTTTAATTAAAATTAATGCAAAATTCAGCCACTTTTAGCGTTAAATAGATCGACGAGCCATCTTTCGGAAATGCACTAGCTCTAATGTATATTCGGGGGTAACACAACTAGTGCTATGATTAACATCGGTGATAGCATGAGTTAGTCGATGAAAATTGACCGAGTGCGCAGCACGAGTTCAATTTTCTGAAGGTAAATACGGATCATATATTAAAATATGAATGTAGGACTTCAAGACAAGAAAAAACTTTCATTTGAAGATTTTCTCGCAAACGCTTCATTAAGGAGATATTGGCTTCTGAAGTTACAACCGGAATTTTGAAAAAACAGGAATAATAATAAATAAATATTGCTTATTATCAACTTTATTGTTCAAAACAATAAGAATTTATAAAATCTGTAAAAAAAAATTATTAACGTTCAGCTCTAAGGCAATATGTCGATGACAGAACGGGTACTCGACATTGATTACCATGTCAGCATACTCACCATTCAAATAGATAAATTTACGTTGCATGATAGCAGTTTACTTGACAAAATATTTAAACTTTAAACGAATTTTGTATGAATAAAAAGAGTTCAGTGCCCTAGGACATAGGTAGTTTCAGAATAAAAGCGACAAACACACGAAATCCCTCATTGCCCCCCCCCCCCCCACTCTTGTATTCGCGCTGGGCTTAAACATTTGTAGCTACTTAATTAAATATTGATATCTTACATGAGTTAATTTCAATAAAATTAAAACATGAAAACGTAACAAATTTTTTTATCGCATCTGTAACTTTAAAAGCTAATATCTCCTAAACGAAGCGTCAGCGAGAAAATCTTCAAATGAAAATATTTTCTTGTTTTGAGGTCCTACATGCATATTTTAAGTTATAGGATACTTAACCCTGAAACACCCTGAAATCCAAATGTGACGTTAAATTTCTTCAATTTCATCTTCATTCATTTTCAGTCTTATATTTGACAAATAGCAATATATGATTGACAAATTGAAAATATTAAATTAATAAACAAAGATGCAACATGCGGTGAAATATTATCGATTTGATAGCTTCTTACTACCCTATTTCAGCCAATCAAATTAGTCAAATATGTACCACGTGATACATGAAACATTAAAAATATCTTTTATCTTCTCTGTAAAATTACCTTTTGCATATTCATCGCCATATTCCGTTGACTAAAATTGCTTAATCCACCGTTTGTTTCTAAACCTAGCACACTATTTACCTTCTCCATCCATAGCACACTAAACTCCTCCTTCTTGAACACACGTATTCCCGGGAACACCGTGTTTTGTTATTTGCACAGCTATCGTCGATTCACCACCGCAAATTTGCGGCAATTCAATTCTCATCAAATTACACGTCGCAGCAGATTGCAAGGCAAGTTATGCAATGGCAGAGTTTTAGAGGAGGTAAGAGGTGATTTTGTAAGTTGTGGCTATAAATATTAAGGACTTTTTGGTCTACTTCGGACGGAATTACTAGCCGGTAATAGCGAAATTGCAAACATGGGGTTATTAATTTGAATATGAAATATTTTGTTTTTATGGAAAATTAAGTTAGAAGCATGTATTAGATTAAGATATTCAAGATTAAACTGGAATTAGCGTATCTTGTTTTGGTTTTACTCACTTACTACTTTATATGAATGAGCTGAGTGAGTCATCAAAATGAAGAAACTGAATAAAATATGCAAAGCAGGAACATTTTGCCTTTCATACACTAACATCCTCAATTTATGTTATACACTCGAGACTCGACAAATGAAAAAACGCACCACTTGAAAATAGTTAGAAGCATGAATTAATCCTTAAAAAATCCGTGATTGAAAAATATCTAGAAAATTCTTCCTTTTTACTCCATACAAGGAAGTAAAAATTGAATGGTCAAAATTAATGTCACACTCAAGGGACGTAAACCGATGTAACTAAGGTAGGGTGGTTTCTATAAATATTAAGTTCGTTACTCAATATTTTCTAATTCATACATTATTTTTAGTATTAAAATATAATTCCTAATATAGTCTCGATTTAAATTTTTCTTCTATTCCACTCCCTTCCCTACTACTGCAGCTGCCCGAAACCAGCCCGAAATTCGTACTTTGCCGCCCTCTAGCTATGCAATGTCATTTTGAAGTTGAAAAATACTTAAAAGTGTTTTCGTTGCGAGCAAAATGTCAGTTTATTACTGACTTCAAGATAATGCTTTTTTAAAATTTAATAGAGAAAGAAAGGATCTACAGATGTATTTTAAAAATAAATTTCTATCATGAGATATAACCGTGTAAAGTTTGCATAAATTGGACAGTTTTACGAGTTTTTCGAAATTTTTATAATTATGTAAAAAAATTTAAACAAAAACTGTTAATTGATCCTTTAAGTATACAATCCTTGTTGCAATGGATTTTTACCATTCTTGTTCTGGTCACAAAACACTCGCTATGTTAGTACATTTTATGCTGGATTTTAGGAGGTAGACAGGCCTCTTAAATGGTGTTTCAATATTTATTTAAGTTAGTTTACTAGATACGTTAGAATTACTTTAACATTAAAAAATTTAACTAGGACAAATTTTTCTGTATGATGTAATAAACTTACGGATAAAAAAATCCATGCACACAACACAGATAATTATGTATTTTTAAAATTTCTTCACTAAGTAAGTGCTTAAAAAAGTAAGTCATGAATTTATGTCTCAATTTAACTTCTGTGATACTTTTTCAACATCATCTACTCCCATGATCTCAATTGACAAAGACAAAACCTCCATAACAAATCAGTCATCCACATTGTCTTGCTCATGAAGTGCAACGAAAGAAGAATAAATGATTTTTCGCTGATTGCTTTCAAGACTGGCAACCACATCGTAAAATTTTAACAACTTGTTCTTCAATGCAAAGACCAACGATTTCTTAAAAGAAGACTTGAAAGATCTGTGTTACTCTTGTGGTTTTGCGGTTAAACAAAATAATATACGCTGCTCAAAAAGTGATTTCAAGTAATGTATTTATTAAAACGTTGAGACTCGATTGAGAGACAGACCATACTTAGTTTTACTTATTTCAGATTATACTCCGTGCATTTATATTTTTATGGCATTAGGTGCTAAATACTCATTTAATTATTAGGTTTTTTAATTAAACCGTTTTATCCACTGTTTCCAATTAAAATTTCATAAATTTACATTATTTTTACCTGTACAAGTAGTAATAACATTATATAATTTGTGGCATTCCATAATTTCATTAAAATTTTATTTTATTCCATTCATAGGTAGACATCTACAGGTGTCTCAAAAATGTACTCACACTTTAACTTTCGTGATGTTTGCGAATCTCTTAGTGCGCGTTATCAGCGTTGTCTGAACAATAATGGTCATCAATTTGAACATTTACGAACATGATTCTTCAATTACATTTATCTTCTGTATTCGAATGTATTTCATTTCAATTTATGCTAATAAATAATATTTTCCTCGTCATTCGAAGTGTGAGTACATTTTTTTGAGACACCCTGTATTATGCCTTCATTCCAATGGTACCTACTTCTTGTGAAAACTGTCCTAAAATTTACGAATTAATTTTTTTTACGTGACCAGCAAATCACATACAAATACGAAGTTGTAAATTATCCTGTATTTCATATGAAGTTAAAACTTGCACTTTCCTTAATCTTCACTAAGAATATACGATTCCACTCAAAAAATTAATAAAATATTGAAAAATTTGCGGCAGATAAGTATATAGGTAAGTAATTTAATTTTTTTTATTAAGTGACTCAGATTTTTATAAAATTGTTGTTAATTAATTTGTTGATAAATAATTGCTGCGATATTTACATACAATGAAATGTAAGTTATATAGGGGCACCACCCTTATTGCACAACATAAATATTACCTTGCATCATTCTGAAACTGCATAATTCGCAAGTCTTAATCAAATTCATAAGAAATAAGATAATCTCTGTATAACCGAGAAGACGCTCAAAAAGCGTCACTCTGGTAGTAACCACTGTAGTAGTTACATGTATCAATTATTGTAGCAAATAAAATTGTTTAAAAAAAAATAAAATACTACTTCAAGTATTTAACTTGTATTTTCACACTGAATAACATAAACAATAACTTGTTAAAATCTTCAGGGGTACAGGTATAGAAATTTAATTTTTTTTATTATGTGACAAATATTATTATTTATAAGATTCTCATAAATGTTGTTAATTTATTTGTTGGTAAATAATTGCTGCGATATTCTCATTTTAAGTACAATAAAATGTACCTTTACACTGAAAAATATAAACAATAAATTGTTAAAATCTTCAGGGGCACAGGTACAGTAATTTAAATTTTTATATTATGTGATACAGATTTTCATCATATGTTGTTAAATTAATTTGTTAATAAATAATTGTTGCGATATTTGCATAATAAGCACAATGAAATGTACATTTTACTGAATAATTATAAACAATAAATTGTTCAAATATTCAGGGGCACAGATAGGATAGTTATTTACGAAAAAAAATTCATGTAAGTACATAATGCCCAGTCACACGAATAAAGTTTTTCCTAAAGAGTTTTTTTTAAATAAAAAACAGGTTAATGCTACGATATAAACTGTCATTAAAATCATTAAATGCCGTTCATACAGGGAAATTTATTATGTATTTCTTATCTTCAATACTAATAAATTATAGAATTAATTAGTTTCGCGGTATGTTCACTTTCTAGGACTTGTTTCTTTTAAAGAAAACTTTTTAGGAAAACGTTCCTTATGTGAACTGGACATAATTATTAGTAAAATTTTAAAATTTATGTTTCCTTCAATATTTTATATCTTCATTTCACTAGCTCCACCCCTCCTAAGTACACCCCTGTGTTTTCGAACTGTAGCACGCATAATTGAAGCGTATAGTCGTATAGTGCAAATCTTATTTACTTGCCATTGTTCTTTCCACCGCCTGCTTTGACTTAAAAGCTTAACTCTTTCTTCTGACGTACTTATGAGTTTGATGTTTCCATTAGGCCTTCGCTTGCGTGTTGCGTTAAACAACTACGAAACCATGGACAGCGGATATAAAATTTTCTTTAGGGTACGAAAAAATGCTTGGGATATTGCATATTATTTTGAAAATCTTCGATTACCTGTTTCATTTTTACGAAACCACAACTGAATGTTCAATTCCGGGTTATGTATTAATTGATTTGATCCCAATTTTTATATTGTACAAAACATTTAAAGTGTTTCGTTTTTATAAGCCGTAGGTACTGGTAAAATACAATTTGTGTTATAATTATAAGTTATCAACTGTAATTACACAAGAGCTTTTTATTTCGCCGGGCAAATTTCTGTTTGTATTGAAACCTTGTTGCCTAGCAATTTGAAAAGAAAAATTGTTTAATAAAATCTCGGCACCGTAGGTGGAGTGATTTTATTTTAAAACAATTTTTCGAGTCAAATTGCAGTCAGGTGACAAGGTTGAGATGTCAAACAGAAATTTATTCGGAGGAAATAAAACGCTCGAGTGTAATTCAACGAGATAATGTAACGACTCCTTTGGTTCTTCTTCACAAATATTCCCAAAATCTAATCATTTCACTGACAAATATTAGAAATATGAAGCAAATGACATTTTAATGTTTTGTTTATTAAAATACAAGAATAGGATATTTTTAAACATCCCATGGACGATTCATGTCAAGTGGGAAGGTTAGAGCAAAGTACGAGTTGTAGTTGTAGATAGACTTACGTAATATCTATTAAATTACAAGAATAGTATATTTTTAAACATCCCATCGACTATTCATGTCAAGTAGGAAAGATGCGACAAAGTACGAGTCTCGGGCTGGTTTTGGGCAGCCGTGGTAATGAGGAAAAGAGTGGAATACAAAAAAAGTGCAATCGAGAGTGTTATAATAATTCTGAAAAGAGGTAGACGGGTCGCTTGAAAAAGGATAATATATCATTATTAGAGTTGCAACGAATATTAGGAAACTATTCGGTATTCTGTCTATTCGGCAGGTTTTTCATCATTCGGGCGAACACCGAATATTAATATAATATTCGGCAGAATACCGAATAGTTTGACGTCACATGTAATATACAAAAATTTAACTGCAATTGCCTTGATCAGTCTCCTGCTTTATTTAGATATTAAAAACTTTATTTTGTAATTTTTATGAAAAAAAAAATTATTAGATACCTAACTGTTCGTTATTAAAATTTAAAACCGGCAAATTATGAACCAAAAAAATAGTTTCTCTGCATTCAAAGCAGCCTCGTCAATCCTTGTAAGTATATCATTTGGCGCCAGAAGGGTGCAGAATATTCGCCGAATATTCAGTTATTCGGCAGACAATCCCTGCATAATCTTCGTTATTTGGTATTCGGCACATTTACTATTCGTTGCATCTCTAATATTATTATTAATGTATGTAATAGAGAGTAAAATTCTGCATCCAAAACCATCAAAATCAGTAAAATTCCTTCAAAATTTCCACTGATAACTCGAGTCCCCAAAGTCCCTTCCATTGTCGCCGTCACTGTACTCATCTGAACAACTAAATCCGAACACGCCAACTTGGATGCGCTTGAAGCAATGGAGAAAATTATGTTTATGTGATTATTTAAGTGTCGCTATGAACGCAGCCTGTCTCGTAACTTCACCGGCCTCTCTGAATGCACTTCTTTTACTGAGGATAATTCGTATGCAATAAACCACAAGGATTTGTAGGATTTCAATGGAAGACTTCAACTGATTTGCTATAAGAAGAAACCAAATGGAAAAAGGATAATGAATCAGAGGTGTATTAAGGGGACTGCGTGTTTAAGACGTTTGGTTAATAATGAATTATTACTTCTACTGCTTTTTAATTAAGAATACATTTGGTTGTTAGTGGAAAGCTCACTACAAAGCAAATTTTTAGTCATGCCGTGAGACGAGACGAAAAATAGTACATTTTGGTCTAGCCTCAAATTTTTTAGACGAAAAATTTGATTGTATTCTCGTTCGTCCCAGTCATTTTTCGACTGTTCAGCTCTAGTCTCAATAAAAACCTCGATTCTCATCTCATCTCAATTTCTCGACAATGTTTGTTTCTACTTATATCTAAAGCTTGAATTACATTATACTATTTTCGGCTAGAAAAATAACTTGTTTTAAGATACCTACTTAATTCGGCTAGAATCTAATTTAAAAATTTGTTGTTGCACTGAAAATTTTATTTGGTTCCTCGACTGCCAACTGAAAATATACTTGTTTATACTTTTACAGTCACTCCATACTTCTTTATTTTTGAGGTTATTATGCAGAAGGTTGGTAACACAAAATCTACGTCCACTGGGGAAGTCTACTATGAAAATAGGATGAAAAATAGGTCCGGAGCTATATTTTAAGATGAAAACAGTTCTAGTATGAAACTTGGATTGAAATTGTCTTGACTTATCCAAGTGAGCATTCTAGAATAAATTAAGTAAGAAACTTGTCAAAGGTTCTAGCCGAAAAAGTATAATGTAATTCAAGCTTAAAAAACTTTTACGAAATGGAACGCTAGGTTTTCTAAAAATGTAAATTTTTTGGATCAAAATTAATTTCTTTTTATTTGTACAGTAGGTAGATTAAGTTAAAAAAATGTAACTAAATTGGTATTGTTCTTCCTTTTACGGGACGGAACGACAAAACTGGTCAATTTAACGAGACAGAACCGTAGTTCGTTAATATCACGACCACAGTTATCAAAGTATATCAAAACAAGTAAATTTTACGAACAAAGACAATACTATATTACATTACAAGCAGGGACCTGAACCGTTGAAAATAACGGTTCGGGTTCGGTTCGTGGTTCAATAAAAAAATTTGGTTCGGTTTTGTGTTCCGGTTCGAAATTGTAATTTTTGTCCGGTTCGCGAACCGGTTCAATTTGGGTTCAACAGTTGATATTTAAATTTATATTTTAATTTTTTTTAAATACACTCAAATGCAATATTATAAGTTTAATGAAGATAAATTTTTACATTTATATTAACAATAGAAAATAAAATAAATTATTCTTGCAAAATGCTAACACAAACAAAACAAAGTACTAGGCAACTTGAAAACTAGAAACTTAAACTTAGTAACAAGAAGGAAACATATTAAAAAACCGGTTTTTCGAACCGGTTTACTGAACCGGTTCAGTATTTGTGTTCCGGTTAAAGTTCTTGTTCTTTTTTATTTTAGAAAAAGGTTCAAGTTTCGGTTTAGGTTCATAAAAATAAGCCGGTTCACTCCGGTTTCGGTTTATGTTCCGGTTCGGTTCAGGTCCCTGATTACAAGTCATGAAAATGTTTCACTGCAGACGAGGAGGCTTGTTTGAAGAATGCGAGGATGCGCAGCGTCCGAGCGTTTCTTCAAAGTCTCCGAGTCTAGCAAAGACATTTTTATGACGCGTGATGTATTTTATTTTTTTAAATCGGCAATTATAGAAGCTTAAAATTATAGAAAAAATTAGGTTTGCATAAATCATCAGAGCTGTGACAAATTTTAGAAAACGTTGTCATGACAAGTGTTTGTACCTACAGACAGTGGAAAGTAAAAATGACTAGTCAGTTTTACTTATTTATTTTTATGATTAGTCATGGAAATCTTACTTTAAAGAATCAAATTAGTCAGGAAATGAAGATTTTCATGCCGATTTTGTTCTCGTCTCAGCGGCATCACTAGAGATTTCTGAAATGTGTACTTGACTGAATTCGAACGTAAGTTGTCAGAATCATTGTCGATCACATAACCCATTAGACTATTTACCCAATTGTAATTGACTGACGATAATTATTTCAATAAGTTATAGTTAATAACAATACATTCTTATTCTTATTCCCTTTAAATGAGGGTAAAAATAAGCAAGTACAAAATATAATTTATACAAAATTCCTCTCAAAAACTGTATTTATAATAATTATATCGCTATATTAGTACGGTACAGGTGGTTCAAAGTACCGCCACAAGCATTGCGTACATTTAATTCAACATCGAAAAAAAGCGCGTGAAATCACCATGGCAACCACGTGTTGTCGTCAGGCTGAGAATTAACACATTCCCTCAAATTAGATTAATTAGCAACATAATAACTCGAACAAATGTGACGTCCACACGACACATTATCCGAGTGCGCCGTGCTCGATAACTTGTCATTTTTTCGTTTGTCAGGAAAAAAGTTCTTGATTACGGAAAAAAACTACGCCTGTCAAAAATGTATATCAGTCAGGGCTAATTTACATGTTAATATGCTTTTGGACACGTTGAATTAACTCACAACAAATTGAACTTTATTAATGTGTTATTTGATATTTTCGTTATGAACGAAATTAACACCAGATAAGCATCTTAAATTCATTAGTTGCTGGGCGCAGAGCCGGGTCTGCCACGAAGCAGGCGATTTCAAATTTCAGATGTTTTAATATTAAATGCCAGAAATTTTGAAATAAATCATCTATGAACTAAATATATGTTTAAAAATTGATAAAATATATTATTTTTTACTTTCATTTGATGATAGACACAACTTTATTTAACTAATTTGAGTTAGGTAACGAACTTCATTATTTCACTTGTGAGGAAATGAGATATCTTTATTTTACTGTATTTATTTCATTACATTTATTTATATTGGGTACTTCAATATAAGTAAAATGGATTTTACTTGCAATTTCAATCCCATATTTTAAACAATTTAAATTTAAAAAAAACAACTTGAAAAACATTGTTTGTAGATAAACTAATTTGGATGGATTTGTTTCATGTAAAATTTCTAAGGGTCATCCAATTGTTAAAATATCACTTGCAACTAAAATTTTGTATGCAACACGTAAGGAATCTCGGTTGTAACCTTACTACTTACGGATTTACAGAATTCGGCTACGCCTCGTCCTGCGAAATTCTATTATACTTCAGATTTAGTTTTCTTTCTTTTTACACAAATAGCTATTTTATTTCATATTTATTGTATTTATATGTAATTTTGCGTTACTTTACTTAAAAAATAAATTCTGGATTAGGTATCACCAGTAACAGTAAATATACCACGAGTACAGGTTTAGAAAAATCTGAAATAAGGAATGCATTTCATTCAATATCAATACTTAAATTAATTTTTTAGTTATGTAATTACTACCTACTTATTGCATAGTAAACTTTTTAGACTAGGTACTTCTACAGAAAATAATAGATATCGCAACAGCAGCCAACTTAAGAAAATTGAAAATATCACAATTACTTAGTATATCATGCTAGCAGGCTAGCACGATTATGGTTAAACCGTAATAATTATGAAATCAAATTAACATAGCCAGGCAGTTTTGTTTTGTTTATTGATTGTTTGAAATAACAATAAAAATGTCATTTCAATGTTGTATGTGTATTAAAAATTAAAAAATAATGTGTTTTTTCGAGGTCCTCTAAAAATAGCGTTCATGACTCGTGCGAAAGTTAATATCATATTGCTCCATTGCTCGTGTGTTTCCTCGCACCTCGTTCGTCGAACTTTACACTCGCACGATATTTCTCACTTTAGATACTCGTTTTGAAATATACTATATCATTGAATACGTTTAAAATCTAAACGTTTTTATTCAAGATGAGATGTTGAAGTTCCTTGCAGATTTCTGATTCAGGCTACGAATTATTTCTAAATCCAATCCTGGCCGAATGGAGAGCGCAACACTTTCTTTTGTTTGGCTGCTGCCTGGAAGTGACTGTGGTTTATTTTCTTGATGATGTATGAGTTTGCGAGAATTTATTAAAAATATTAATTTAAATTCATTGCTTCTCTTCTACCGTGAGAAGTACTGAGTTTGTTATCAATTAGGTATGATTTCTATTTATAAATGTTATTATCATTGTAATTGGTAATTCATTATTGATGAGATTTCTCTGTAAACAGTAATTTAATTAATATTGAATTGCAGTTTCTTCATACATTTTTAATTTGTCTGACGCAGAAAATACAGTTCAAAACTAAAGTTGAAAAGTAAAAAATTCAATGAAATAATGTTAGTAAAGGTTATCTTCTTTATGAGTTAATTTAGGGTCTATATAATTAGTATTTTGGAACACCATAAAATATAATTTTAGAAATTTCATATACAGGAAAATGCGCATGCACAAGAGGATTCAAAACAAGAAAATTTATACGTAATAAAATACCTGCAATAAATGATTCATTCACAGAAAAAAGCAAATTTATAATCTAGAGTTTAAGATTCGACATACATGCAAACATAGGAAGATGCAAATATAGAAAACTAGAATGTTTCTTCAACACAAGGAATATATACAAATAATAAGGTTTTTCTGAACTAAATGAATAACCTAATACCATTCGGTTTTGATTTGATACTTTTCTATATTTTCATCTTCTTGTATTTGCATATTCCTGTGAATAGGTATAGATGATGATGCAAATCTAGAAAACTAGAATGTCTCTTCAAATACACAATTCACAATTAATAAGGTTCATCTAAATTAAATGAACAACCTAATACCATTCGGTTTTGACACTTTTTTATATTTGCATCTTCTTGTGTTTACATCTTAAATTCTAGATTAGAATTTTCCTGTTTATGAATAATTTTTTGATGCTGGTATTTTATTACATATGAATTTTCTAGATTTGAATCTTCATGTGCGTGAATTTTTCTGTGTACGATACGAATATTCTAGATTTTTATTTTCTGGGGTTGCACCCATACC
Source organism: Agonum fuliginosum (assembly GCA_947534325.1). Classification (NCBI taxonomy): domain Eukaryota; kingdom Metazoa; phylum Arthropoda; class Insecta; order Coleoptera; family Carabidae; genus Agonum; species Agonum fuliginosum. Next base: position 19,995,765 of record OX384043.1, read on the forward strand.
CCTCGGGTTTGTTTTGCATCTTCCTGTTTCTGCATCAAGTCCCTATGTTTGGATCTTTCTGTGTTTGCATTTATGACAAATCTCGTGACAAATCTAAAATTCTAGATTTTAATTTTTCTGTGAATTAATATTTTGAAGCAGGTATTTTCTTAAATCTTTTGTGCGTGCATTTTCCTGTGTATATATTCTAGTATAATTTTCTGGCGTTGAACCATTCCCTGTCCACCTAAACCTGTCCACTAATCTATTTCTACTTCTCGACTCGTCTTAAACCTTCTCCGCATTCATTTCTTCATTTCTTCAGCTGCATCTCATGTTATTTGGTACATAAGTCATGGATATTTCAATTATTAAGCTTGACTTACGACACCCGAGCAAACCACGCTAAGATATCAGCATTCGCGGCGTTTATCTCGCGTTAGGAAACCCGCGAGGTGGTGTAAACTAATCGTGGTATCGGGCCCGGGTATTTCATCCATATTTCACACTACATTAAACTGTCATGGCGCCTAATAACATAATATAATAACATAATCTTAGACCGCGTGAGCAGTTCGAACCAGGGTTTCAAGGGAGCGGGATATGGGGTTGGCTTAGGGAAAAAAATTAGTTAATTAATAACAAGGTGTGATGTCAGGTGTTAAATTGTTTGGGATTAATTTGATTCAGAATTAATATTCGAGGTTTTCAGTTTGAGCCAATAAATTTTATTTTAATTTTGACTTTAATTTAAGTTATATGTTTTAGTTTATTTTCCTATGTGATGCACTTTTGGTAGAAAACCACACGGACGGAAAAGTAATATACCTCTTTTGGTATATACCTTTAATTTACAATTATTTTCATAGCTATGTATAAATATATCACTAACGTCGCCATTACACTATAAAAGTTATTTGACTATAGGTATTGATATTTTATAAAGGATGTTTGACGAGAAATGTGACAGTGGAAGCTCGTATTTTATAAAAAGTCAGCAAAATTTTATAAAAGAATAGCAATCCTATCATCCTCAGTTTTAATTGTCAAAATAAATGGTGAAAACATTGAGATAAACAAATTTTTAGCAACTTGTCATGAATCACAGTTGATTCTTGATAGTTATTACTTTGTACATTCTGGAATTTTTATGGTTGTATGGGTTAAAATAATTTCATGACAACATATTGCTAAAACTTTTTTCACTATTTATTTTGATAATTCCACGCCTATATAAAATAAGCCATAAACAAAACCAAATTTTATCGCTTTGACAGTGGATAAAAAGAAAGGTAGATAACTTTTTGCAAGTGATAAAACCATATTTACTTTTTTCTTGTCAACCAAACAAAACACTAAAATGTCATTTGCTTCATATTTCTAATAACTGTCAGTGGAATGATTAGATTTTAGGAATATTTGTGAACAAGAACCAAAAGGAGTCGTTAAATTATCTCGTTGAATTACACTCGAGCATTTTATTTCCTCAGAATAAATTTCTGTTTGACATCTCAACCTTGTCACCTGAAAGCAATTTGACTCGAAAAATTGTTTTAAAATAATAACACTCCATCTACGGTGTCGTGGTTTTATTAAACAATTTTTCTTTTCAAATTGCTAGGCAACAAGGTATCAATACAAACAGAAATTTATCCGACAAAATACAAAGCCCTTGTGTAATTACAGTTAATAATTACACTCCTATATAAAATAAGCCACGAAAACAGTATTTTTTCCGTTATTACAGCGGATATATTTTTATTTACCTTTTAATGATTGTTATAACAGCTCAAGATTTTTAAAAATCGGTATCATGTTGCTTTGAATAACAAAATCAAATTGAAATGTCAAGAAACTGTCATTGTTATTCGTGCAACTATGATACCGAATTACACTCGAGGTATTTATTTTATCACTGGATAAACATGCATTTTATAAACTCAAACTTGGTTTACAAAAAGTAATTTCACTTAACAAACTGTCAGATAAAAATTCTCGTCCTGCGGACTCAAGTTTTTATCAGAGACAATTTGTTTCGTCAAATTACTAGGCAACCAAGTTTTTGTTAAAAATTAATATTTATGCGATAAAATAAATACTTCTAGTGTAATTATAATTGATAATAATTAATCCTGAGGTAGATAGATTTGCTACCGAAACGTCGGTGATGAATATCTTTCTTTAAGGTGTTCGTCTGCCCTAAAATTTTACAGCTTTACAGAGGTGTACGCCTCCCACGTTTACTTTTATTATAATTGAAATATATGATGTATTTACATATGAGTGTATTAACAAAGGATGTCTTAATGCTTCTATATTTTTATTTTTTTACTTTGGCCTAGGAATTTGTAGTAAAAAAAATTTTAAATGACGTTTTTTGCGGTTTTTTGTCATTATTTGATATTATTTTCCTTGGTTACTATAAATGGCAAGAAAAATTTAAAAAACAAGAAGCATGCAGCTAAGTTTCCTTTTTCGAATAATTTTTGTTTTACTTAATTTCTTTAAAAAATACACAAGTTATTATAGGAATCTGAAGCCATGTTTACAATAATTTTCAACTTCAAAATGACATTGCATAGCTAGGATGCGGGAAAGTACGAGTTTCGGGCTGGCTTCGGGCAGCCGTAGTAGTGGGGAAGAGAGTGAAATAGAAAAAAAAGTAATATCGAGAGTATTCTAGGAATTCGAAAAAAAGGTAGACGAGCCTCTTAAATAGATTAACTATAGAAGACTGAGGACTCGGATATTTTTACTTTGGAATTTGATATGTCAGGACACTGCTTATCGAGATTTCTATTGTCAAAATTTGAATTAGCATCAAAAAATTAATGGTACTACTTCAATAAGTAATTGTCAAACTGTCATTAAAAGATGTGGTTCCCAGCTAACAACCTGAAACTGTGTAACAATACCAATAATTACAAACCTACTGCTTTGCAAATTTATAAACCGTTCGAAGTTTCATTTTTCTTTCAGCCGAATTTCCATTACTGTGTACAAAATACACCCCGCATTCATCTTGATTAAATCCCTGATGATGTAAATGACATGATCCAACCTTTCCTGCATTGTTCTTGTTTTTTAGATGAGCTCGACGCGGTAACAAACATCGTTCTCTATTTGTTACATGGACAAGTTCTGAATGTTCAGCGTTTGATTGTGATGAAAATACGAGCCTCGGTGTTTGCTGCGTTGTTACATAACTTAGCCGATTACAAATACACGAAAAATTACATGTTTCCAGGTGTCCGAGATGACATACAGGGATATATTTTATAATTGTGTGTAACCTAGTTTTCGAAGATGGGAAAATTATGAGTAGGGATGAGTTTGTTATTTACATTAAAGGGCTTCTCTCACAGTAAAAATTTTTAACAAACAACTTAATAAACCTATAAATCTAAAGAAAACAAGCATATAAAGACAAAGACAGTAAAAAACTAGCTACAATGTGGAATTTTAAAATTGTTTTTATTTTTATTTTTAAAGTATTAAAAAAATATTTCTGAGAAAACCTCTTCGTAATTCTGATGGCATTGTAAATTAAAATGTTTGTATCACATTAATAAATAAAATTTTCAAATAGTAGCGTTAAATAAATTAAAAAATTACATGCATGCTAGTCAATCAAATCGAATATTTTCTAAACAAGAACGGAGCGAAACACAGCAATTAGATAGAGACAACATAAATGTACTCATAACAGAGTTGTCAGCGCGGGTATTTGAAATGGCGGGGATTTGTGAGCTAGCAGCGCTGAGCGATAATACCCCCTTAAAATATTTTTTCCATTTCATTTACCTAGATATTAAAGAAAAATAAATTCAATTCAATTCTTTTATAGATTAAAATATGTGAATGAGAAGGGCGAGAGTTGGAGAGTTTTGAAAGTTTTGGAATCTTTAAAATTATTTAAAATTAAATGATATCGGGTTTTGGTTTATGGGGATATGTTTCTTTTTACCTCTCACCTCATATTCTATTAGAGAGGTATTGGTATTGGCTCTATATTTTCTAGTGTGAGTTTTTTAGAATAAGAATTACACAGACGATGTCTGTATGTGTGTTCGTTCGTTCGTGCGTTCGTTCGTTTGTGTGTTACAATTTTTTCGGAAACGATAATTCCAAAAATATCAAACATTAAAATACTAAATTTTATATCTAAGATTTAAATACGATTTTTCATATAGAGCAATATGATTTTTCTTAAATTATCTCGATAAATAAAGCAGTTATGATAATATATGTTTCATTAAATACTATAAGAAAAATTTTTAAAAGAATTTTTTGTACCATTTATAAACTATAGGACAATTATTTAAATCTACTTTTTTGAAATTCCAGTATCTCGTTGTCCATGATATGAATATGAAATTTGTTTCTACACAAAATTTGAATTATTATGACAGTGACAGTACAATTGACATCTTTTGCTTGCATCGTTTACATTAACATGAACATGAAACTATTAAAATTTGAATAAAACTATTTATTAGATTAACAAGCAGAATTAGGCGAGAGGTCGTGTGCTGGCCACATCAGATTTGTTCATTTCCTTTCATAAGGTGAAACTCGACCGGGGTTGCTATTTAAAAATGTTGGGGTGGTCATGCCCTAAAGAAACTCTACGTTGCATGGAAGTTCTAAACTATCTAAAAATGTAGTTTTTATGACTCTTTAGTAATACCCAAATTTTCAATTGTTTTTTTCACTCGTTCAAAACTTATAGCACCGTCTCGGAACTTTTGGGAAACCCATATATACACGTTACTATATTAATTTTATTAATAAAGGAAAATTTCTTGTAATTAAAAATACCCACGCATAGCCTAACCACCCATACCTAATCCCAATCAATTAAAAAATCCCTCCCATATCACCTCCACTCCAATTTGCCGCTCCGTTCTTCCTCTAGTACAACTACATGGATATAGGTGTTAAATTTGTTACATTCTCACGTGTCAAAGGTCGGAGCGAGACATCAATCACTTTATTATAGCTAATAATAGTGGTCGGCCGTGGTTCGCGTCTTTGCTGCCCCCACCCCCGCGGAGCTAGCGACACGGACGGCTGCTTTTGGAAATTGCCGCCTGCGCGGACCCCTTAACGCGATCCAGGCGGCTTTGACGGAAATTGATTGCATGTAATTGGATGGATCATGGAAAAATGTGTGGGTTTAAAGTACGGAGGTATTGTGTTGAATTGGTGAAAGATTGGGAGTGTGTGTGATTGTGTTTGGTTTAGAGGGAATTGTATGTAATTTTGTTTGAATTGATAGGTAATATAAAAATAGTAGGTATTTTATTGAAATTGATAGGTATTGTATATAAAAATAGTAGTTATTTTATTGAAAAAATAGTGTAGATAGAATATTGACTATGAAATCTAGAAACATTTGTTTAAATAAAAATAAAAAAATTATGGTTTGCTGTTTAGTTTTTTAGTTATTTTTTCAACTAGAGAAAAGCGCTTCTTTTTCCCACTTGGGCTCAAAGTTTGTGTCACGAGCGAAGCGAGTGAGGCGATTGAGCGAGAGTGAAAATGGAGCTTTCCTCTCTAGTTAGACACAACATTTTTTCACGACATACTTATTTAAACACATTGTAAATGTAGAAGAAACACATTAACTTGAAGTTAGGTTATAACTACCATCTGTCAGACTGACGTTTAAAAACAATTAAATGGTTCACTGCAGCTAACATGCGAAATTAAATTTATGCTGTAAAATTGTAGAAACAAAACTATAAAACATAATAATTGTAAAATAATAGTTTACAGTACATTACTGTAAAATCAGAATTTTCAATAAAATAATAACTTTACTTACAATTTTAAAAATATTTCATCGTAAAATAACACTGGTGGTAACACTGCTTAGGTAGGTACTTTCCTTTTTAGAGAGGGAAAACTTTTTTTCTCACTATATCGCGAGAAGAAAATTGTGATTTCTTCGCATGTCGTGAAAAAAAAATTATTCACTATATTATTATGATCTAAATAAATGATTAAATATTATCTCAAGTTATGGTACAGCCTATAAGTAAAACATTAATTATTATTGTACGAAATGAACCACGGGTATTATTTGACCTTTATATCCCTCTGGAGATTTACGAACTCTGCACCTATATAGGCCCTTTTTATTTGATACATTATATAGCTTATTATTATTATATAAAGCAGGAAAATTACAGGGTTTCAGTCGATCCAACTCGAGATCATCATCAGGATGTGTAAAATAGTTTTAACGTTTTAAGTAATAATTAATATACCTAAATTAATAAATTAATAAATATAATTGTCAAAAATAAATATGATTGTTTAACATTAAATATAATCAAGCAAATATTTGACGTCAGCACGTACAATAATGGACCATTATCCAAACCAAAGAGTAAAATATAATTACTTAATTTATGTGACTACTGCCTTAACTACAAATAACTCAGGTTACCAGGCAGAAGAAATTTATGCGAAATAGAATAATAGAAAATACAAAACTTAAAAATCTCTGCTAATAAAACATCATCATTATTCTTTGTCCAGTTAAATATTACTTCTGCTTCTATAGCTCACTCAATGAAGTCATTTTGTTCGTTGAAGTAACACCTTACACGTTACATACAACACTTATAACATAAAAGTACGTTCGTATGTACAGTAAACACGTTTGGTTGTGGTGTGCAGTGCATGGTAATTGTAGTGACAGCATACGAGCTGAAGAAATATTGCCTTATAATGGCTTAATAATTGACGCCGACTAACTTTTATCAACCGTACATTTATCAACTAAGTAAAATAAGATAATAAATATTACTACCGACAGCCTATACTTCTTCTTCTTCTTCTTCTTCACTTTCTTGTAGATATTCACATTAAATATATCATGATAAATGATACCAATGGGGATGTTTTTATTTGAAATTTATTTTTTTATTATAAATTAGGTGGCGGTTTTAATTTAGTTAGGTCTTAATTCAATGTCAGATTATAATTATTTATGATATATAATTTATGGTACCTATACCTATTCAATAATTTGCTCATAAGTGTAAAAAAGTTTTATATAGGGGTTATCCCGGTACATTCTGCACAGAAAATAAAATAAGCCCAGTTCACTCATGGATTCTTTGAAGATTCTTTTATGCTTCTGAATCTTGAAATCACTGTTTTCAAGCTGTCAATGAATAAGAAATTTGTCTTTTTCCACGACTCATTGCAGATTTATTATTTAACAGGCAATTCTCACTTATAATACCATAAGTAGTAGTTATGTCGATAATTTTTCTGGTAGTATTACGAATGTTTCTTGTGCTTGGATATGGATATTATGATTGCTGCGCACTCGTAATATTCGCAAGCACAAGGTACATGAGTGTATACTGTATAATATAACTACCAGAAAAATAATCTACTTGAGTATGACTACAAATGGTATTCAAGAGATTATTCATTGAATCAGATCCAGTTTTAAATAGAAATGACAAAAAATGCAGTTATCCATTATTTCAGAAAACAAATATTTTGATAAAATGTGTTTTATGTGTTTTTTTTGGTGTTTCTTTACAAATAAAATAGTGAATTTCAAGTGAAAAATGTTCTAGACCGTTAAAGAAATCCCAGAGATATAAATGGGAAATAAAAAAATGTTTATTTGTTGACCTAAAAGTACTATACTTAATTTAATAACTAAACGGACAAACTTGAAGTTGTCTCGCTGAGCCATCATAATTACACTGTGTAAATACGAGAAAAATGTCACTAGATTTTTTGACGGAAAAATTAAATTTGACGTAAAAGCGAGAAAACTCGATACAGTCACTGACAACAGCTGATACGACAAGATGGAGAACATTCGTTTCTTTACATTACAAAGTTTGTGTGGCGTAAAACTGGTGTTACATCAGTCAATCAAAAACGATCATTCCAACTTTAGATTGCTCCGTTTAGTTAAGAAATCAACTATAGTATAAAATAATCAAGTTTACGCATTTTGATTGGCTGTGAAATTCAATATTTTGCATTTTTTTGGCTCTTTTTTGACATATGACAGATGATGTGAATAATCATCAATATTGTTTTTCTCAAAACTCAGAAACATTAAAGAATTCACAAAAAATCTTAGTGTGAACAGATCTTTACGAAAAGATAATAATTATTGTGGGCAAAGTAAAAGAATTCTGTCAGAATAAGAAGATTCGTTCTGATAATGGTATAATTTTTTTTTTGTATTTAGGTAAAAGTGTTTTCGTCTTATGATGTAGGCGTTATAGGTAAAGTGATCAAAATCAAATATAAAAAATATGGAACAAAGTATCAGTTATACAGTCTAACAAAAGGCGCAGTACCTACAGGTAGAATATTTTTCCATTCTTTACTTTTGAAATTGGTTCGCATAATTTAACACGATCTTTTGTACCAACATATGTTCCCACATCTTCTATCAAATAAACATAATTATTATTCACAGTTAATGTAGTGAAAACATAAGTTGGCAATAAATTATCTTGCAGCGGATATCACGCTGTTTCGGGTAAAAATATTTGCCATTATTTTTACCTGACAACACCTTGTTTATTTCCACTCATTCATATTCTGTTCATTTCGTATGCACAATCAATTATCAGGTATTTTTTCACAGATGAAATTATCAATTTAAATCAATTAGGTACCTATTTTAGAGGCACGCACTTGACAAAATAAAATCCCCAAAACATTTCAAGAATGTGCTTGTTACTTGCTATATTTACCTATAAACATCCTATTAATATCCTAGCGATTGCTACCGTCCGCTCTTCGTAACATTATGTATTATCAGGTATTTTTACACAGATTAAATTATCAATTTAAATCAATTATTTTAGAGGCTATCCCACTTGACAAAATAAAATCCCCCGAACATTTCAAGAATGTGAACATCCCGGCTTATTACTTGCTATACCTATTTGCCTATTAATTTCCTATTTATATCCCAGCGATTGCGATTGCTAATGTCCGCCTTTAGTAACAATATCTATGTAACAACCTAATGTTAGTAATTTGGTAATAATATCCCAATTATATGTCACATGTAATTCTCTGAGATGTTTATATTGAGTATGTAATTTTTGATCGTACTCAGGATGTGGCTAGGATCTCATGGACGAAATTATGTCAAGTGAGAATAATCCGAAATTCAAAACTTATCTTATCTTTTTATTTTCTGAAAAATTCTGTGTGATTCGCAGTGTTGTAACTTATCTAGATAATTTTATCTAGATAAATCATCTAGATAATATATTTTTATCTATTATCTTATCTAGATAATTTTTTTCTAATTTATCTATTATCTTATCTAGATAAAATTACAAATTATCTTTATCTATTTTTTAAATATCATCTAGATAATATTTTTTGTAAAATTAGAATCATTTTTTTCATTTGTAATTTTAATCGAAATCAAATGTAATCAAACTATAAAAGCATACAAACGCACAAGCTTGCAACGCTGCCGACTCGCTACCTGGTACCGCTAATATTTTAGAAAATTTTTTGTATTATCTATGAATTATCTAATAATTAGCTAGATAATAATTATTTATCTTTTATCTATTATCTAGATAATTTCTTCAATGATTATCTATTATCTTATCTAGATAAATAAAAAATATGTTATCTTTATCTTTATCTAGATAAAAAATATGATTATCTATTACAACACTGGTGATTCGTAATCAGCATATCAAATTGTATTATCCTTAACATAATAGTACTCGAAGTTCTGGTACTTATTTTTTATACATTAGTGCAAAACATATTAATATTATTTTACGTTCACTAATGTGTTGTAAGAAACAAATACTATTTTTGTGAATATAAATTATAACCTTACTTTAATTTCATTTAGGTCATTTATTAAAACAATTTCAATCGACATTAGAATGTTTCGTTTCGTTGACATGGATCTTACATGATGTATAAAAATGTTCAACTTACTACTTGCTGATTTGTGGATATCTCGGCTGCTACTTTCATCCTTCAAGTCCTGGGTTCAAGTCTTTTTCACAGCAGTAGCAGTCCACACGCACTGTAACACAATATCGCAGTATTTAACTATCAAATAATACATATTGTAGTAACCAAATCACAGATTAACAACAATCGGAACACTGTATAAATCGCCATGTGGTGAACTGTCTTTATGCAAAACTTGATTAAGTTCAATTAGTACGCCGCCAGACGATTAAAATATCAAATATAATATTTATACTTCAAGGCGCGATTTTTAAACACAAATGTTTAAAATAAGTAGGACTATTTAATTATTTTGAAATACACTGATTCATCATATTTTGTATTTAATAAGATACGCAATGGTAGAATATTTAGAAAATTATTATTTAAATAATGACATCTTCAAAAAGCAAATTTCAACTCTTTGTATTAAGTATTTTATATAAACTTTAATTTAAGTTTTAAAATAATTCGAAGTAAATAATATAATCCCTCGTCTTCAAAATAAGTAGGTACGAGTATTTATTATTTACAAATTTAAAACAGAATTACGAAATTTAATGTAGGTTATCTAACTATAATAATTATTGTTTTTTTATTGTTTGTTCCTTACAAAATAATTATTTCTGATACTAATGGGTTTAATGAAACCTGAAAGTGTGCCATGGGGATATTTTAAGAACAATAATATACAGACTTTTCCAAAAGTCCCGGGACGGACCTATAAGTTTTGAATAGTGATGCAGACGAGACGAGAATTTCTCGAATCTCGTCTCGTCTCGTCTCGAAATTTCTCGTCTCGTCGAGACGAGACTGGATTTTGTAAAAAAAAATCGAGACGAGATTACAATGTCGAGATTCTCGAATCTCGACATTTTCGTCGAGATTTCTCGAATTTTTAAAATTATTTACTTTATTCAACAATTTTTAATTTTTTTCCACCAATTCGCCTTTTTGTTGTTGTTGTCATATAGTCAAACTCAATTAAATTGTCAAGTCAACCTGTCAACATAGATCTATCATTTTACTGGCATTGACCATGTAAAATTATTAGATTAAATATTTTATTATTAGGGATGAAAGTGAAATATTTCCGACCGGTTAGTACTTTTACTCCCTAGGGAGGAAAAGTCAATTGGAATGCCGTATAAATCGGGAGGAAAAGTACTTTTCCTTCTAGGTGGACAAGGTACTGATCGGTCAGAAATATCTCCATTTCGTCTCTAGTAATAGAGAAGAAAGGTGGCGTTTTCGGTGGAGGTATTGAAAAAAATAATTTAATTACCTAGGCACTAAAAATGACATTTCACAGACTGTCAGCTGTCAAAAATAGCACTTTTAATGTCAATCGGCGAAATTTTTTTTTAGTAAAAATGGTCGAGAAATCGAGACGAGATCGAGATCAAGACGAGATAACAATAATCGAGACGAGAAATAATCGAGACGAGATCAAAATTTTCTAATTCGAGACGAGACGAGACGAGAAGTGAAAAATCTCGTCTCGTCTCGTCTCGACGCATCACTAGTTTTGAACAAGTGAAGAAAAAATATTAAAAATTTGTTGATCACTAAAGAGTCATAAAAACTACATTCTTAGATAGTTTAGAACTTCCATGCAACGTGGAGTTTTTTTTTAGGAGATGACCACCCCAATATTTTTAAATTATAGCAACGCGGGCATATTAGTTCATTTTTGTTCAATCTTCCGTACGTACAGTAAATCCAAGCAGGCGATGATTTCATCATATTCTGAAAGTTATTGATATTTTCAGAGGGGAGTAAAGGTAATTATCTTAAGAGGCCCGTCTACATCCTAAAATCCAGTATATAATGTACTATAACGTAGCGAGTATTTTGTGGTTAGTACAAGAAGATCTATATAGATGATTAGATTCTTTTTATATTTTTTATTAAACTATTATAAATGTAAAAAATATCCAATTTATGCAAACTTTACACGGTTATATCACATGATAGAAATTAATTTTTCACATTTTAGAGTAGGTAATCAAGAAAATTATTTCACATTCATAAACAGGAAAAAAAAAATATTACAAAGGATAGGTAAAAGAATAATAATATATATTTAGGAGATCATAAAATTTAAAATAGAGATTACACGGTTCGAATAATTTGTCTAGTCTTTAAGTTAATTATTTTTAGACCATTTACAGAATAACATACAAAAAATTGTAGGAAACAACTAAGTCTAAAACTGAACAGATTACAAAAGCGAAATGAAGCTGTCAAATTTATTATTCTCCAATCTCTCCCAGCATAAATATCAATAATTCATACCCGAAATAAAATATTTAAATTGTTGTGACGAATTCATAACAGTAAACCACTTTTTCTAGTTTGATTTATAGTCCATTCCACTAACCATATTCAGAGAGGCAGTTTAGAAACACTAAAGTCTCTATTATACTCTAACAGTGTTTAGATGCAATTAAGCCAATTAGGAAACGATATTATTACAGGTGTAAAGACCAGAGTTAAACTTTCTAATTTCATTTTGATTTAGTGAAGGCAGGCGCATGATATCCGGGTTGAAAATTATAAATTTATACAAAATTTAGTTTTGATTGCTGGCTGTCAGAGTGAACACCGTTCAGAAAAGATGGGAATGTTGTAAATTATACTCTGTCTTATTTCTGTACATTAATGTTTGCAAAATTTGCAATATTGCAAAGAAGTGCATTTTTCTAATTTAATACACAGAGTGAATCAAAAATAGTGTAACAAGATTACCAACGTAAACGCACAAACCTAGTTTTGTTCGTATAAATTCAACTTTAGAATATAAGTAGTAGCTTATAAAGTTGATCGTGTGTACTCGCATCAAGGAATTGATCAGGACATTTTGTTAAACAGATTTCAAGTCGAATCCTTAGAGGACAGAAGAAATAAAAGCCAGTGCTATCCCAGTAAACACAATCATATTAATTTTAGATTCATTTCATAATACATTTCAGAAAGAACATTTATGTAATGAGTATGCGTAATTAACATTGTGTACCTACATAAAACTGACATTGCAGGTACATATAATTGTCATGTTCGAATAAGCTACACTGTATGTGCTAAAGTACCTATAACTTATGTACGTCGTAAATATATTAAAAATATACATTACATAATATAGTTTATACATACATAGATCCTATCCCTGGAAAATGTTTACAGTTCAATGGTATGGCTCTAAAGAAATACTTTTTAAATAATTCAAAACCATTTAGAATAAATAAATTTCATTTAAGTAATATTCAATTTTTGTTCAATTCAGGCTTGAACAGAAAAATAGTAGTTTTACAATTTTTGCCAAACTACAAACTACAGTTTGCCAAATTATTTTTAACGGTTAGGTTTAGTTCGCGGTTCGCTATTAGCTGCGATTTGTTCTAGTTTTCTTTCCTGTTCCGGTTCGGTTCGAGTCCCTGGTTTTACCACATTTTTCAAATGAATTTTTTTTGCACAGTTCTTATAAACTGTTCAAAAAATAGCTTTTGTCAACTTTTTGTATGATATATTGCAAAATATTATTTTATGCGTTTATGATAACGCTTCTTAAGGCATTTGACTTTGAATAAAAAGAAATTATGACCTGCGGCGTATTTTCTTTTTATAAAATAGGTCTGAGGCCGGTCTGCTACTATTTTTTTTGTTACAAAGGGTTTGCACAAACCCCTTAACCCCCTTTACCTGCACCTATGGTCAGTTCAATTTAAAACCAAATGACTTTTCGATAAAGCTCTGATTGTGTGGCCATAAATCCATAATTTTATTATCGGAATACATCTCTTACAATTATAACAAATTCATTTTAATTTCGCATTCCAGCGATTATTTATTTAATCCATAAAAGCCAACTCCGTAGGCTTGTAGACTGAACGATCTCTGCTATGAATTATTCAGACAATTATTGCTGTTTCTGATTTTTAATCTGCGCCGAAGTTAACTCAACTCCGAAGTGATACGACGGAGTGTTTTAGTGCTTATTTTATTTTGCGATTTAATTTAATTGTTAATTAGTCACTCAAAATAAGGAATAATTTTATTGTTATTGGAAGAATATTGTACGAGTACTATGACGTTTCTCGTGGGAATAGCTTTAATTTGTGTTCAAATATTTTATAATTTATTTTATATTTTCCGGATTAAGTTTAATGATAATTGATTGTTGCATTTGAATTGATATTTTTATTAGTTATTAATAAATTAATATTTAAGATTAATATTATTTAGTAGTAAAACTTAATTTTTGTTCATTTTTAATCGACCGGAAAGAAAGTTTCTGTATGATGAGCAATAAAATATTTTCACGATTATCCCAAAAACAAATAAGGTAGACCATTATTTTGCATTTTGTTTAATATTTTTCATGATATAGGTACATACAGGATAATTAATACACAACTTTGTGTGTATATTTTAATGGTATATATTTATAGCACAATTTAATTTCTAAGTTTTTAAATGGGGGTTTGCAAGCCAACGGCTTTTAAAGAAATACTAATTGGATATCAATTTTCAGCATTATATAAGTTATAGGAAAGTGATATAATAATTGTTAATTTTGATAGATTTATTACCTTTTTATCGAAATGAAAATGTAACTCTATTGAAACGTGCATTAAAATGCGCCATGTGTAACGTAGACAACATTGAAATCAAACCGTGAGTAGATTTATTCGTGTAAGATCGTTTTTTGTCGTTTTGACTACGGAATGGACGACGCGGGACGACGGATCTGTGTTGAAATAAGGTAAGATCTACGTATCGTATTTGATCCTTGCCAGCGCGGTGAACGTATGTTCTCAATGCCGGTGACGTCACACCGTCACACACAGCGACACCTATTTTATAAAATTTTAGGATTTTTTTCTGGCTTATTAGCAACTTTTTGGGAAAAAGAAAAAAATACGGGTCTAATATTTTAATGTATAGGTTAACATATAAAAAATTCAAAAAAACGTGGGAACTAAAATGTTGTTATTCATATTTCCTACAAACCTTTAAAAATAAGTTTTGTGTACTTTTTCGAAACCATTTGCAAGTAATTTAAAAAATATATAAGCATACCAAGCATTTTTGATTGAATTAGTACCTAATTATTGTAAATATATATCACCGCAACTGAACTAATTGCAACTATATCCACGAATCCACGGTCAAAGAAGATTAAGTTTATCAACTAATAAGATTTTGCCGGTCACCGCCATACCCTCCGTTGGGCGGCGCTGATGTATCACTGGGATATTTCAATAAGAATGCGAACCTAGTGGTAAAATTTTGTACTTAAACAACGGTGCACTTGTGACAGATTTGCACGTTGTTGTATGGGCACTAAGTGATTAAAAGTGATTTTGTTTAATATTTGAAAATATTTCGAAAGGTATTGAGTTTAAAACTTGTTCATTGTAGTTTATTTGTTGTGTAAATATAAATTAACTTACTATTTATTGCATACTTTATATGATAAGAGTCATTGTAGGTATTTTGTACATAACTAAACTAGAAAGATAATAGAATTAATACATTAAATATAAACTAAAATTATTATAAATGTTAGTGGAACTAATATTGACGTTAATATACAACTATTATTTAATACTACATTGAGCAAAATCTAAACTATGTAGATAACCTAACAACCACTTGCTGAATTATGTACTTAAAATGCAAAATACAAACAAATTGACTATCAAATCTACAACAATAGAAAACATCTTACTATATTCTATCATAATTAGTAGCATACACATAATGAAAACTCCATACAGGAGAAAAATACAACAAAATAATACACGCTGCAATGTTATGCTTATGGAAACCAAAGCAAAGTGCACCGTTGTTCAGAATTTCACATAGGTGAATAGCGCCATCTCTTAGTAGTGAAATATCCCAATACAGAGCGGACTGGTCATATAAGCGTCCGGTGCAATCACCAGGCCGGTATGATAGTCCCAATCAGCCCCTGCTCTATATAGAGTTTAAAAGAACAACATAAATGTTTTAAAAGGTAAAACAAGATCATTACTAAACGTCAGAATTGACACATCAACAACTTATTTACACGCGCACTATGGAAACCTAGCCTCCAATGATACAGCAGAGACATCTATCTAAAGGTAAACTCATCCTGACCGCATAGAAACAGTATAAACGGATAGGCAGTCGCACAACCTAATCTTCTTTGACCGTGACTAAATCAGCTAAGACTAAGGCTAATGTCTGGGTACGGCACTGCAGGAGTCCTCCTTAATCACAAATATCCCCAGTCCGCCACTGTCTTCAATCGCCTTACCTTAAGATTCACAAGAACAACCAACCACCACCTTCAGTTCAAAATCATTTATCTTAGAACCAAATTAATCAAGCATTCACATCCAATTACCATCGTATCCACGGTGTCTCCCCTGCCTCCCCCCACCCTCCCGGCCAGGTGTCAAGTCCATGCCACACTGTCGTTTATCTTAATAAAATTGTCACTTAAGGCCGCTGCATGCCATTCATTAACGAGAGGTATTAAAGCGGCGAAATGGTAAAAATAAGCCGACAGGTTTGATGGTGGCTACCGTGCAAGTTGTGGAAAGATGCAGATGTGATATTGCAATGCTGTGGATTGTTCTATAATGAGTGCCTATTCAATATTCAACACCGGAATTCGCTACGACAATGTCACCTAGCGTTTACAATTTTGTTCGCTCTGTCAGTCTTGGTCTTGGAGGAAATGTAAAAAAATCCAATAATTGTACCTTACTTTGCTATTATCAAATTTGTTTTTGAAGATAGTGAACAGAAGAAACTTTTTTCTCGTTGAAATACAGAAACATTAATATATTTTACAAAATAGGTATTTATGTTACAAGTAAGGAAACGAAGGTAGAGTTTATATAATATAAAATTTGCAGGACGAAGTATAGCAGAGTTCTGTAAACACATAATGAAGGTAACTACCGAGATTCCTTAGGTGTTAAATACAATATTTTTCTTCTTTCGTTTTGAATAAGTGAAATTTTTTGAAAATATAAAATTTTGACATTTGCATGACAAATTAGGTTATCTACAAACGACGGTTTTATTCGAGTTTTTTAAAAATTAACCTGCATAAAATGTGCGATTGCAAACCAAATCCATTTGATATTTAAGTTTCCTTTCAATGTAATCTATAATTTTTGAATAAATAATATAGTTATATTATGTGATATTTTTCATCATTATCGGCGTAACAGCACCGAGCCTAGGCCTCCACGCCTCGAGCACCGTAGTAGTACTTGTTTCGTAATTGATTCATCTTGGTGCAGCCAGAATCTCAATTCGTGCGACGGTATTTGAATTTTGAAAGCCAAAGCGACATTGGAGATATTCTTTCGCAACCAGCTTTCGCTGTTGGAAATCTGAAAAACTTAAATTTTACTATTTCTACCAGTTCGTAGGCACAGATTTGACATTTGAGAGATAGCGTACATTATTGCTAAGTTAGTCCGCATCAAGCGCTGTGATCAGTTTTTTTACCCCCACCTTACACTTCGCACCCAGCGAATGTAAAAATCAAGAATATTCATAAAGGAAAATACAACATCGAAAGATACGAATGCAAATCTGGAAAAGTTATGACTATGAGTAATAAAATACCTGCATCGAAAGATTCATTTACAGGAAAATTCAAATTTAGAAAACTAAAACTACTATCGGATTTAGAATTATAGTCAGTTGAGTATTCGCGAAAAAACGTAAATATAGATGGCAGTGTCGGCGAACGCCGTAATAGGGATAACATAGTACCAGTTGTCATTGTGTTTTGGTTTATGTCAATAATATAGACTTTAGTGTGTATTATATTTTATAGAGTGTCATTATAGGTTATTTCAGGATTTAATATTAAATTATTAGCATTCTGTAGCACTTTTGCTTGATATACTAAAATATAACCTCAAACAAATAATCGACAAAGTATTGAAATTTAGGTATATTACTATACAAAATATTAAATAATCTTATCGATTCACCTAGTATTCTAAGTTTGTTCTCCTTTAAAACATCTAATTATACAACTAGATCTATTACTCTTTTCTGCATTGCCCAGACTAATACGAACTCTGCCGCAAATTCACCTATTAATAGAATTTGTTAGGTATCTATACAATAAATTATTAAATGATTCTACACTACCGGATATTTTCAGTCACCTTACAACAATTTAAAAGACTGATTTTTTCAAAAATATAAAATCCGTTAATATAGCTTTCTATTAACTGATAAATTGTATTCTTATTCTATGGAATTTTTGTTATTATTTATGTTATTATGTCTACCTTTAATTATCTGATGTAATTTGAATTTTGTTTGTATTAGTGCCACGCTGTTATTGGGATTTTTTGTCCTGTTGTGTGGCCAAACTTTAAATAAATGACTAGCAGCTTATAACTTGTCTCAAACTTTGAAACTTTTGCCACATATATATATATATATATATATATATATATATATATATATATATATATATATATATATATATATATATATATATATATATATATATATATATATATATATTGTATTAAAAAACTACCAATAAAGTCCATATAATGATAATTTCATTAAAAAACAGACACAAATAACATTGTACTACTTAAATCGCGAATGTTTTATTAGCAAAATATATAAATATCTCGAAATGTTGTCAGTTCGAACTCAGAACTATAAATGGGTAGGGTTTTCCCGCAGCTGCACAAACAATAATATTTAATTATAAATGATATTTAACCGGTTAATATCATGAAAAACTTATAATGACATGTACAGAAAAATTGTTTGTTTTCCCTATTAGGGAGGGCCACCAGAGGTCAGCCACTTTGATTTTTTTCGCGAATAGTATATCACAAGTATTAAACAATTATATCTTACGGAAACAACAATATGGTTGAAAGTTAATTTAAAATCTCTTATAAAAAGCATTGCTTAATGTAATGAAATAATAATAACACTCTTCACTATTAATAACAGGAACTGTAGCCGAGACTAAAAGATTAATATATGAAATAAAATAGTAATAGTTATTATCATAACATATCCGTTGCATCTGATTGCAATATAATTATTATTTGACTAGAATTAAGTGTCGAACAGGCTTGAGGACATCTTTACTTTACAAAGTATACATTAATCAAACTGTCTATTATTATAATTACATTAACACTTTGCCTAGCTAATGGTAATGTCGGTAATATCATTGCCTGTAGCGATGACAATTTTATATCATAAGTTAGGTTATGTGTGTGCATCCCACATGTTCATATCTCATGTTTGACTAACGAGACTTGTTAAAATTCTTCTCCGTGATTACATGTCATCAATTTTGATTGTTTTCGGTGCTTTTTGTTATTGTCTAATGCGAATTCTTTGATTAAGTCATGAATTAATAATTAGGCGCAGACAAAAAATTAATAATGTGGGTATTATTGTGCTAATATAAATAATTGGGTTTTTGCGTTTTGAAATTAAAATATATTATTTGTTTGTGTTTTGAGTAATGAGTTGTACTTTTAAATTACATATGAAACGGCTTTATTTTAAATTTAATGATGTACCTAATTTTAAGTTGTAATTTTTAGTTCTGCATGGAAGTATTATAATATTACAGCCAATAACACGATATATTTAACAAAACGGCCAGTGGTTAGCTCAGATCGATTCCCAGCACAACCGACAATAAAACTACTGGGTCCGAGTGGTTGGATTCCACTATAATAACATCTACCATTCTGTAATTGGAAGTTAATCCTGTAGGTTGGTTACCATCAAAAAATAAAAATAAATTACAGTTCTGCATGGAATTATAGTATTACATACTGCCAAAAACACGATTTTGCAATACCTACTAAATTAATTCAGAAAGAAAGAATTTTAAAAAAACCGTCCTACAAAATACTAAGCTAGAATTTTTTGTTTATTTGATTATGTATATGTACCAAATTTAGTTCTAGAGCAATACAGATAAGCAGAAATATATTTTTTAAGTATACTTATATTTACAAAATATTGAATTAATCAATTTTTGCCACTCGTTGTGATTGCTTTGCTTCTAAACTATGCTCACTATCATAACCAATAATGTCAAAAAATTACAGTTTTCTTTCAATATAAACGCTATTTTTTAGACGACCAAACAATCAATAAACATAGTAAATGCTGCCTATAATTAAGATATGACTATATCCTGTTAGCACGATATGCATATCATACTAGTTCATGAAATTTGTAACTTTCTTAAGTAGACTGCCGCTGCGATATCTATTATTTTCTGTAGAGGTCGCCTAAAAAATTAATAAACATCTTCTTCTTAGGTTAGGTACCTAGCAAAAAATGTAATTGATCCCTATTTTCAAGTAAACTAAACAAATTGAACAAACTATAATAAAACTGTTAAAAATATTGATAAAATTAATGTTTACAACGTGCACTTTTATTAATCAATTGGATTGTGAGTAAAATAGTATGTACAAACCTCGATGGTAAGCATATTCCAGCATCGCACTTATAGCTTACCTCGGTGCTGCGCACCTTCAATCATACGGTGACCATTGTTTTCACATGAAAATACAGTACAAGAGAAGAAAAATGCGTGCGTGAACGTTATTATTTTAAAGCACTTTAATGCAAAAATTAAATTAAAAAAATTAAATGGAAAATGTTATGAAAGTACTCGTACATACACATGACAAATTAAAGTCTCTTTGTAATTTATCTTTAACTGTACATTTTCTTCTTTGGGCAATATAACGAGAAGATAACTAATAAAAAATAATTGTAAAAATTTGATTGAACTAAAACGTTTTTAAATACCTACTGTTCATTTGAAGTAGAGTTACACAAAATAAAGCATAAAATTTAAGTAACTTTAAAGAGTTGGTGCCGAGTCCAGAGTATGAGTATTTATAGGTTATGTTTTACTCTGTGGTTTTCTTTCATTTGACTAATACAGTGCTGGGCTGTAATGCAGCATTTCCCTGCTCGGTATGCAATATACTATTATTTTATAAAGTCTGAGTTATTTTAAAAAGTAGGCAGTGTGGTTGGTAAAGCACAATTAAATAAATTTGCATGCATGCGCCCACAATCCTAGAGCCAGTCCTCTTACAAACATTAAAAAGCTCTGCATTCACAATCAAAACAGCAATTCATCATGATTTTGTCGTTCTCTGTGACTGCCTAATTAAAACGTTGACACATTTAACAATAGATTAATTTTCACGTTTAATTGTAGAGTTCACACCCCACTGCGCGGGGCATTAGAACATTGTCAAGAAGACAAAATGAACTGCAGTTCAAGTTCTCTCTCATTGACCACATAATACAATAGATGCGCGAGTGAGGTTATGTTTTGGTTTTGTTTGTGAGGCGAAGGAGAAACACGGTGAAGTCTGTAATTTATATATGATTATACCATTAACACCTACATACGGCTAAGTGTAAGCCATAAGCAACTCAGTACGGTGGAGAGTAGAATAGAGAATACAGACGATTCAGGGAACATCTTTATCAATTATATGTGCGTGTGAAGGCTTGGTACAGGGACGGAGTAGACTGTGTTCAGTGGCGTAGCTAAGAATTTTGTCTTAAGGTGTTCGGATACCCTAAAATTTTACAGCGTTAGAAGTGTACGCCTACCACGTTTACTTTAGTTAAAATTGAAATATATGAGTGTATTAACAAAGGATGTCTTAATGCATCCATTTTTTTATTTTTTGTTTTTGGCCAAGGAATTTGAAGTAAATAATATTTAAATATGACGTTTTTTGTCATAATTTGATATGATTTTTTCGGTCCTTATAAATGGAAAGATAAATTTAAAAAGCAAAAAAGCCTGCAGCTAATCTTCCTTTTTTTTAATAATTTTTGTTTTACTTAAATTATTTAAAAATTTATTATGGACATACTGGAGCCATGTTTACAGCATTTTTCAGCTTCAAAATGACATTGCATAGCTAGTACGAGTTTGGGCCTTTTTTTCGGGCAGCGAATCCCTTAAGGTGTGAGGTGTATATACTATACTATACTATACTATACTTCTTCTACCTTTATATATACTAATTTGGTAATGGAGATAATTGAATGTGAAAAAAGTATTATGACAGGAACGTTCACTAGGGTGGATGAGGTGTGCCCTTTTTGTTTGCCTTTTAGAGAGGGACAGAAAATACGGGCCAGCTCGAATCATACATTCTGCGACGAAAAACAACTGTAACGATGGTAACGCACGGGCCCAGTAATGATATTTCTCTCTCGCACATAGGGTAAACAGAACAGTCATGAAGCTATACACTATTGCTTGGTACGGAGTGTCCACTCCTGTGTTTATATTATGTTTCGTGGTGAAAATCAAAATTCAAGTGTTACAGAGATTTTCAAAACAAAACAAAATTAAATTAAATAATTTTTTGCCGGCTTGCAGTAGCCCATAATTTTGGAGAATTAGTTCCATTTAATACTAACATAGAATTATCAAATGGATTTGGAACACTTCACAAATTTTCATATACTCGTATAATATCCCAAGTGCATGTCAAATTAAATTTTATGAGGGAAATAGAATAGTCAAACTTTGCTCAAATTCTAGATTTTATTATTCAAACTTTAAGTTATAATATAAATATAAAATTAAAATAGTAATACTCGTAGTTACAGAATATAATAAATTGTACAAATGCAGAGATCAGGATATGTTATTTTGTATTAGAATAAAACAAACATAGTTTTTATAAAATCCCTTGTAATTAATACTCGGAAACAGTTGTTAAGTGTACACTAGTACTGAAATTGAAGAGTCATATGGATAAAATAAAAATTCAGACCAATTCATAAAACAAAGAAATTTCCGAAATAATCACCATAAATTATCACATAGGTACCTACCCCAAAAACCTCCAACCGCAAACCCAACAATTCGGTTACATCACGCCGGGGTACTTCCTCTCTTTGCCATTTATTTAGCATTTACATTTCCCACTTACCAGAATCCTAATCCTCATTATCAAATCCGTGGCTCCGGCCCTGGGCAGTGCCGTCCGTGCCGCAGGGGGCCTCGCATTCCCGCTATAAATCATCCGCGTTATTATCCAGGGCCGGGGCCAGGTGGCGGGGCTCGCCCCCCCGCGCCCCCCAGAGCAGCGGTGCGCGCGCCCGCCAAAAGAAACAACTCTATTACAGAGTGAAAAATATTTTTTTTTCGGCACTAATATATTTTCAGGTATAGCGTGAAGCAATTCATTATTGTGTAGTTTGGAAACGATTTAACCGGAGCGGCAAAAGAGGTGCAGGTGTGATTTTGAGGAGGGGTTCCTAAAATGTTAGCAAGACGGGAGATTGTAAATTGTTAATGTAAAACTACTGGTTTGAATTTATGACGGTTTGAAATTACTCAGGATTGCAGTCTATAGTCTGTTTTACTTTTTCGGCTAGAAACTTTTGACGAGTTTCATACAAGATTTTAAAACTCAAAATATGATAATGTAAAACACGAAAATCTCCATCTAAGTTTCATAATAGTAGTCTTTTTCCGATTTAAAAAAATAGCTCTGGTCCTATTTCCATCCAAGTTTCATACTAGACCTGCGCACATTTTGCATTGCCAACCTTCTGTACATAATATATTGACATCAACAATCAACAACCAGAAGCAATAATTTCGGGTTCTTGATTTCCTCGTATTGCACCTATATTTCATAATGTTTATTGTTTTTTGTAATTTACATTTTTCATTCATATTTCTAATTAATAAAAAAACGTCAATATTACGGTTTAAAAATTTGGTGTTGGTAACATTGACTAGGTACCGGCTGACCAAAAAACAAGTACAACACTTGGATGTGATTCTAGACAAAAATAGTCAAAAAAAGTTTCTAAAATCTAGTTCCAGTTACTAGCCGAAAACAATAATGTAAAACAGGCTTTAGGTGGGGTAAGAATGAAACGCTAATCAGCGCTGACCGCTGAAACGCGCTGATCTCCGAAAAAATTCACAGATGGACATAAAAACCCACTGATATACATTTAATTAAACTAAATTAAGAAACCTAACAGCTAATACCCTTCTTGAGTCCCAAATTATCCGTTTTTGTAGAATCTCGGAATGAACTGAACTAAATAAAGAAACTTAATATTTACCCTTTTTTGATTTTGGTAAAAATTCTAATTGAACTTAACTAAATAAAGAAATCTTATATCCGTCTTGAGTTCCACATATTCGATTTGGATTGATTTGATTCTTTTTAGGTGCATCTGTGCATTTCTTCGCAGATCAGCGCATTTCAGCAGTAAGAATTGATCAGCGTTCTATTCTTTCCCTTAATTTACCCATCATAAAACAGTAAATTTATTGAATATAAACCAATATTTCACATGAAAAACAATTTAAAAAATTATATTTATGGTGAGTTTATGCAATAACTAAGTTATGAAATTAAATTAAGATATTGAACTAGAAAATTCAATCATAAATGCAATGCTCAAAACTAAACTAAAGAATAAACAAAACAATAGGAATGCGCGTATAATATACCAATCACACCAAACAACACGCTGCAAAGCAAACGTCCAATCTGTGTTTGTGTTTGCATAGGTCATATTGTGCATTGTGCAAACATTTTAAAATTAAGAAATTAAGAATTCTTTTTAAATAAACTTTTAGAAAATATTTATTTTCTGAAACAAAACGAAAGTGCAGTAAAATGTATTTCAATTTCATGAACAAAATAACCTAAAAAATAAGTCTGTTTATCCATACGCAAAAGGAAAATATTCCAGTTTGTAAAATGTTTGGGAAGCACTGGTAAAATCTACTAAAAATAGTCGGGGTTCAGAATTAAATTTGAAATGTCTTTTAAATTATTTTTAGTTGTATGAAATTAATTTTCAGTTTGAAATTTATGTAGGTGGGAAATGTCGTAAAATCTGACACAAAAACAGGTATATTAATTATTTTTCTAGTTTAATAAATGAACTTTTTAATTGCTATTAATATTTATTATGTGTTAACTGCAAAATTGTACGCAAAAAATATTAGTAAATCTATGTTTTGATACAACAACATTCATTTTCATGCTAATAAAAATACTCATAAATCATTATGACTTCAGGGAGTGGTAGCATTTCAAATTGAAAATGATAATGAAGGATTTCTATATAAATAAGTACGAATTTGACAATAAATGTCACTCATTTGGTAAATATTTAGGGGCCGTTCACATAATACGTCACACCATTTTTGGCCATTTTTGATTCCCCCCTCACTCCTTCGTCACACTAAGTCACAAATCGGTAACTCCCCCCCCTCATGTGACGTCACAAAAATATAACTTTAAATTTTGAAAAAAGTGAAAATTATGGGAATGGGAAAGTAATGATTTTATCTTGTCACAGCATGACTGTTTATATCCAGAAAAATTCTCCCATAAACACGGAATCATGCTATGATCAATTTGTTATAAAATGTTAATTACTCATTCTTTCATAATTTAAGTCCCTAATTCCGTTGCAGCAAACATTCGACAGCATTACCGTAAAGTGTTCCTATAAAGACATGTTTGTATTATTATAATAATTCGTTAATTGTCACAACTGATCAACGCAGTACAAATTATCCGCCAATACACCCGAAAAAACATGTGAACAAGTATTGTTTTATTTTCATATTAACTGAAAATTCATAAGTAAAATTTTTGTGACGTCACATCATGATGACCCCATGTCACATTTCGTCACAAATCCTGGATTATAATATAGTTTCAAAATATTTGATATCAAAATATAACTTTCCCGCCATAATTTCAAATTGATTCATACGAACTACAGGTATGACGTCACGGCAAAGAAGTTTGGGACGGACTATATATGCTTCATTTTAAATAGAAAGATATAGTTGAAATTTTTTTGTAGAGGAGTCACGTCATCAAAACATTAGAAAATAAACAATAACTGTAGTCATGACCTAGTGATGTTCAATGAATAAAATAAATACTACTTTTTTGCATACTATAAGAATAGTGCATTTTCATTAAATTTACAATAATAATAAAGCCGAACATAATGTTTTTAATGCATTTTTAATTTATTTCAAATAATTGTAGTTTGTTTTTTCTCCACACATTGGCATTACTGAATTAAGAATTGTGTTTAGTGTTGTACGTTTACATGACATTCATATTTTTTCTGTAACGCTATAGAGTTCTAACTGGAAATATATTAAATTTTACAATGATATTTAAATATTAATCGTCTAATAATTCAATTAAATTAATCGAAAAATAAGCATCGCATGTAATAGTAATTAACGTTACAAGTCCGGGAAATCATATTTAACAGTACGAGTGAGACGTTTGTAGACGAGGCGACGAAGGAGCCGAGTCTTGAAACTCGAAACGAGTATTGTTAAAAGAATTCACGGACGAATGTCGTTATGTATTTTATTTCATCCTGTGTCAAATTCCGTTTTAAAGAAACAGTAATATTAATTTCAAAATAATTTACCTAATGCTCCAAATCTAGTAACATTTTCGAAACATAATTAACAACTGCAATTTGGCGATTGTTTAATTGTTATTGCGTTGATTAATTTCTATACCAACACTTTACCGGACAAAGGCCGTTATTTGCGTTTTCCCGGACTCAAACTGTTTACGTAAAGTATTTGAATTTGACACAGGATGAAATAAATTTAATAATGCAACATACATTACATTTTTTTAATTTAAATTAGTATACTATGTAAATCTAGTATTCCGTGATGTCGTTATCTGGTTCCGTGACGTCATTATCTAGTGACCAACATTGATGACGTAACTCCTCTCCAAAATTTTTTTTACTGTAGTATCGATGTTTAATATTTTTATCTACGACTAATGTATAACATGATCATTAAATGTGTGATGTTTGTTACATAATGCCACATATTAATCCCGCAGTGAATAATAGTTATATGATTCCCGCCTCTGCGCCAATCAGAAAATTACTTTGCCTGAATCTATTTTCTGTGCAAATTATTTTTAGAAAACATTGCAATGTTTATTGATGTATCTATGGTTTATCTGTACTAGGGTGAAGGAGAATTGACATTTGGAAATGTCAAAATATAATATATTTAAAATATTAGAATCTTGTACGTAATAAATTAGTCGTAGATAAAGTACAGTATACCTACATAACTTACTATAATGGCTATTATTTCCTCCGATGACTAAAACATGAAAGTATAACAGTTTACGAGAAAAACGAGAAAATATATTTCGGTAGAACGAAGCCAATTAATCATGACTTAACTTTGTTTCCTGACACTCGTAAACTAGATTAGTTCTATGTAATAAAGTTTTTTGTAGGAAATTTTATAAGCTACAATATTATAATAACAATATTTACCGTCAAATTTAAAGTAACCTAGTTTTTTTAAATCTTTTTTCCAATAAGGCGGCTTAAGCACACTTTCTGCTGCTTGGGACTCATCGGAATCTCGTATATTTTTTATAACTCTGCAAATTTTCAGAAGTCTCCTACTTTCTTAATTTATTTTATGCAATTTTCCTAGACTATACATACCTTCAACTAAATATAAATATAAATCAGTTCCCCAAACAACATACAACTAAATTCCTTAATATTATCTTAACTCTTACCTACATACTGCTTCACCCGCTTCTTCCAGCAGCCACTCATATAGATTTAACCATCCCACTTCTGAATTGTAAGAAACTCATGCATCTGGTCGCAGATAAAGCTTGAATTACATTATACTTTTTTCGGCTAGAAAAAAACACTTTTTTTAGATACTTAATTCTGCTAGAATTTTTACATTATCCAAGTGAGCATTCTAGAATTAAGTATGAAAATTGTCAAAGTTTCTAGCCGAAAAAAGTATAATGCCCATGTCACACCTGTAATACACTGTATCATGTATGATCAAACCTGTGTATGACGAAAAATAGAAGCGCTGCTATTTCCGTCATACACGTCATACCGAATCAGACGAAACTGTTTGTTACTCCAAATTATTTATATAATTTTTCATATTATTTATATCATACAAGTGTTACATCCAGGCGATAGATTTTCGTCACACACGACAATTTTCATCATACATAATACAAGTATTACAGGTGTGACATGGGCATAATGTAATTCAAGCTTAACATCAAATACTGACTGCTCAATATTACAGCCCCAGTTAATATAGTAGCTCCAACAACATCGTAAATAAACATAACTTATTCATAATACATTCCTTGATTCCTTAAATATCTTACAGAATAGTATGCAGATGTGACAGTAGATGGAATTCAAGTCTTCGATGTCCGTTCTAAAGTTTACATTACATAGTTTTTCTATCCTGAATGTGGAGCATTTCCTGAATAAGTCTTGACGGAGAGCTAGCGGTCAAATTAGTGTGGAAATTTTATTAGTCGTGAAATTGAAGGGCTTGGGCCTTGTATATCTGCTGAAGATGGAATGTCCAGTCTGCCAGTCCTAAGTGGCCGGATTAGGCTTCCTCAAGTATAAAAAGTTGAGTTATACAAAAATGTAAATTACCTATATAAATTAAGAGTTCTGGCGTATGTAGAGGTGGAAATGAACGATATTTCTTATTTATAAAACATATTTCCAGAACGTTTCTACTCCTCCAATCTTAAATAAACCAAATAAAAAATAATAAATGACGTTTGAAATATTTATAAATGTCTAAAATTTGCTTGTTAAAAAATAATAATAAAAATATTCAATCATAAGTGCTGATAACTAGAAAACAAGCAAATTTTTGACAGTTATTATTATTTTACTAATCCGGTCACTTAGGACTGGCAGACTGGACATTCCATCTTCAGTAGATATGCAAGGCCCAGGTCCTTCAATTTCACGACTAATAAAATGTCCACAGTAATTTGACCGCTAGCTCTTTTACTATAAGCTTGTGGCTCTGTCAAGGATTTTTGTTCCACCGTAGTCAAAATGTGGCCTGTTTTATTATTTAAATATTTAATTAACTTGATGTTAAATATTAACCAGCCCTCGTACATAATATCATAAAGATTAAAATCTGTTTATCTTAAAAATTATGCCAAACTTCGATAACAACATTGTATCCCTAGATTAAAATTTCATTCGCCACTACCTTGTATCTGATCGCTTCTACCTATACACAAAAGTGTCGATCATTTCATAAATCAACATAATTTATATCAATATCTCTCGCTCGATAACATGTGGCGGAAATAAGTCCAATCAGATAAGAAACTGCAAGGTGCTACCACAGAATATAAATCAATACTTATCTATCAATCTTACTGAGTACTGCCCTGTTTCACGCCTTTAATTTGGGATTTTTCCCCCGAGACGTTGACAGGTTTCAAGCTAGAAGAGTCGGGCTCCGCTAAATGTGTTATTAGAATAATTATCAATACGGAAACGAGGTAAATTATGAAAATCTCTGCGATGATTGGTGATTGGATAATTACCAGGATTTATGAAGTGGTAGTAAATATGCGGAATGGTGTACTGAAAGTGGGAGTTAGGTAGATAAGTGATGGTTTATTGGTGGTATCTACCATCCACCATCGGGAGGACTGTGTTTAGTGGAATTGTTTTAATTTTGGTTTTGTTGCATTCTTGCATTATAATTTTTGCAGAATTTTTATATTGATAATTCCACTCCTGTATAAAATAAGTCATAAACAAAACACAATTTTATCGCTTTGACAGCGGATAAAAAGGATGATAACTTTTTGCAAGTAGAAGTGATAAAACCTGATTTACCTTTTTCTTAGCAAACAAACAAATCACTAAAATGTCATTTGCTTCATATTTCTTATAATTGTCAGTGAAATGATTAGATTTTGGGAATATTTGTGAAGAAGAACCAAAAGAGTCGTTAAATTATCTCGTTGAATTACACTCGAGCATTTTATTTCCTCTGCATAAATTTCTGTTTGACATCTCAACCTTCTCACCTGACAGCAATTTGACTCGAAAAATTGTTTTAAAATAAAATCACTTCACCTACGGTGTCGTGATTTTATTAAACAAATTTTCTTTTCAAATTGCTATAAGTAAAAATCCGATGTGGCCAACACATAACCTCTCGCCATACTGTACTATTTTTATTTTTCTAATATAAGTATATATTATGTAGTATACTTACTCACAAATATACCATTGTACTAGAAGGGAATTCGGGAATTGTAGTTTTTATAATATTATGAAAGTTTATTATGACCTTATATAAATACTAAATGACATTTCATATTTTCCATTTCAATTTGCCAAAAAGTCAAAAATTCATGTGACATTAACACTCAAATATTTTATTTTTTGTTTCCATAGGTAGGCAGATAAATCAAAATTGTAACAAATTTGTAGAATTTTTAACTTCTTGTAATTGGAAAATGGTGCTAGATAGAAACAACGTTTTGAATACATATTGTAGATAGTAACATTTAGTATACAATTTTATTTAAAAAATTCTTATTAATTCATAAATTTTGAGAATATTCCAGAAAAACTCTTCAGATCTTCAAGAAACTACCACTTCCGGTTGCACGATCAACTCCAAAATCTAATCAGATCTAATCTAGGGTGTGAGAATATTGTATACCAAATTTCAAATTTTTTTATTCAGTGATATTTGAGTTATCGTACCTCCAACATCCATCCTGACACACTGACACACTGACACACTGACACACACACACACACACACACACACACACACACACACACACACTGACACACACACTGACACACACACACACACACACACACACACACACACACACACACACACACACACACACACACACACACACACACACACACACACACACACACACACACACACACACACACACACACACACACACACACACACACACACACACACACACACACACACACACACACACACACACACACACACACACACACACACACACACACACACACACACACACACACACACACACACACACACACACACACACACACACACACACACACACACACACACACACACACACACACACACACACACACACACACACACACACACACACACACACACACACACACACACACACACACACACACACACACACACACACACACACACACACACACACACACACACACACACACACACACACACACACACACACACACACACACACACACACACACACACACACACACACACACACACACACACACACACACACACACACACACACACACACACACACACACACACACACACACACACACACACACACACACACACACACACACACACACACACACACACACACACACACACACACACACACACACACACACACACACACACACACACACACACACACACACACACACACACACACACACACACACACACACACACACACACACACACACACACACACACACACACACACACACACACACACACACACACACACACACACACACACACACACACACACACACACACACACACACACACACACACACACACACACACACACACACACACACACACACACACACACACACACACACACACACACACACACACACACACACACACACACACACACACACACACACACACACACATTATCAAAATCGTGTTCTAGGGACCTCAAAACGTGCTTATCCATTGAAAACTCACTATCGAAATTTTAGCATGATTACAATACCTCTCTTACAGATATGAGTGGCGAGAGGTAAAAAGGTTTCAATACAAACAGAAATTTATCCGGCGAAATAAAAGCTCTTGTGTAATTACACATATAGTTGATAACTGTAATTTTTTGCGTGCTTTCTAAGAACGCATTAAACGACTCGAGTTAAACACGAGAGCTCGAATACTTATCTACCAGAAAGTCATTAATTTAAACTCTATTGAATTTTTACCTACCAACAAAATGAAAAATTAAAACAAACAAAAATGTATATGGATTATAGCCAGAGAGTCGTAATATAAAATAGTGTCTGAATTTACCGCTTGCCAGGAATGACTTTTTGTATTATAGGGCTCGTCTACCTTTTTTTCGAATTCCTAGAATACTTTCGATATTACTTTTTTCTATTTCACTCTCTTCCCCACTATACTACGCCTTCCCGAGATCAGCCCGAAACACGTACTTTCCCGCATCCAAGCTATAAACTATTATGCAATCTCATTTTTAAGTTTAAAAATACTGTAAACATGACCAGTAATTCCATACCTAATAACTTTTGTATTTTTTAAAAGAAATTAAGTAAAACAATAATTTTTCGAAACAGGAAGCTTAGCTGCATGCTTCTTGCTTTTTAAAATTTTCTTACTATTTATAGTAACCGAAAAAATTCGTATCAAATAATGTCAAAAAACCGCCATTTTTCAATTTATTTTACTTCAAATTCCTAGGCCAAAGACAAAAAATAAAAATATAGAAGCATTAAGACATCCTTTGTTAATACACTCATATGTAAAAGCATCACATAATATTTAAATTACCTATAATTAAAGTAAACGTGGAAGGCGTACACCTCTGTAACGCTGTAAAATTTAATTCAAATCTTACCGCTACCATTTTTTAAAATTCGCATGAACAACTAAAACATTTTTTGTCACTGGTCGGTACCTAGTTATTTTTTTTAAAATTTCAATCTTCTACAATGAAAGTAATTGTTTACATAATATCCAAAACTAATATATGACAAATTATCAAATATACCATCAAAACAGTGATACTTAAAATGTACACACGTCAAGTAAACTACCCTTATAACTTTGCGAATTTAAAAAAATATATATTTGTTTCATGATCAGCACGTCGTACAGTATATAGATATATCCTTTAATTTTTTGTCCTAAGTTGTGGAAAATTCGGTATAAAGGTTGCGTTAATTCGACATAAAATGTATTATATTTGAATTTAAACACATATGATTAATAAATAATATATAAAGTAAAAGCGCCGCTATTATTTGAAGTAAAATAAAAACTTGCAACAAGCTTGTCATTACACCCCATAAAAACCAGAAAACCATACACCTGATTTAATAAATGCGTCAATAAAGAACAATAATTATAAACAAATCATCATTTCACACCTTCATACCGCCCGTCCCCTGCCTTTGCACCCTTCCTCGCCCTATACGTCACTCAGTCTACAGTTGCAGACTGTAATTAAATGTAAATTAACTTTTATAGAATAGTGTGCATCGCACGCAGACATTTTAATTATTGTTTTAATAGCGGCGGCTTTTCATTAGCACAGTGACGGACCGTGTGGGGTGGGGGCTGAGTGGGGGCTCTGCCCCACAAGCGGCGCTTTAGGCTGACGCGGTAATGGACTGGTGAAGTTACAGCACTGTATAAACGGATAGCTGACTTGTCCGCCATATTGGAACCCATAGCTGTTTGACATAACATACAACTGATTTGTCCAATCGCTTTTTTAAGGTGTATTAAATTTTAAATTGTAGGTCTGCTTACAGATTTGTATACCTACTTTAAACTCGTGGGATTTGCTTACTTCTTTAAAAATGAAATTGGATATTTTGTGTGAATAACTGAAATTGCCTAAAATATTAGAAATTTTAAAAGAAAATTTCATTCGTGAAAAAAAAACAATTTCGTCGAATGAGTCAAAAAACCAAACCACAAAATGCACTTTTTTCAAACATCCATAACTTTGTGCCAAATCGTCGTAGGAACTTCATTTTTTGAGTCCTGCACAGGTAATTGAACATATTTCAATGCCCTTTTTGTAGATCGAGTCGACAAATTTTTTCCAACTTTTTTGCCCAAAAACATGTTTTGTTTGTTTGTGTTTTGAAGGGTACGAAAAGAGATCATA
Source organism: Agonum fuliginosum (assembly GCA_947534325.1). NCBI lineage: Eukaryota > Metazoa > Arthropoda > Insecta > Coleoptera > Carabidae > Agonum > Agonum fuliginosum. Next base: position 20,029,628 of record OX384043.1, read on the forward strand.
CTAAAATCTGAGCTTACCTCCTTAAAGTAGAGCCACAATGCCACGATGGGTTTTCCCCCGAAAGAATCGTCTAATTTGGTTGAAAAGTCGCTAAGTTATGTGCGAAAAACCTAAAAATGCATTTTTTTTAAAACACCCATAACTTTGTACCAAATCCTCGTAGGAATTTCGTTCTTTGAGTCCTGCACAGGAAATTGAATACATTTTAGTGCCCTTTTGGTGGATCAAGTCAAAAAAAATTAAACTCCGTATACATCGTCAAAGTTGGGTATTTTTTAAATTTTAAAAAAAATCACAGGGGGGCGAAAGGGGTTGTGCTTAAGTTTGCATACATGACTTTAAAGTAGACTCTTTTCGTCCTCGAAGATTCATCGAAATCGATTGAAAATATGTCGAGTTATGGCGGTTATTTCAAAGGTTGTCGCACGGATTGAGTTTCTGACTCCACCACAACGAATCAGTCTAGAAGTGATTGGATACCACTAATAACATCAACTATTCCATAATTCGGAATAAATCCTGTTGAATGGTATCCAGCAAAAATAAAATATGTACTCGTACCCTTGCGATTTTAGCAGCAGATAACTAATTTAATTATGATTTATTTAAAAAAAAACAAATATCAAAAATAACATAAATAATTTTTCCTTTACTAAATTATTAGAATGCTCTATTACAGTGTCGGCTCGTGCGTATTGGGGCTACACTGCACCCCCAATGCCCCACTCTCGACGCTCCAGGCCGACTTGGTAATTGTAGTTATCGGCGTCCCTGTGGACTGGTGATAGTGCAGCGTTGTAACACCAACGTAGCCCTAGGCCGGCGATACAGGAATAGGGCAAGGGGCATGCAGATAATGTGGTTTGTGGTTTTTATAAACTAAAGTGGTTAGTGGTTTGCATATGGGATGCGGGAGTGTTTGATTCAGGGCGGTGGCGGTGGAATGTCAGTAGTGTAATTCAGGACCAGTTCAATAGAATTTTGACTGTGGGTGTCCGTTTTTCGTAACTGCTTGTATTGGATTGGAACTGGAAATAATCTCTAGATCATTTCAGGACCGCAAAACTGGTGATATTAAATTTATTTTATTGATTTGTGATTAATAAATAGGTAGTGTCTTGTATGTTCGTTCTTAGCCTGGTCCTGGTTATTCTATAAAATAGTCACTATAGCCTGTTTTTGAAATAGAAGGAGTAAAAATAAAATTATATACTTGAAATTAATGTTAAATACACAATGTAATCAATCGTGTACCATTCGAGTTGATTAAGACCGTTGGAAAGCACTCAAAATTTCCGAAAAGAATTTATGTGCATGTGAGATTATAAGAAGTGGAAACAATATTACTGCATAAGCTGTATTTTTGTACTTAAATTATTATAGGGGGTAATATAACTAGTGCTATGGTTATCATCGGTGATAGCATGAGTTAGTCGATGAAAATTGACCGAGTGTGCAGCACGAGTTCAATTTTCTGTATACTTAACAAATGCTATCACCTATGATTAATCATAGCCCGAGTTATATTTGAGGAGAATATAATAATGAATGACTTCAAATGTTGGGTTATGTGTTGCTTCGAAAGCTGTCAAAAACGTTTTAAATTCTATTTACCTTTTTGAATTTGGCGTTATATATTATCTTTTTACATTTTAAGACTGATTTTTGATAAACAGCAATTTCTGATTGAGAAATTGACAGTATGTAACTAATAAACAGAAAAAGTTGATATTGTAACATGCGGTGATAGAAATTTGATAGCCTCGTACTACCCTATTTCAGACAACTAAATTAGTCAAATATGTATCACGTGATAGGTACATGAATTAGTCATTCAACTTAACACATTTTAATGTATTATTTATTTAATAGGATCATCAACTGTTTTTATGAAACATTTATTGATAATTATAAACAATATAATACGTTAGATAAGTACTCATAATTCATTAGTTACGGACTTAATACGTTATACCTAGATACAACCATAATAACATCAAAATCTTCTATAATATGCAAACTGCCAACTAATTGACAAATAAAATTGTTGATTTGTTTTAACATCGCTGTCGTTGATGATACGATTAAGCTTTGAATATAACGCGAATATATGCGATTTAAGCCCCCCCCCCCCTTGGATGTTCAAAGAGACTCGGTTTCACCTCGTCGCTTAGCAACATCCTCGGTATTATAAATCGCGTAATATTCTTGTTATATTAATAGCTATAATCGTATCATCAACTGTTATTAATTTTTAATATGCAACAATTATTGATAATTATAAACAACATAATACGTTAGTTACTTATAATACGTTAGATACTTATAATTCATTAGTTACGGACTTAATATGATAGATACAACCATAATAACATCAAAACCTTCCATAATATGTAACTATAATTGACAGATAAAATTGTTGATTTGTTTTAACATCGCTGTCGTTGATGATACGATTAAGCTTTGAATATAACGCGAATATATGCGATTTGGATGTTCAAAGAGACTCGGTTTCACCTCGTCACTTAGCACCATCCTCGGTATTATAAATCGCATAATATTCTTGTTATATTAATAGCTATAAATAAATTAAAAATTACTTCTTTTGTCTTTCATTTTGTAAGGACCCATATATTTTTTCCAGTGTGGTTTATTTACATAGTTTACAGTTTACAGGACGAATACAGTAAAAGAAGCACAGCACAAACATTATAGGTCCGAATTGTCCCACCGTCGTCCTCACCACCCTACTCCTGTACTCGTACAGAGTGTAATCTCAACTCATGGCACAAGTTAATGTACGGGAACGTTTTAGTGTACATTTGTGTTTACTTCCTAGTTGTTGGCTGCACTGAACTCCACTAAACATACACTGAACCACTCCGAACACACACTACACCGAGTTATATCGCCGTGTGTTTAGCGAATCACGCTAAACTGCTAAACTGTATCATCGGTCGTCAACGAAGAATGATCACTGATAAATATTATAATATGAGGAACGGAGCATATTGAGATGTTAGAAGAAATTGTGGCGTAGAATGTGTTATTTTATGCGAGAGTTTGCTGGAGCTGTGTTATTTTGCTTGTTAGGGTTTGCTAGGTTGTGTGTTATTTTAAAATATGCAAGGAAAAACTCTAAATTATATTATTTAATCTTTGGATTTTCTTTTATACCTGGTTTTATATACATTTTATGTTTTACATTACAATGTACAAAGATTATTGCTTTGGTACTAAACTTTTTACTAAAAAGGTAGAAAGAAAATTTTTGTTTTGTGGGATCGACAAAGATCTCGATTAACATTAATTTATATATGTGTATGGTGAATTTAAACAACAAGAATTATTGAAATACATGTTTTATTTAAAGATTTATGGAGAACCAGAAAAGGATATCAGTACATTCAGTACAATATTTAAAAAATGTCTCTCAAATTGTTTTCAGTACAAAGGTCTGAAAACCAGTAATGTACTGACAAAATCAGTACGATTTGCCAGTCTAGTGTTACGATAAGTAATTTATTGCCTGATTCTCCGATTATCGCCCCTTTTATTAGTAATCATTCCTTCCAGTTCTTTAAGATTAATTTGTATTAAATTTAACATTATACTGAAATTTAAAATTTGTATTATCTAGTCCTTAACTATATTTGATAATTTCATAATTTCACACCTAAAATGGGTAGCAGGCGTGAAAGATGTGTTTGTATGTATGTATGTATGTTTTGATAACCAATTCTGTTATTGAATAAGTAGAATCGAATCTACAGATTTAAGATTTAACCTGATATTTCGATTTAAATTTAATTTTATATCAAAAATACAATTAAATTCTTAAAATCAATAATTATATATAACAAACTGTAAACTAAACTGTACTATGAAATGTAATACTATGCCCGAGCATCAATAGTCCTGTTACTGAGGTGCTCGTTAAATAAACAATTTTTTTTTTTAAATAATTAATTTTAACCAAATAATAAATATTTGTATATTTCTAAGGTTATTAATACAATAAGTTTGGTATTATCCACTGTAATTAAACAAGAGATTTTTATTTCGCCAGGTAAATTTCTGTTTGTATTGAGAACTTCAATTTGAAAAGAAAAATTGTAGGTGGAGTGATTTTACTTTAAAACAAATTTTCGAGTCAAATTGCTGTCAGGTAACAAGGTTCAGAAGTGAAACAGAAATTTATTCGGAGTAAATAAAATGCTCGAGTGTAATTGAACGAGAAAATTTACCGACTCCTTTTGGTTCTTCTTCACAAATATACCCAAAATATAATTATTTCACTGACAAATATTAGAAATATGAAGCAAATGACATTTTAGTGTTTTGTTTATTGTTTGGTTGCTAAGAAAATGGTAAATAAGGTTTTACTCGGTTTTATCACTTGCAATAAGTTACCTTCCTTTTTATCCGCTGTCAAAGCGATAAAATTCTATTTTGTTTATGGCTTAATTTATAAAACAGTGTTATTTAAAAAATGTACTCTATTGGACGCCATTTTACTGACATAAATATATTATTATAACCTAAACACTATTTTCACTTAATTCTTCAGTGCCGAATCAGTCCACCCCTAAATCCCACCCTGCCACTCCTACTTTCCCATTCTCCCGCTAGATGTCTCTGTGCACAAGCGCCACGGTGCAGTTAGTGCACTTATCGGCCGCAGAGCGTCGCGGCGCTGTGCTGTGATTTACACCAGCAGCGCCGCGGACTATGCGAGCGACGCTAGTGATGGGCGAATGTTTTGTACAAGTAAGGGGGCTAGGTGACTTGATACAGGCGGGTGATGGGTGATGTGATTGTTGATCGTTGATGCAGGATTACGATGTATGGAGGATGTAATATGGATGGCATTGTAAAGAGGATGTGGAGAGTATGGGGATAAGGGTGGAGTGAAATATTATGGGATTGTTGTGGTACGAATTCGAAGGTTATTTTAGAGATAACCTGTGCTCTTAGTATACGGCACAACAAAATTATTATTTTATATACTGTCTTAATAGTTTATTAAAGAACAAGTTTTATAATATATGATTTTTTTGCATGCGTCTAAATTTAGTAGGTAAAACGATCCTGAGGGCGAGTTTATTAAAGGACAAGTGCAAAAAAGTCTTATAAAATAAGATCTTTATAGGAACTATTTTTTCTATTTGGTATCTTTTTAATATTGAAATTTAAATTAAACTGTCATAATTTATACATCAAGTTGATCTAGGGAAATTTATGTCTGTAACGTTTTGGTTGGTGATATTAATATTGCCATTTATTTAACTGTCACTGCCACTGTAAAAGTATATAATTACTGAACTATTCAGGCAGATATTATAAAATATATTGAACTTCTATGTTTCCATTAATATATTAATTAATTTTATTGAAATAAAGCAAAATGATTTTAAGCTAAACAGATTTGGAGGTTATACTGAAATATGTACGTTCTCAGGTTTGACGTTTAACAATTGAAGTAAATGTCATCTGATACTTCCAATACCAACCTTCTAAAAAATATGTTGCGTGTCACAAAGTTAACTTTGTGAACCCCGAATAGAAAAATCTGGTGTGGTCACCACACAACTTTCTTATACACAACTTTGAGTACTCGTATAAATATTGCACTTGAGACACGTTTGACATAGGTAATAGAATAACTGACATAATTGACTTAGCTTGTTTGTTTTCAAGCAACTATGATTATTGAAATGTATTTAATATATTATTTAGTTTTTGCTGTTTCAATCATTTGTTTTCAAGCAACTATGATTATTGAAATTTTTTTATTAAATATATAATAATTTAATTTTTCTTAAATTTAAAAGAAGATATAGTAAATTAATTTAACGATATTTATTCCTTATGTCATTGTTAACATTTTATATTTGAAACATTTTTTTGGCTACTTCCATATTTAAAATAAATTGAATTTATTGTTATGTTTAACGAAAACTTCCTCTTCCGGTTTTCTAAATATGACCAAAATCTTTTCAGCTCTGCGCATTATACTACACTTTATAAATACCTAGTTTCATAATTTTATCTTTTTTCATTCATGAGTTATTGAACATACGGACATACATCCATCCATCCATCCACTCACACAGACATCAAAACGGATTCAGTGAACCTCAATCATGTATTTCCGCGAAAATCCCGACATCGATTTTTTTCATGATACCTAGACTTACTTATACTGTGTAATGAAAGTAAAAATGAAATAAAAAACTTAAACAGGATCATATAAAATTCTTTATCTGATGCATTATATGCCTCAATTTGAGGACCATAATAGCGTTTATTATGGGTCAAGGGCCATAATGAATTCAGTATGGTACTCCTTACTAAGGAAGTTTTAAAAATAGCGTACCTGATATTTTTACTAAAAAATAAAAAAATAAAATCCAATATTAGTTTGCAACGATTGAATTGTAAAGTTTTTTTTCAGAAGCATTTCAGATTCGTTTGTCAGTGAGGTATAAATGAAAATATAAAATTGAAGCGATTTGTAATTAAAATTCAAGTTGTGCTTCAATATGTTACCGATGCAATTTTACATAATTGATAACTTTATTCTGTTAATGTATTCAACAATATTTAGGAGTGTTATTATGATTAATATTCTGAAAAACACCTTCGTTGCTCTCAGGATGTTTAGCATATAAGAACCATTTGTCAAGACACCTAAGTGAACTACCTAACAAGAAATAAAACCACGTTTTATTTCTTCATCTGTCTTGCTCTTGTCTGCAGTTGCGATGAACAAAATATTAATAACTCGTTACAACTGTTTTCCGTAAGAGAATCGTGTAAGTTTTTTGTTTGACGATGGTGTTTTGTTTTACGCTGTGCGGGTGCATAACAAATTTAAAACAAAACACTAGCAACTGGTATTGAATACGACCGTCAGTTTTTTTATTGGCTGTCGACAACATTGAAAAGGTAATGGAAATTAATTTAAGATATTATTTTTTAGTTAATTGAGTTCCTAAGGTAAATAATATTGTATTTAAATGGTTATTGTATTCTTTATCGTAGCATCAACTGTTATAACTTTTTAATATTAAACATTTATTGATAATTATAAACAATACAATTCTTTTTTAATTCGTTGGCTTTTAAAGCACTAGCGACGTCAAAAACATTCCGCTTCGCGTCGTGCTTTTAAACCCGTCGTATGTGCTTTAAAAGCTTACTTATACACTTATATCTTCAGTAGCGTCGACAATAAGATTTTTTACGGATTCTGAAATTATCATTATCTATAAATTACGTTTGATGAAAAATATATTTTTGAAATACTTGAACTCATTTAAATAAAAAGAAATCAATAAATTAAAGTCCACATAAATCGCACTCTCAGTACACTACTGTGTTAATTCAAAATCAAGAATTTAAGAGAAAATGATGTTGAATGTTATGTAGGCTCACATAAATCATTAGTTTGTCTTGCGGTGTTTATTATAATACAGAGCTTTAAAAAATATAGTACCTACACTTATTGCACTATTGCACTGGAAAGGCGTATTTTTTCCGATTTTTTGATGTGCCTAACTCAATTTTTTTTTTACTTGCTACTATAATGTATTGAGGAGGTCACTGATAATATTGTACTATTTTATGACATATAGAATTGTTGAATTGTTTTAACTTCGCCAACGTCGATGATACGAACAAACTTTGATATAACACGAAAAATGCGAAAAATGCGAATATTAAAACAGACTCGGTTTCACCTCGTCACTCTTAGCAACAGTCTTGAATTTTATAAATCGTATAATATTCTTGTTATAATATTAATAACTGTTAATTAAAATGTATACAGGGTGTAACCAAACCTGTGTAACAAAATTTAAGGAAGTATATAGTATTGGCTGCACTAATCATGAAAAAGAATTTTGTTGAAATTGGCAAATTAAAAAATGGGTCCAAGCAAATGAGACATTCTGTAAGTACCTACAAATTTTATTTTTTCCTGTTTGTAAAATTATTATTACATAATAATTGTAATTACGCTAATAAAACTGCATAACTGTTGTTTAACTTTATTTGTATGTAAATGTGACAACCAGTGGTACCCAAAATGATATTGTTTTGCAAACTACTGTTGATTTTACGAATTTCAACAAAATTATTTTTGATTCACGATCAGTGCGTCCAATACTATACACCCTTAAATTTGGTTACACAGGTTGGGTTACACCCTGTAAAGCGAAATATCATTGTTTTCAAGATTTGTATCTATCTCGCTGTTTCACCACTTTGTGTGGGAGTCGAACAAATGTAAAACAAAAGACTAGCAACTGGTATTCAGTCAGAACAGCAAGCGCAGTCAGTTGTTTTATTTCAGAAGCAATGTCGTGATAAAAGGTATTTAACGTTTTTTGGTAATTAGGGTGTCATGAAAAAGTCATGTCTCACTAATTTTATTACTGATACAGATGTAACTTTTAGAGTCGGGGTTTTTACGAACTTGCCCTTTAGTTTTACGGGAAATTAGTATAATTATCAAAAGTATTTATTAAATATATACTGCATGCAGGTTTTCTGTAAATTGCGAGATTGGTATCTGGGAACTTGGTTTGCTGATTGCTATCAACGATGAAATTTTATTTTGAGATAAAACAGTTTGACAATCTGATAAGTTAACAGTAACCATTGGCTATTTGGCATAGTATAGGATGTTACATTGTTATACTATTTTTTCTTAATAAAGTAGTGAGATATAGAAAGATAAAATAATCGCAAATCATTAAATTTCGCAAATTTTTGATATTTTGATACTGTGAGTTTCAACACAACAAATTATAATTATTTTTAATTACCTAGTATTTCTTCATGAAAAAATTCCTTATAAAAAAACTACAAAGTGCCTACAATTTGATATATTTTTACATAGCGGCAAAAAATAGAAGAAACCTTGATATTTTTCAAAATATTTTTAAAAACCCTACTACAAAAACATATAATATTTGACAACAAAAATCACTTCCGTCAACTGAAATTTAAATTTTTATTTGTGAAACTGCAAATAGATATAAATAAAGGATTGACGACTATTAGCCTGAACGATAGGAATTGAAATGAAATATTGGATTTCAGAACTTAATGAAAAAAATTGTTAACATTAATTTTTTATTGTTGAAATGCTGCGACGTTTCGACCCAGTTTTTGTGGTCATTCTCAAACAATAAAAAATATTTAAATACAAAATAAGTAAAGAATACAATTTTTTTTGATACAAGCAACACAGTAATATATAAAACTACAAACACATTAAATGAAAAAAAGTCCAAAAACAGAAATAGTGTGTCATCAAATCGAAATAATTTTCTTAGCTAATTTTTAGTTAAGTACCTATCGTTCTGATCTAATACCTACTCGCTATTTAGATACAACAATTTAAAAATATTTTGAGAAGAAAAATGATGTCTGTGTGTGTTTTTTAAAAATTTTATTGAACGGTTGATCTTGATCTACAGTTGCTGGAGTGAGTACATTTCATTCAACATTCGATACTATTAAGCCGCATTCCCATTACGGTCGACTCTGTCGATCTACAAGATCGATCGACAATATTTCTGTAGTAAGTACATCTCATACGACATTCGATACTGTAGTCACTACAGCAACATTGTCTATTGAGTTATACTTGATTTCTAAACTAAGAGGCGCAATCTGAAGTTGGAATGATAAAACTGATCGTTTTTGATTGGCTGATGTAACACCAGTTTTACACCACACAAACATTGTAATGTAAACAAACGAATGTTATCCATCTTGTCTTGTCAGATGTTGTCAGTGACTGTACCGAGTTTTCCCGCTGATAGGTCAAATTTAATTTTGCCACCAAAAAAATCTAGTGATATTTTTCTCGTATTTACAGCGAGACAACTTCATATTACTCCGTTTAGTTTAGAAATCAAGTATAGTAGATCGACAGTGTCGACCGTAATGGGGATGCGGCTTAACATCACGATTCCACCACCAGCACCATCGAATGTTTTATAGAATCGCGTGTTGGCGTTTCAATTTCCATGGCGCTATTATCGTTTGGCGTTTGTTTGGTGGAGTCGGCAGCGGAGAGAGTCAGAGCCACCTTGATCTGACAGCGCGAGTGCGCGTGCGCGTGTTGCAAGCAAGGAGCGAGTGATCCTAGTCGACTATGGTGTGAGGATGATGGAAGAATGACGTGAAATGTGAGAAATGTGATTTTAATTGAAGTGGGCAGGTTATTTAGTTCGTGTTTTGAATATTCCTAGTAGGTGTTGGAACGATCGTTTTTTGTTAAATCGGACGGGGAGGCTAAATGCATGAGAATGAAAAGGAGAAATTTATCCTAGATAGATTTTAAAACACGGCTGAATATCAGAAAAGTCGTATTCAGTATTCAGTGGGATAGTAGTACCTACTTACTTTAATTTTTGGATAAGTAGTTGTAACATAGATCCTTACTTTTTAAAAGCCGTCTGGATCAAATCCCAACGATTCTTGTTTCAAAATATGAACATTAATTTGGTATTTGTGTATTCCTTCCAAATGGTGTTATTGGATCACGATGAATTATACAGGGTGATTGTCGTAAGTCCGGCTGTCCGGCACTAGGAATATTTCGTTTATTTCAAGAGATACAAAATGATGAGCAAAGTTAAACTATATAAAAGGGTTCGTAAGATGGAAACAAAAAAAACTTTGTGCCATTTCCGGTGAAACCGGAAATGGATACAACTTAGCATAGGGAATCGATAATGTTAAATGGACAAACACGACATTGACATAAATTGACATAAATGAAAGTTGTTCTGTATCTGGTATAATTCAAGAATTGAAATAGAAATTATATTCTTGATATTGAAAATATTGTATCATGTAAGTATTCCATGATCGCGGTATATATTTGTTTCCACGTAAAATTAAAATTATGACAATGACAGTTGACATCAAAATATATTCATATTCATGAATACGTGTCTGTCAAAAAATGACCGTGACATTTCCAGACTCAGCAAGCCACGTGCGTCAACATTGTCACTCAGACGATATAAAGCACTTTCCTCGCTTATTATACAGGTTGGTGGAGGTGAAATGCGAACATAGGGAACATACATGACAATCGAACTTTCATTCCAGGTATCTTGATATATTTTGTAGTAGTGTCACAAAATGAAGTAATGTGAATTTGTGTTGCAAAAAGAGTAATCAATAACCGAAATAATAATAAAATCTAAAAGTACTTGTAAACTTTCTCGTTCTGCTCGTACACATACATTATTATGCAAAGAAAATATTTTAATGAAAATACAAATTTCAATAATGTGACAGCTACTTTGACATTGATAGTACTTATTCCACGTATATCAAGATGCCTAGCATGATAACTCCATTGTCATATATTTCCCTATGTTCGCATTTCATCTCCACTAACCTGTATAATATACTAATACAATGCCGTAGGTACTATACTTGTGATATTCTCCATTATTATTTGCATAAATAATTTGGATTTTTAAGTTGAGCATTTGTTGTTTGCGATTACTATACAACAGGTCATACATTTATAATAGATATAAGATCTACAATGAATTAAGTATTATAAGTAAGTATACATCTACCCAGCTGCATTGCTACTGGTGTTACAAAACACATCTAACCGAAAACTGAGATAATCAGATGAAATTTATTAATCATATTCATATCGTTGCACCTGTCGCAAGTATCTCCAACTACATCTAAACCTCAGTATCGCTATCAAAAGATTTGAACTAGATATAATTATCTCCTGACAGTTGAGATTGTAAACCAAATGATCTGTCGAAGGCGTCGATGCCATCCAGTGAAAGAATTATGATTTCTGTTAATTACAAACTCATCTATGATTAATCTATATAATTTCGGACTTCCTTTTTCAATTGACTTCGACGTTATGAATAACTTCATTAAGAGAGAAGTCTAATTATGAGCAGAATCAATTAATTTTTAATGGCGTGAAGTCAAATTGTTAATTATGTATTATTTCCTGTGGGTTGACCACTCGTTCTTTTTAATAATTTCACATACATTCGAGTCAGCACAAAAAAGTTTCTTATAGGTATACCTATACCGGGTGTAACACCATACATGTATACATAGGCGATTAGCATTGCATTTCACATTTACGCAGATTCCTGCTCCCCATTTCAACATAGGAAAATGGTAAAGGTATCAATCGAAAGGTAAAATTATTTCACACCAGATGCAATTTGTAATTTCGTTCTAAATTTCTTTTAAAGAACAATATTAGGAATTTTAAATTCGATATTTTCAAATCGAATCTTACATTGCTATGGTTACTTGGTACCAGGGTTGTTATGTTTAAAACAATTTGTTTTAAACATGTTTTAAACACGGCCTAATGTTTTAATGCATGTTTTAAACTGTGTTTTAAATCAGGTGTTTAAAAATGATATCAAAATCCATTCACGACGCATAACACAAACAAAACAAATTCAACTACCGACCATCGGTGACTCCTAGCTACGCAGCTAGAGCGATGTAAATCCCCGTCCTCGCACAAAAAGTAGCATTGGCGACATATTTCGATGGAAATAATATTTATTTAAAACAGATATCCTGTTTAAAACATGTTTTAAACATGCTTTTTTGTTGTTTAAAACATGTTTTTTGTGCAGAGTTAAAAACATGTTTTAATCCAAAAAAACAGTTTTAAACAGTAAAAAACAAATGTTTTGTATAAAATTGAAAAAATAGTTATTTATGTTACAAGGACGAAAAATGCAAGTTCTCGTACGACTATGGAAAATTGCCGAACGAGGCAAAGCCGAGTTCGGCAACCTTAGGAGTACGAGAGCTTTTTCGTCCGTGTATCATACACTATTTTTTATTCGATTGTAAGTGAGAACTTAAAATAACTAGAATATTAATATTTTATTATAAATTATTCTAAATTTTTGTTTAGTTTGCTAATTGTAGTTATCTGCGAAACAGACAAATGAAACAAAAAAGAACAAAAAATTATTCGACTGTGTCAGTTTGCTTAAAAAAACGCGTTTGCGTACGAAAAGTACTTCTCGGCCTAAGACGAAAAGTGGGTCACCTATAGCAACGGCACAAATATTAATACTCTACCTAAAAGGTTAGCTTTTCGTCCGAATATCTTAACCAAAAAACGTCACTTTTTGACATAATCGAATAAAAACATGTTTTTTTTCAACCCTGCTTGGTACAACATATTTTCAAATGTTGACGGAAGTGTCAGATTTGTTTTGTGTTTAATCAAAAAATGTATTCAAACGATGAAAGAGTTTCTATCATAAAAACGTTTTAATGGAAATTAGTAGTTTAATAGACCAATTCCGAGCACCTGACATCTGGCATCTGACACCTCCGTCAAAATTTTAAAATATGTTGTACCAGTAACCATAGCAATGTAAGATTCAAATTGATAATATCGAATTTAAAATTCCTAATATTGTTTTTTAAAAGTAATTTAGAACGAAATTACAAATTGCATCTGGTGTGAAATAATTTTACCTTTCGATTGACACCTTTACCATTTTCCTACGTGGAAATGGGGAGCAGGAATCTGCGTAAACGTGAAATACAATGCTAATCGCCTATGTATACATGTATGGTGTTACACCCGGTATAATGTATACATGGTAAAGATAGGTAAGTAAGTAACATGAATGTGATTCAGGCAGGATTTTTGTAAAATTTTAATAAATTATAATGGAAAAATTATTTTAAATTAAAACATATTATAGAAATAAAAACCTTTAAGGTACCAATTTAATTGGTACAAGGAATCTTTGGAAAAGGAAGAAAATATTTGACACGGCCTAAAATAATTAACCGTATTATTTTTAATTAACTTTATGTAAATCGCATAATAACAAAATTTTTATTTTAAATTAAAATTTATTGTAGATTACATAATGTGACATGTGGCTGAATTGAAATTATATTTCTACCAATAAAATAACTATTAATTTTTATATTTTATTTTAATTATCAGTTAACCTGTATACATTTATAGGAAAACTAGCAATCCGTCATGTTAGTAATTGCTGTCAAGTGTCAAGAATTCAATAAATATTCATTAACTCAACCTAAAAGTGGCGTAACAGCTATAAAACTATTAACTTTTTCATAGAAAACATCCTCATCTGCATATTCTTCAAATTACAATAATTTAAACCGCGCACATAAATCAATTTAGTCTTGAGAAGACCCCTATCCAGTCTTTTCAAACCCACAGAATTTGATGTGCACCTAGTGATTACTAAATCCATTACCAATATAAGAAAAAAAAAACCCTGGTTGTGACACCCTAATAACGCGTTTCGCGTTTGAAAAGTTAAAAATTCACCGGCGCGCAGACTCATTATGATAATTGCACAGTGTGCGCTGTGCTTGTGCTGGACATGGCACGTGTGTCAGGACTGTTGCTTGTTTGGGACTATTTGCGAAGTTGGCAGCAATGCGGGCTACAAACTTAACTCAGAAAGGATGCAGATTTTTTATTATACTTTAAATAAACAATTACCTATTTAGTAACTCAACAAACTGAAAAATAAAAAAATTGATACATGTAATACCTACTTTGAAGTTTTTAAAATAAAAAATAAACTTTTCTAGAAAGCTCTGCTTACAATTAATTAATGTTACAGAATAGACCAATATTTCAATAAAAAGCACAATTTTTATACTTAATATAATAATCATCCACTTGACAAAATAAAGTCCCCAGAACATTTCAAGAATGTGAACATGCTGGCTTGTTACTTATATATTTGCCCATTAATATCCTAGCGATTGCTAATGTCTGCCCTTAGTAACATTATCCATGTAACATTCAAATTTTATAATAATATGTAATATCCCAATTATGTATCCTATGTCATTCGCTGCTGAGGTGTTTGTATTGGGTATGTAATTTTTGTTCGTGCTCAAGATGTGGCTAGATTAGACTTACGTAATATCTCTTAAGAGTGTCGTTTACCTAAATGACCAAAACATGCTTCGCACAAGTTTGTGATTTATTTAACAACAAACAACCTTAATAATAAAAAATTCGTGATTGCCATTCCATTCTTTCATGTCTGATTTATCGAAGACTATGCTCTGTGAAACAAAATGTGTTTATTAAAACAAGATAATTCAAAACTAGTGAATGGCCATGGTCAAGAATGGAATGTACATCGCGAATTTTTTATTATTACATTTTTTGTTGTTAAATGAATCACAAACTTGTGTGAAGCATGTTTTGTTCATTTAGGTAAACGACACTCTTAAGTACAAGAATAAGATATTTTTAAACATCCCATGGACGATTCATGTGAAGTGGGTAGGTATGGTTTGTATCTACTGATCATAAATAATTGACCATCACGTGACAGAAAAGTCGTATTCTCAATTCTCATCAAAACTATATTCTGTAGAAAAAAGTTAGGTACTCATTTCTTGTCAAAAGAATGAAAGCAGAAGGTATTGGAAGAGTACTATTTAAGTAATTTTGAAATTAAACTGTATTTTTTTAATAATTTTGAAGTTAGAATGGTGTGCATTGCTAAGTTCAGTATGCAATCATAACGATGATCATATTATGACGATCTAGAAAATCTAGATCATCTTTAGTTGGCAAGAAACTCGTGTGGTGAGCACACCAGACAATATTTTTATTGTATATACCTACATACAAATTAAGAATAAAGGTAGGGTTAACAACACATACAACTAGAACATTAGGCAGATAGGTGCATCTTTATGTGCCTATAATTCACTTAATATCTTAAACGTTAGGCATCTGTTGGTTGTTGAGAAAGGGTAGGTAATACTGAACTAAATTATATCGTTATAATTTCCTGTATAATTTTGTTCTTACATTGCAGACGTTTCTATACATTGTTTGATACTTTTTAAATTTTATATCCGTAAACCGTATTCGCTTCCTAAGACTTGGTAAAAAACCACAAATTTACAGTTGAAGCATTTGAAGTTTTGGTTTTAACACATCAATTGTTTATAGAGAGCTTTGTACATAAGCTAGAATTATTGCCATGTAGCGGAAAATAATCGAATTCCAGATTTGGTTTTTCTCGCATATAAAACATACCATATTTTATAGTGACGATTGGAGCAAAATTACTGGGATGCATTCAACAATAAAATATATATTTAACTAATTACGTAGCTTTCGTTGAAGGTGTGACAACGTTTTTAAGTTTTGTAACAATATTTTTTGACATTAATTACTGATGTTTTACACTACCTTTTAATGACTATTTCATGTAAATTACACAAATTTAAATTTCTCATCTCCTGAGGATCACGTATGTGATGTCTAAACTAGTCGATTGAGAAATATATATTTTATTGTTGACTGCATCCCAGTAATTTTTCTCCAATCCTAATTATCTACCATACCAGTCAAGTAAATTACTTCATCTATATTAGCGCAAAAAAAAACGAAAATTGTGCACTTCTACCAGTCTTCTTCCAAGCAAGCGATATAGAAAAAGTATTGTGATGTGATGTAATAGATATTAATAGATACATTAACATCCACAAATATATGTTTTTAATATTTTAAGTGTAATTCAGGTTGTGTAAAATTATGGTAAAATTATAATTTCGAGTTTAAAAATGATACCTTTATTGACCGTTAGACATTCTTGCTATTACACATAATTTGTGTGAATAAAGCCTCATTTTCACCGACTGTTTTAATGCTTAAGAACTATGTTTAATGCACAAGTACTAAGAGCAACGCATAAGAACAAAACTTTGCAAATTCCAAACATAATGCGTAATGCTCAAGCATAATGATTGACATGTGTCATATTTATTGTTTGTTTCGAGTTTTCAATTATTGTCTGTTTCTAAATATGGATTTGAATATCTACCTTACTTACGAAATTAATAGTTCTTCCATTCCTTAATATCGCAAAAATGCCGGTAATGATTAAATTACAAAACTTCGACAACAAATGTCATCTCTGTCGAATTACTCCTTAAACAAAATAGGTGGAAATGGTCATCTAATAAATAATCATTATGCATTACGATAAATTTATTAACGGATTAATCGGCAAGAAAGGGCATGAGATATTAAAAAATACTCATATGTAGTTGTTAATTGTATTTTATTTTATATGTTATAATTATTATTGTAAGTATCAATTTAATATTGTTAACCTTACAAAATTTACATTTGTAACCGTTTTAGTTTCCCTGATGAAGCACCAAAATTGGTAGCGAAATATTGGAATAAAATACAATTAACAACTACATATGAGTATTTTTTCTTGCCGATTAATCCGTTAATAAATTTATCATTACGAAGTCGGCGTTACTTTTGTCAACATTATGCATTACGTTTTACGCACAAATCATTATGCATTAAGCACTAAAACAGTCGGTGAAAATGAGGCTAAAAGATGATCGGATATTACTTTATAGTTTACATTCAATCTGAGAAATTAATTAAATTATGGTCTGTAACACACCAATTAACGCTAACACCATACTTACACTTTTACACTAATTATTTACCACCATACCATTTAAGCTAAAATTTCTTCTAATGTTCTAAAACAACAATAAAACCATCACCATAAATTAAAAACCATGACTATCAAACCATTTATGGTTCGTAGGATGTTTATTAGTTCTAATACACCTGGTTTACCGCCATGTATAGACATGCTTCCATCAAAACATTGTCAACACAACAATCAACAGCAATAAAGACTTTATTGCCCAAATTAACTCTTCAACCCGAACTAATTGTTATTGGTAAGTTGTTAACTCACCCTCCGCTATATACAGGGTGCCCTAAAATTGTATTTTAGAGGGTTAAGGGAGGGAGATGGTTATTATAGTAGGGGAGGTTTGGAAGATTTTATCGCGAGGAATATTATTATGATATGGAAGGATAAAAAAGAAATACTAATGGGAATTTTATCGAAGTGTTTCGTAAAATTCATGTTAAATAAATTTTGATTAATGTTAATCCAGTTATTGACGTTTACTTATCTGAAATTCTAAAAAATTATTCACATGAAGTAGGTAATTACATTTAGTTTTAACGGTTTATTTAATTTCAAGTATGCATTTCAGTTTATTATGCCTACACCGTCACCGTCAAACTATACTGGCTGGAGCATTTAACGCATGTTACTTGAAAATATTTCGAAAACAAAACGCAGACCTGGATGAAAAATATCGTACCGAAGGGGCCCATAATTATGTTATATTGTTTATCGCTAGTTTTCCATATCTCAAAATCCGCCAGAAACTCTTTGTTGCCAGCCTAGGCCGGCAAACAACCGGAAGTTATAGATTGGCATCTTGACATTATTACAATTGTCAAGCAGATGTCAATTTTATGCGTTGAATATTTTTTATACAAGAATTAAGAAAATTTTGACAAATTTTAGACGTATAAATCGTTAATAGAAACTGAAATAAATATATTTTAAGCTCAAATGCAAGTATTCGGTGCACAATTTTTTAGGTTATGTATACTTATTTTATATTTTTGTAATGAAATCGGCACATAAAATATTGTGTATACACGTCCGTAATTTGCAAGCCTCGCCTGTGGCTCAGCGTGTCAAAAATACTTGCTCTTGCAAAAGGTCAGTTTCTGGCCTTGTGATACAAATAACTATATTTTCACCCAGGTGGCGCTGTTGTCGCTAAAACAAGGTCAACTCATTTTTTTAAATGAGAACCCCTATTTTTTATTTCAAATTCAGATTCCTCGTTAGAAAATAAGAAAAATTTACTTAACTTATTTTTTTCTCAGCCTGATAGATTGCACTGTAATCGCGAAAAATGATAATGCGTTGGGGATTATCTGAAATGAGGCGTACTTTAAATTTACGTCATATTTTTTTTTAACACTGAACACGAATTATAACTTTGTAATCAATCGATAATTAAATTTGTTGTGTAATCGAATAAAGTAAATGATGCAATTTTAATTCGCGAAGTACCTAATGCTACAAATTATTAAAGTAATTTTTAAGGCAAGATTAAAATAAATCAATCAAATAAAAAATTAATATGAAAGCTACTCAGGATCAAAGTCAAAATTTTCGTCCGTTACCGTCACTTTAACACGCCCAACCATCCACCCAATTTACACCCAATACAGGTGTTCCATCCCCTCTTATAACAAGGATCGGTTACCCAAATAAGCTTATACAAAACCCATGTTAGGTAGTTAAAAATAATTATTTTATAACTACACTACAAAATTAAATTTGAATGGGCAGTATAATTAGTAACCGGAATGGGCCGGTCCATTTTCCAAGGGCGGCGGCAGGGGGCAACTCACAAACACCTGACAAAGATATCTTAATAACTTGGGCTGACAGCTAAATTGTACGCGTTGGAAGAACACGCAGGCGGTTGGCTTTGAAAACAGAATCGTATCATTTTGTTTTGTTTCGTCGTTTTGTCCCGCTCGGTTGTTTGTTGCCCGTTGTTCGACACGATGTTCTGTTGTTCGCTGATGGTGATGGTTGCTATGGCAATGGAACATAATAGATTGTGTTCTTGATGGGGTAATATTGGTAATAAGGTAATAGGTGTGGATGATACGAAATAAATTGATATTGACTGAGGATTTTTTGCAGGTAGTTTTGTGTGGAGTTAACAATAAACACTGGATATTAATAAGTTGCTTTTGTATACCTGGCTACTGCAAATGTAAAAAATTAATAAGAATCGGCTTAAAATTCCAAAACTTTTTTTGCTTCTTTATATTTTTTCCATTAGGTATATGAGTGTTTATAATGGTGCGTATTTATTGTGCAAAACTCTTAAAATAATAATTTAAATATTAACACTTATTCGAAAGATTATGTCTATCATAATTATTGTTCAATTTGCATCAAATTCAAGCAATTTGATGAATTTTGCGTCCTTGTCTTTCATTGCTACTGCAAATTATGTTTATTTTCAGGTATTCTTATTTAGCATAAGGCAATCTAGAAATTCTAATGATCGCGGGTTTAATTAAGCACAGGTCTCTCGTGCTAAAATTCCTTGTTTAAATTTGCAAAATCTTGGGGCCCCTGAACCTCTGGGGCCCGAACTGAATAGATACCATCAATATAAATAAAAATATCCTACATTAATAAGGTAAATTTGTTTGTTAGACTTACGATAATAACTTCTCGAAGATAACGCGCGGTATTATTTTTTTTTAAATTTTTAGACAAAATAGAGAGAGTATCAAAAACCAGCCAGATTCAATTTTAGACAATAACCTACATTTCTTAATAATAATTAATAAATATGATATTTATAAAAAGCAGAGTATATATAAATTTAATTTTATTATTTTACCTACCACCAGTAGGAAAGTTATGACAAGAACAAATACAATTTTTGTTTTGGAGTTAAGTTAAGAAATTAAATAATGTCTAAAATAAATTATCCCTAAACTCCTTTGCGCGCTGTTATTATTTATCACACAATCTCTTCCTCAAAACATCGCATTTATTTCTCTGTTTTACTTCACTTCACGAAGTTATAACAACAAAACTTTCAGTTGACACCGCAACCACACAACAAACTTCCAACATTCACAATATTTCATTCTCCTTTCTGCATGATTTACAGGGCATATTTTTATAATTTATTATAATTTATCTCTTTCATTTCTTCATATTGTTGAAGACTGGATGCTGCGAAAGAAACACAGTCAGTATTATAGTGTCCAAATCTGCCACTGACTTTCTAACCTAAAATTTTATGAACCTTTTCTCTGTCAATATTAACTTGAATACCTATTATATTTGATTATAAAATTTTTATGTAACTAGAATTTTCTGTGTCCAGATAGAGATATAAATCATCAAAAATGAAGACTAAAATTATATTTTAAAGATTTAATTGGATCTACAAGAACAGAAGAAAGTTTATAGGTACTAATTTTGAAATTTTCCTATAAAAAATTACTACCTAACCTAGAATTTTACAAATATAATTTGTTGTAAAGTTCAGTGCACAATAATTAAGATAAAGCTCCTAGCAATTAACTAAGGGCTCTTTTTACACAGATATAGTTTTAAATAAATTCTGAAATAATAAGAATATTTTGCTAAAGTTGATGACATAAGATACGATTTCATTGCAGTAAATAAAAATGTACAACTTACTTCTTTCTGATTGCGGGCGATCTCGGCTGCATGCTCTAAGTCCAAAAGTTCAAATCATCTTCAAAGCACTTTACACACATTTAAAAATAATGTTGATCTATTAGTCTTTCAAATAATAGATACATATTTTGAGCAGAAAATCACGGAGAAACTACACTACACTGTATGAATTTTCATATTGTGTAGGTACTGGACAACTGGATTGACAAAGCTTGAACTGGTCGGTGCGTTTATTTTATGCGCTGCCAGACGATTGAAAAGGAAATATATTAAAAAGAGCAATATTTAAAATGAAATATAAAACTTTGAAATATTAAATATTCCATAATTTCGTTTTCACATGATGTTTGGGTCGTAAAATTGAATGGCTAGGGGCGTTTAAAACTTTCATTCAAATCCTAAAATCTTGTTTCAAATTATTTTATTTTTATTTTTTTGTATATTGTCTATATAAACAAGATTTGAATACTGACCAACTTGTGTTACAAATTCTTCTATAGTTTAGCTGATATTTAACTTTTTAAAATAATAATGTGGCTTAGTTCGTTATTGCTCAAAATAAAAATAACATTTATTTGGCAACTCAGGGCATAGATAAAAATAAAATAAGAGTTCTGTTATAGTACTATTTTATCCACTACTAGCACTTAGTTTGAACGATTTTTTACAATTAAAAATAACAATTTTGACATAAATATTTATTTGTTTATTTCTTCCTGCAAAAATTAAGTAGGATAAATGTGAAATTCGTTTTTATTTTCATTGTTTATTGTAAAACATTCAATTTAGATAATTATAATTAGAGTGCGGATTATATTATGCATTTGCATGTATTGTATTATTGTACATAATATAGTTTAAAAATTTTGCATAATCAATATTTGCTTATAACTGCATATTTTATACCTTTTAAACCAAAATTTCAATTTTTAAATTTGAAACTGTGGTATAAAATGCATATTCGGAACATATCGTTAATGTTCGCTCAAATTTGATACCACCTAATACAATACTTTATGTTACGTTGCGGAATTCGTAAACAGTGGCTCAAATAATGCATACCGCTCTTCTGAAAAATTATGTACCTATTCATTTAAACTTAATCGTATTCCAGAAGTTGTACGTTGTTTTGTTTATTTTATGTAATATTCTTGTGCAAGATGACAAAATCTAGTTCATTTTGATGGTTTTTAAAATAAATTCTTATGAATTGTAATAAATTAAAGCTTAATCACACTAAATGTAAAACTATGTTTATAACTAGCGATATTGAATATACACGAATTGTAAATAACAATTAAACTAGAATTGTTATTGGGAATGTTTGTTTAGATATTTTAGAAACAATGAAGTATCTTGATGTAATTATAGACAGAAAATTAAATTTTAGCTTACATGTTAGTTACATATGTAAGAAGGTAGCTAAGAAAATTAATTTTCTATTAAGGATAAGACAATATGTGTCTTCATGGACGGTGCAAACAATATACAATGCAATACTTTTACCACACTTTAATTATTGTAGCACTATTATTTACCTTTGTAGCCAAGCTGATTTAAATAAGTTACAAGTCCTACAGAACAGAGCAATGAGGGTAATTTTAAAATGTTCAAAGTATACCCGAATAAGTGGTATGCTCAGCACACTGCTGGTTTAATATTAGACAACTCTGCGAATATAATACCATGGTATTTAGGTATATACAAAATAATGAAAGGCTTATTTATGAAGCGCCGTTCGGGACAAAATTAAATGTCGAAAATATTTTGTTTTCCTTGGAAAGAAATATTTTTTAGTTAGAAATAATAAAATTTTTCCAGAAATAAATATATTTTTCTAGAAATAAATATTTTTTTTACAGCGTAAATATTTTTTATGCTGATTTATTTTTATTCCCAAAAAATATTTTTTTCTCCAAATTTAAAAATATATTTCTCTCAAACTAAATGTTTCTTGCGAAATAAATATTTTTACAAAATATATTTTCTCAATCATTATAAAAAAAATTCTCATAAGGAAATATTACTTTCGTGCGTAACAAAAAATATTTCCTGCGCCAAGTAAATATTTTATTTTCTCCAGCAACACAAAAATATTTTTCTCGCAGAACGGGACACTTCACTTTAGCTACAGTAGATGGCGCAAGCTGTTGTCGGTAATATCGTTAACTACTGTTTGAATAGCCAGAACCCAGAACGTCGCTGCATGAATTTAGCTACCATACGTTCATAACATCAATGAGGGCAATTACAGCCTAAATATATGAATTTCTTATAGAACAAAGAGCTGAGTCTAATTATTATACATATTTTAAGTACAGGCTGCTATGCTAATCAGTGAAAGGAATTACGGTTTAAAATGACAATGCGTTAACTTGTCGTTTTCGTTTGTATCCACATTGAAACTTTATCGTTTATTTGCGTAATTAATAAATAATATAATATTTTTTCAATAATTATTATAACGACCACACCACTCTACTAAAGTTAAAAGAGTGCCAAATAAACTTGTAATACTCGGAGAACCCTGTACTTAAAATATGTATAATAATTAGACTCAGCTCTTTGTTTTATAAGAAATTCATATTTTTAGACTGTAATTACCCTCACTGATATTATGAACGTATGATAGCTAAATGCATGCAGCGACGTTCTGGGTTCTGGCTATTCAAACAGTAGTTAACGATATTACCGACAACAGCTTGCGCCATCTACTGTAGCTAAAGTGAAGTGTCGCGTTCTGCGAGAAATATATTTTTGTGTTGCTGGAGAAAATAAAATATTTGGTTGGCGCAGGAAATATTTTTTGTTACGCACGAAAGAAATATTTCCTTATGAGAATTTTTTTGTTATGATTGAGAAAATATATTTTGTAAAAATATTTATTTCGCAAGAAACATTTAGTTTGAGAGAAATATATTTTTAAATTTGGAGAAAAAAATATTTTTCGGGAATAAAAATAAATCAGCATAAAAAATATTTACGCTGCTAAAAAAATATTTATTTCTAGAAAAATATATTTATTTCTGGAAAAATTTTATTATTTCTAACTAAAAAATATTTCTTCCCAAGGAAAACAAAATATTTTCGACATTTAATTTTGTCCCGAACGGCGCTTCATACTTATTACCAGGGTACTTGAAGGGTAACATTAAATTAAATAAAGATATTCACAACTACTGTACAAGGCAGACTGAATGTTTTTATATTTCTGTGAAAAGTAAGAAAAGTAGCTGTAATAATGTATTTCATAAAGGCTTAGATTTTTATAATAAATTGCCAAACGAAATAAAAATGTCAGAAACACTAAGGCAGTTTAAATGCAATTTAAAAAATATGTATTGTGCATCATATTATAGTAATTAGTACAAATTTTCTTTAATTTAAAGTGCAAATTGTATATTACCTATGTATGTTATGTATTTTTGTTTATATTGTAGTAATTAATTATTTTCATTATTATTTTTTTTTATTAGTGGCTGTATTAGTATTTTGCTAAATAAAGATTATTATTATTATTATTAAAATGAATAAATTTAGTTGCATATCTGCATTTGTAAAATATTACATATTTACTTTTGCCTGCATATAATCCGCACTCTACTTATAAAACAAATAATCTTGAAGACTATGGAATACACTATCGACTCGCATTCAAATTTACCGCGATAACAAGGACCGCCCACTTCTGCAATCTATTAATAAGTAAAAGGCGTGCGATATTGTATGTATATTTAATTAAGCTATTTCGAATAGTCAATTTCATGAATAATATAATTTCTTTTAGTCCGTAGCTATTCGATTTTGAAATTTGATTGCTATACCTCGCAATCCAGCATGCATGTTTGCGGGCATAACGTCATACATTACATAACGTAATAACACAACGTAAAGTAACCCTTACGTCTGCCGGCCTTTGCACCCTCCGAAAACCAATTAGTGCGAGCGAGAGGAGCGGCACGCTGTCCTCGTCTGACGCATTGCTTGCGGAGTAATTAAGTGTTGTTTGGCTCAAGTTTATGGATGTATGTTTGTCGTAAAACTGCAAAGCATAATCGCACTGTTACTTTATGGAGATCTTTCAATGCTATTTCATGCCGAACGGTTTTCTGATCCGTGGTAATTATTTTTAATGGGAACATCACTTTGAATGGCTTTTTTCATGATCTGTGTTTAGAGAATTTAGCAGCAGGATTGTTTTGTAATCGTAGAGTTTGTGAAATCTAATCTCATAGCTTTTATCTAATAAATAGAGTGCGGATTATATGCATTTGCATAATTGTATTATTGTGTATACTTATTGGTATTTTTTTAACAAATGTTTGCATTCCATACAAAAAAAATCAAAATATGGTATATATTTTTTCATATTTTTTTTACACATTTTCAATTTTTTTACATATATTTATTATAAATGCATAAAACTGCATATTTTGTAGCTTTTAACCCAAATTTTCAATTTTAAAAAAAATTTGAAATGTACTTATAAAATATAACGGTATGTAGATAGGTACTAGGTACACAAGTCGTATTCCAGAAGTTATACGTTGTTTTGTTTATTTTATATGATATATTCTTGTGCATTGATGACAAAATGTAGTTTTTTCTGATTTATAAAAATTAATTATTAGTAAAAATGAATAAAATTATGTTGCATATCTGCATGTATTTGATAAATATTGCATTGTTTAATTGTGCATATATGTAGTATATTTTAGCCTTATTTCAATGCATATTGCATGCATATTTTAATCATATTTGTCTGCATATAATCCGCCCTGTACTAATAAATACTGATTTAGTTTTGATGTTTTGACCCAAGTAAAATTGTTTAGGTATTATATTCAGACCTACCTAATTATAAGTATAAGTGCTAAATAAACCAACCAGCGCTTCCACAAAATTCCAATTTTAATTTATTAAGTGCAAACGTTGAACGTTGGTTGGTTAAATTAGCCACTTACTTACAATAATAATTGCGTAGGTCTGAATCTAGCATAATATCTTCTGAAACGGTCAGAAAAAGAGTCTACACCTGGTATACATATACCGTGCAGTGCTACCAATTTTAAGGAACAGAAAAATTTGAGAATATAGTATTTTTTATACCCAGCTCATTTATTTTTTTATACTAAAGTAAAAATATTATACTCATTTTAGAATTTAATTACCTACCTATATACTTTTGACACAAATTTTCTATAATTTTATCAATGTTCTCACATGAATGGGGGTAAAACTTGTGTTGTTGGTCATCTATATAAGATTCTCTGTAATTTTCAATTTATAGAGGTTTTCGACAAAAAATAATTCGCCTGCGGCGCATTATTTTTTAATTAACTGTCCAACCCTTTACCTAGCTATAAACGACAATAGTTATTTGTATAACAAATTTTGAAAATATAGTTTTGTCGAACGCGAACGAAAATTGCAGCCCGAGCGAAGGGAGGGTTGCAATCGTTTAAGTTCGACAAAATATTTTCAATACGTGTTATACACACTATTTTTCTACTCCTGCAAAAGTTAAAAAATACAAAAATAACCATGAATTTTTAACATTTACTGTCAAATTTTTAAATTTTTGTAAATTATCAATGTTGTTGTGAAAACAATGGACATTCAAAAAAAAGCAAAACTGTGTTGCAAAGTGCCCATAAGTACTTTGCAACACACTTAGGTACTTTGCAAACACTTGCGATAAACAACTGCTTTGAACCTTAAAAACAATGTAGAAACATGAACTTTCAGAAGCAGGCGTAGAAAAAATTGTTTTGCCTTTGACATCATGAATGTGTGCTTTTGCTTGTGCCATGTGATTATCTTATAAAGTAAACAATAAAAAATTTTCCAAATTTAAGTTTTGTGCATTCTATAAATTTTATGTAAATGAATTAAAAATAACAAAACAGTACACCAGATAGATAAATTACCTTCCACCTAAAAACCCATTTACTTCCGCAACAAAAGATCTTAATTCTTCCTAATTTATAAACACAGTATTCATAAACTTCCCTTAACAATGGCTTAATAAATAAGACCTTATCAAAATTAACCACCCCAATTTTGCACTAAGTTCCCACTTCTCTGCAATCGTTTGTCTTTATCACACCTTCAGTGAGTCCCCCTTGCAGTGAACGTCTGTCCTAACCTCTTCGTATATTTTATAATTAACTTCGACTAACCAAAAAATTATAGCTTGGCTGTCTCGCTCTTCAGCTATCGTGTCTCTCTCTTTCAAAGGGTTAATGTGAATCTATCACGTACAAGGATAATAAGGATAATGAAATAGAACACGGGTTTGCTTCACGAGAGGAGGATGTTTTAATTTTAAAATGAGCGGAAAGGATGATGGCAATTTTGTTGTGATTTGATGAGTTATCGATGGTAAAAAGCAAATATAAAGAGATAATTGTTATTGCGTAAAATAGAAGATAATTTATGCTAGAAATATTTTCTTTTAATATTGAGGTATAATTTATTATGATCAGAGGAATTGAATGGTTATTAAAAACAATCATTTTCAAAATAATAGTATATTCTGCAACAAGTGTGGAATTAAGCTTATTCAGCTCGAGTGGAAAGTTTGTGAGACGAGCCGTAGGCGAGTTTCACGATTCCACGAGAGCGGAATAGCCATTCCAAACGTGTTGCAGACTATACTTTCTCTACGACTATAAATTTAATTGCATTAAAAACATAGGTAACCTAAAACTATTGAAATAAGAATATATGTATTTATATAATAACATTCTACATAAAATTAATATATCTAAACGTTTTTTAAAACTACTCACCAACCAAAAACATTGAATAAAGTTAAATTATTATAACTCGCCACATTTCATTCCATCACGAGTGACGGAATGAATCCATTCCGTAACAAGTGATAGAATGTAACCATTCCATAATTAAAAATGATGTAGGAATGATAACATTCTATAGCAGTCGTATAGATTTTTTTTTTAGATTCTCTCTTGAAGAAAATGCTTAAACCTTGACTAAACCAAATTTGAAATTAAAAAAAATATAAGCATATAATAGAAAAATGTTCGAAATATTTAATACCGAAAACCGGAAGTCAATATTGTACTCAACTCAGAAATAATAATTGAATACACACAAAAATTATTAAATTTTATCTATATTTTATATTTAATTGAAGACTATGTTCAATTTGTGACTAATTCAGAGCCTCAAAAATTATAAAAATAATGGAACTTATAGAAAATTGTTATAGAAATAATTGCTGAAAACCGTAAGTCGATATTTTCTTTCGTTAAAATATGGCAATCTTTGTTGTTATGAGGAAATGTGGCCACTTGATTTATATAATTTGTAAAACGCATTTTAAAGTGGTATAAAAATCTTATGTATCTTTTTTATAGAGAATGTTGTCGTCTATAACATCATATAAATTTTTTTTCGTAATGATAAGCACTTATGAGTTAGACTTGAAAAACTAAAAATTTATGTTAAAAAGCGCAAATTTCTGTATTGGATGCCGTCGAGAAAGCGTTTGTTGCAGTTTTTATGAAGTTTGAGGCATGTTTAAAGTAAATTCCTTGGACTACTTCAGAAAAACACCAAAATGGTCCATATCCTAATTTTTATGACAATATAAATTTTAACCAATTAAAATAATCCCACCAAACTAACAGTGTATAACCTACCTAAAAAACCAAAATTAACAGAACTCACGATCCTTTTATGTTTTAGGTACAATTTTGTTCTAATTTTCAGCCTGAATTTTTATTTTCTGGATAAAAATTGTTCGAATTTTAATTAGCAACCTAAAACAATATCTACCTGTACGCCCTGAAAGTTGAAAGAAATTTACATAGGTACTTATACGATATTCAAGCAATAATTAAACAAAACACAAATTCATATTTTTAATGTGGTAACAAAAACTAACAGATACCACTCTCATTCTACACCTAAAATAAGAAATAGAAAACCTCATTCACACCACCATAAATAAAATTCTAGAACCTCGTCACAATAAATCACAAAAACTATATGATTACACAACTCTGTTGTATACTCTCCTCTAAATTTAAACAAATGAAAATCTCCCCCTTAGTGTGGCTCTGCGCCATCAACAGCATCATACTTTAACATGGTCGCAGTGAGCCATGTCGCGTTATTTTTTCATCTGTTTTATGTGTATTAATGCGATGTCCGTCTACCTGTCCTCGCATGTCCACGTGCAAATGTTTCACGTGTTTCGCCCTGCACAGCCAACTGAAATATATTAGCCTCCTCGGCAATAAGGATAAAAAACTGAACTTTTTTATTTCTGTCACGGTTTACATACATTCCTGTCCGCCATTTTGATTTACGCGAGGGAATATTTATATGGGGGGTTGTTTATGGAGCTCTAGAAAAGGGTTAATTGAAATTGAATTGTTGGATAATGCGTAAAGTTTATCTATGAATAGGAATTTTAAGTTTAGATATCCAATATATATATTACTACTATTGAGTAATATTAAATTATTCATAGCTGTCCTTTTGGCTAATACAAACTCTTCTTGGCTTTTAAACTAATACTACTTTGACTTCTTTACATAAAAATACATCTACTCGTATTACACTCGACAAAAAGAACGCACCACTTGAAAATGCATCAAAAATTCCGAATTTTTAGACCGCCATGACTCGGTTAAATTTTGTCAAAAATGGATGAATCTTCGAGCTGACAAGATTGAAGTTTCTTCTTTATGGTCATGCAAGTTCATCTAACGCCAAGTACATTTTACCCCCTGCCACTCCCCTGAAAAAATAAGTTTTTGATATAAAAAATGTCAAACTTTTTTTGGTGCATTTTCAAGTGGTGCGTTTTTTCTATTTTCGAGTGTATTAGGTACATAAATGTTGAAAAGTCGAAATAATAAGTGGCTCGATTCTGTAACTTTTCATTTGTCCCGAGAAAAGCTAAAAATGTAGCCGAAACATCGAGTTTATAAATAAATAACAAGATCTATAACCTTTGTGACTGGTGTACCCATTACTTCGATCTTCCAACATCCAAATTTCAACAGGCAAAATTCAATTTATATTATACATAAAGTCTTCTATAATAGTCGTCATTTTACAATAACTTTATGCAATGGATGAATTATAAAATAACAGTATAGTGATAGTACGGTATAGTACTTAGTTATAAAGTTTAATATGATATCTTCTCATCAAGAGATTCTTATACTACTTGACTACGGTTCATGTTGTAATATTATTGTTTATTCTTATTTCATTCATTGGCTACTAATATTTTTTCATTTAGTATTGCCATTAAATTATACATTCATTATTTAGCTAACTGTAGTAAAATAATCTCCTCCACAAGACACATTATTGTATTATAAATTTATAATTCAACACGATTGTATTACGAGTCTATTATTCAATACTATTGAATAATCATGAACTGTCATAATACCAAACTGTGAGGTTAGGTTAATATCTTAATAAATAAAAATCTGTACTACAGAAATGTGTTAGTCGTAGATATTGATTCGCACATAATGGTTATTATTGAGTCGGATGATTATACATTCGCCTTCAGCTCATGCATAAACTTTCATCGTCTTGAATTATAGCCTGCACTATATGCTCGTTATTATTTACGAATATTCTTATTCACGCGTTTACTTCAAAATATAATAAATTATCGAAAATAATGCATTTAAACTCGGACTTTTAAAGTTGGGCCTTTGGCTCTTATTTTTTGAACGCCTGTGTCCTTCATACATATTCCATCTATGAAATTTCCGCCATATTATAAAAATTACAAACATTGGCAGCACCAGCCCTAAATTTCGATTTTCCGCATTATGTCAAGTAAAACTGAAATCAGTTTCATAGTATGTCGATTAAACTGTCACTGTTACGCTGTCAGTGTTGTGTTGATTGTATTCTATTCGTGTCGGTGCCCTTTCCCCCTACTAGTCCAGGTAACGCTGTACAGAAGTGAACAACGTCCAACATGGGGTATAATTTGATTCTAACTAATTACAGATTGGTGTTAGTGTGTTATTAACAACCAACACCCGCCAAACGAGGGTTGAAATGAAAGAACTCGGGGTGACCCTGGATGTCTGGATGTATAGTTTGTTGGCAGGAATTTTGTTTATTGAGGTGGTTGACTACTATTCGTTTAAATGGCGAAAAGTATGTTTAGTTTTCTCTTAAAATTGAAGTAAAAATATTCGAAATAACTAAGACATTTTTGAATAGTTTAAGGATGATGCCTCTTCGCTCTAATGCCATTTATTCATTCAATTTTTTTTTGTGCATAGCGAAACATGGTCTATTTTGTAAATATTTTTAGTGCATTTTAGTAAAAAAACGGCAACTTCAAGTTATTCGAAAACGTGTTATTTGTTTAAAAAAAATTAGTATTTAAATTTAAATTAAAATTATGGGGAAAACTGCAAAATTGTTTTTCGACATTTTGACGACTGGTGTTGGTCCAATTTAAATTTAATTTTCTGTGTTATAAAATGCAAAAAGAGTATATTTTACGTATTCAAATATGTAATTTAATTCTTTGTTTATTAAAGTCCAAAATCCATAATTTACCTACCTATGCAACCGCCTTAAAGTTTACAATAAATAAATAAATATTTATTAAGGCGTTTATACAAAATGGGCAATATATGGAAAGTCAAAATTCTACAATAATTATTATTGTTACTTTCCAATTTTAATTTAGTTAACTGAATGTCGCCAGAGTCCAGAGTTGTGACACTCAACATATTATTGTAGAAGGTTGGTATTGGCAGTATCAATTATTGTCAAACGTTGAACCTCTGAGAACGTACTTTCAGTATAACCTCCAAATCGGTTTTGCTTAATTAATTAGTTTTTATTCAATAAATTATACACTATTACATTGACAGTGACAGTTAAATAAATGGCAATATTAATGTCACCAATCAAAACGTTACATACATAAATTTCCCTTTTTCAAATTTGGTATATATTATGACAGTTTAAATTACATTTTAATATTAAAAAGATAGCTACCAAATAGAAAAAGGAATATAAAGAACTCATTATATAATACTTTTTTCGCACTTGTCATTTAGTAAACTCGCCCTCGGGCTCGTTTTACTAAATTTAGACGCGTGCGAAAAAATCATGTCTTATAAATCTTATTCTTCAATATACAGGCTGATTCATCATAACTTGCTTTTTTAAAATGCGTGGCTTTCAGACTGTAGGGATCGTAGTAAAGAGAGAGTGATCTCATTCGACAGGAGCACTTTTAAAGTTTTGTTCCCCACCCGGTCAGTCGCCATCATGCGTTGGAGCACGGAGCAGCATCGATGGCTGTTTTGAGAGAACACTTCTCGGGACGCCTCATCTCAATAAGGGGCGATTTGGAGTGGCCAGCCTGCTCGCCCGATTTGGCTCCTTGTGATTTTTTTGTGGGTTTTTTTTAAATCCCGCGGTTTACGTCAACCGTCCAAGGACCCTAGAAGACCTGAAGGCCAATATCCGGGCCGCAATTGTCAACATACCCGCTGCCATGCTGGAAAGGGTTATGGCAAACGCTAGAAATCGGCTTATTCAATGTATAGATAATGGGGGGCATCACCTACCTGATATGATTTTGAAAACTTTAGATACGAGTATGTACCTACATTATAAAATAAAAATAAAAAGTTTCTAATTCATAAAATGGGTATTATTGCGTTTTGAAATAAGTAATTTACGATGAATCACCCTGTACTATTGGATTTTTAGATATCTGTCAATTTTTGAAGTATTTATTTTGACTTCAATTGGTTTCTATCTCACATAGAACATAGGTCTTCGTCAGGAACTGAACTAACTGAGTTAAAATTATTTCAGTACATCAATTTGTAATTATTCAAATCGCATCCCATTAAAGATGTATTAAGTTGTGATGTATTTTATTTGTCAATCAAGAAAATTGATAGTGATAGTGCCAAATGACTGAAACTAATCCTACTAAATTGACTCAAACGTGAATCAGTTCAATATTTACCAAATCAGTTCGCACCGCGATAGGCAAATAAAATGACAATTAAAAACTTCAAAGGCGAGTCATTCGAATCATAATGTTTCTATAAGCAAAAATAATCTGAATTACTCATAAATAATGATAACATAAAATAAATTACTTATACAGTATACACATTTAACATCAAGAATAAATTTACAAGTCCATTATAATCTTCCGAGAACCATATCAATGAAACCTCCTTCATTCATACTTCTAGATTTAACGAGCAATCTCGTAATATATTCATATATCTGAAGTTGCTCTGATTATGCCGTCAATATATCGAAAAAGGCGACGTTCGCGTGTTAAGATTCGATTGCGTGGAAGTGTAAATCTTGTCCCTCTGGATAGGAAACATAAATGCCATCAACTGCTAGTGAAATCAGTTTTAAGGGGTGTCAACCCATAACAGAAATGTGTAAAGTGTTGGCGTACGACGTATAAGGACACGGCAAGGATAATTATATTCAGAAGGGTATAAAATATATAAGTTAAGGTGTTTATTTTTCTACTTCTGTTTTCGATATTACTGCTTTATCAACTTGGACCCTGCTTTACAATTTATGTAAATAAAGTAAGTATTATTCTTCTTCTATTCTATACGTTACATGCATACATCAAGAGCACATATCTATCAATCCGTTATTTGCCGTCAACTCATCTCTAATGATGAAACATTATTTTTCACTCCAGAATAATAATTGTGAACACAAAGTCCTCAATGGCTTTAGTAAAATTAAAATAACTCATTATCGTTACTCATAAATAGAATGCGGATTATATTCATTTGCATAATAGTATTGTGCATATTGGTATTTTTTTTTACAAATGCTTGCATTTCATACAAAAATAGACCAAAATATAGTATAAAATTTGTGCATATTTTGCATATTTTTAAATATTTTTAAATATGTTCATTATAAATGCATATAACTGTATATTTTGTACCTTTTAACCCAAAATTTCAATTTTTAATTTTTTTATGTGTATAAAATTTATTATCGCTCATATTTGATACCACTTATAGTAATTTTTACCTTCCGCTTACCTGTAAAGGAAGGTATTGGAATCATGCAAAAAAATCGGGTAGTGAGTTTTTAGTGGATGAGCACGAATTAGGGTCCTTACAACTCATTTTTGGTAGTTTCTCGATGATGTCTGTATGTATATGTGTGTGTGCGTGTGTGTGTGTGTGTGTGTGTATGTGTGTGGTCCGGGCCGATGCCGTCTGTCGCATAACTCAAATACGAATTATCCAAAAAATTTGATATTTGGTATTTTACAATTGGATACGAATAGGAAGAGCTCATTAGATTTTGGTACAAATATCTTCACCGGAAGTAATATTTTTTGAAGATTGAAAAGATTAAGTGACAAAAATTTCTATAAATTTGGATAAATATAGTATTTATTTGTAATAAGAATAAGAGGAAAAGTTATTTGCAATATTGCAATTTACTTTACAAAAAAATTGTCTTTATCTGGTAGCATTAAAGAACTGCAGTAAAATTTAAAAAAAAATGTATCAAATAAAACATTAAAATCTTGTAATCCATGTTCGGTTGATTTTTGTTTCTGCATAAAAAATATTGACAGATGAGGTGGGTGACAATTTGGCAAACTAGCGATGATGATCAATAATCACGATACAAAGTCATAAGTAAGCTATTAAATGTAGTAACTGAACGGAGGATTGCTTCAACACAAAAGAGTTTTCGTGTGAATGAATCTTTTGATTTTGGTGATACATTTGATGGTTATTGTCTTTTCGTTACATTATACAAGCTACCTTCTTCTAACATTTATTTTTGTCAAAAAAATGACTGCACGAAAGAAACACAATAATATTGTACAAAATATTACACTAAAATTAGCATAACAGCACGACACCATATCTAAAATTGAAAAAACAATTTATTCAAAAAACTCAAGAAATTTTCACATCATTTTATGCAAATTTATCGCATGTAGCCATAACAATAATACCATTAAATTTGCTTATAATATCAATACGTCCATGAGCAATAAAAGACAATCGTTTTCATCGGCTTTTATTTAGACGTCACTATCCCTCATATATTTACCACGGCCCTCTATAGCTATAAAGTGATCACAGTACGATCGCCGTATTTACAGCATGAGTATCTTTATTAATTTCACCGAGGGGCACTAAACAATATTGTTTATGGAGTCACCAGCGCGAGAAGACTTTTATTGAGCGATTATTTTGAACATGGCGTGCCCGACACCTAGTTATGATGTTGAAATTAAAAAACTTCTCCGCGGACAAAAAAATCTGTCCAGAGATTAAATTATGGCTAATTTTCATCTTACGACTTTATTATAACAGCTACTGACCTGTAATTCGGTGCCGGAGAAGCAGAGAGCGGCACATTTTTACCGGTTTTTATACCTGGAGTTTATGTTGTAGGGTATAATGGTATTATTAGAAAACAGTTAGATTTAAACACCCTGTATATTTGTTAATTTAATATTAAATTCACTATGCTAAGTTAAAATGACTGGGTTAGTTACCTTATGTATAAAATTATTCTCAAATTGCTCTAGTATTTGAACAATAATTATACGTAATTTAAAATTTAAATTTTGTACTTTCATATTTTAATAAAACAGCTTGGCAAAAAATATTGATTGATTATGATTTTTTTTCTGTAAAATTACTAGGTATAATAATTGTTACTGGAATCCAAATGTTATTTTGTCTAACTCTGTAAAATTATATACTTATAATTTTTATATTAAATTTAATACTGACATAACTTAAGTAAATTTACATGCTTTTACTTAAATTATGTACAAAATTTAATATGGAAATTATGAGTATGTAATTTTACATACTAAGACTAAACAATAGTTTTGTTGTTTGTATGCTGAAAGTAGCCTTTTGCAGATTGAGGCTAGAAATTGTGGTACGAGCGCAGCGAGGGCTGCAACTATAGTATACACAATATTTTTCTACGATTAATGAATTTTTATAACAATAAACACATTTTGTAAATTTTAATCTATATCAGCATATCTACGAAAGTTAAAATTTTGAATGCAGAAAAACAATACAAGTTATTTGTGTATCAAGTACGGATAGAATATAGTTTGTTGCACGCGGTGATAAATTTGTTCAGTCGAGGCGAAACCGAGATTTATGACTCGCCAAGGACAACAAACAAGCTCTATTCAACGAGGTGCACACAATATTTTGTCTACAATCTTATAAGGTCAATATAGCTAATTTTAAAATTATTTTTATTTGCCGTAACAATTCAATAAAATCATGGATGTTGATCATCATGACATCGTTTATAAACAAAACAAAAAAATTACAAACAAAATATTCAGAATAGTAGTTTGAGGCCAATTTGACGCAATATATTTAATAGTTTTATGTTTTTGTCGCCCTAGTGCGACAAAACAATACTTTGTCACACTAGTTCAACAAGTTTAAACATAGAATTAAATATCAATGTTGATATAGAACGATTGTAAAAGAAAATATTGTATGTCTCTAACTCGTTTGCGAAATGTGTTTAGTGTTCTCGAGACATTTCGCAGCCTAGGTTATGTTTTTGTCGCTCTAGTGCGACAAAACTACTTTGAATTGAATAACAATATTCATATTGTACAACGATTATAGACACATATAAGTGTAAACAAACTTGACATTTAGAAAGAAATTTGAATGGAAATTGTAATATTAAATAAATTTAACCAAATCCTAAAAAATTCTTTATGATTACAGGAACAGATGTCCTATACCAAAATATGATTTTTTTGGATGATGTATATTGACAGTAGACGTCATTGAAGTTAATAGTTTCTAAAAACGTGTCGAAGTCATAGCTCATTTTTGCTATATATTGTTGTTATTTCTACACAAATAAATTTAAATATTTGTAACTTTATACAATAACGTACAAATGTGCAATCTTCAGTATAAAGTTTGGTTCAATTTTTTTGGATTAGTTATTCATTTTTAAACCCAACTGATTATAATTCTGAATCCGATAGTCGATTTATTAAACGACTGATTTTATAATAATTGGCCTTGCGACATACATTAAAGAATATGTTATGAATGTATTAGAATTAAAATTAAAATATTTATGCAATAGTAAGAATTACTTGTAATGTTAAAATACCGAATTCTATAAAATTTCATTATGGAAACAGCCCAAATTTCAATAAAATCCTAGAAAATAAGATTGCGAATTTTGAAAAAATTCTTCAAGTTGAATAATATAATGCCAATTTGGAAATATAAATTCGTCTTTA
Organism: Agonum fuliginosum; assembly: GCA_947534325.1. NCBI lineage: Eukaryota > Metazoa > Arthropoda > Insecta > Coleoptera > Carabidae > Agonum > Agonum fuliginosum. Next base: position 20,067,140 of record OX384043.1, read on the forward strand.
TTTCTGTAAACCCTTATATCTCTGAAGGTATTTCCTCTCAACACATGCAGATGTTTGTGTTGAATCATTGTTATTCATTTGTTCAGTTATGTCTTCATCTCGTTGATTAATATTTTCAAAAGATTGACGAATCGATGACGTCTTGAAAATTAATGTTGACAGTGATATTAATAATATTGATTTCTCATCATCGACATTTATATAAATAAATTGATTTCATTGCTAATACCGTTATTAGATAAATTAAATTTTCAATATGATTAATCTACGGTTAGATGTATAAGGTAAGGATTATTATAAACTTATTTAAGTGACATGAAAGAAAGTTCATATTCCCGATATATTTATTACTTAATAGTATAATTAAGAATGGAATGCACGTAAATTTGTTTTATGTATTAGTTAATTTAGATTGCAATATATTATTATTAGATGTGTATTCTAATTTATACTTTGTGACAACATAAAATTTAATAGTCTGTTCATACAGCCTGAAAACGAATAAAATTAATAAATTTATATTTGCGTTGTTTTATTTTTTAGTATTTTACTTACACAAACATAATGCCTAGTGCACACGGGGAAACTTTTTGACATGTTTCCTGGAAAAAGTTTCCGGAAACTTCAAAGTTTTAACGGCGCCTATAAAAATGAGGCGTTTTCAGGAGACATTGTGAAGTGCAACTAACTTCTTATTTGTCAAATCGTCAAATGTGACATGTGATCATAAACATATTTATAGTTTTTCAAAGAAAATCTCCATTTTCTGGACACTTTTTTCAGGAAACTTTGTGAAAAGTTTCCCCGTGTGCACTAGGCATAAGGAAAATTGGACTATTTTGATGCCAATTGACAATCATGCAAGTATTTATTTGTTGTTCAGTTGGCATTTTAGCTATAATTATTTTTATGTCTTCCTAGTATGTAATTGTATAATTATGTCATGGATACGAGGTATGTTATATACTACATTATACCCTAGGGCATTAAGAAATTGCCATGGTAATATTGAGACATCACTAATGTTTTTCTTCTGAAATTAATATATTTTCTGTCTGTTACTAGGATACCAAAAATATTAACAAAATTCGAAACGTCAAAGCGAAATGTCACGCGCGCAATATTTTAAATAAAATAGTAAGACATAAAATAGTGTATGCACCACAGGCATCATTAATGTTTATAGCCCTCGGGCGATTTACAGCCCCCGGGCCAGAGGCCCTTGGGCTTGTAAACATGTCGCTCTCGGATGAGCATAAACATCATCATAATGCCCTTGATACATAGATAACTATTATAAAATTTTGACGTTTTATTAAACTGCTATTATTAACTGCATAGCAACAACTTTAAATTAATGCTAAGGGCCGTTCACATAATACGTCACGCATTTATGGGAAGGTGGCGGGAGTCCAGGATTTGTGACGAAATGTGACATGGGCAGGAGGGGGTTCATCATGATGTGACGTCACAAAAATTTTACTTATGAAAATAAAACAATTTTTGTTCACATGTTTTTTCTGGTGTATAGGCGGATAATTTGAATTGAGTTGATCAGTTGTGATAACTTACCAATTAGTATAATCCTAAAATCCAGCATGAAATGTACTAACGTAGCGAGTGTTTTGTGGCCAGTACAAGAATGGTAAAATTTTATTTCAACCAGGATTTAATAGAGAAGGAATGAATCTACAGATGAACCTTTTTAAAATTTTGACTAAAAATAGTACATGAATATAAAAATTCCGAAAAATTAAAAAAAAATTCTTATTTTATGCTAACTTTACACGGTTATATCTCATGATACAAATTTATTTTTTAAATTTTAAAAAGGCACATCTGTACATCCATTCTTTCTCTATTAAATGTTTATAAAAACAAAAAAACATTATTCTGAAGTCAATTATAATCTGACAGTTTACTCGCAACGAAAACACTTTTAAAGTATTTTTCAACTTCAAAATGACATTGCAAAGCTAGGATGCGGCAAAGTACGAGCATCGTACGAGTTTCGGGCTGGTTTCAGGCAGCCCTAGTAGTGAGGAAATAGTGGAATGGAAAAAAAAGTAAAATCGAGAGTAGGTATTCTACGAAGTCGGTAAAAACGTAGACGAGCCGCTTAACTGAATTTACCTGTGTCACTGTGATTTTTACGGGCGGTAAATTCAAATAGAAAATAAGTTACGAACACTGATTTTTAGGTTGAATCTGCCTCCTCACCCCTACACAACTTAGTCAAGTGCATTTATGCTAAAAAACCAGATGTGACCTTAAGGATATCGTTAGATATACACTACTGAGCATCCCCAAGAAAATCCCCAAAAATTCCGCGTCGGGTTTGCCGCCATTTTGATCAAAATGGCCACCGGTATTGCACTTTTTTCGGTTTCTTACCATTTTGACTATGAAGGAGCACGATTTCGAGAAAGACCATTATATACATTTTTAAACTATATTAAATTTTATACAATATGAGACCAGAATGGGCTCGGTAGCCCTAATAGTTTACGATATACGGCTTTTCAAAGTTTGGCAAAATCTACAAATTTGAAACTCCAACCGTTTCTCTTCTACAAAAATTTTACTATATTCTCTTTCTATAATGAATCTTATAGAAAAAAGTCCGAGGAATGCAATACTGCAAACCGGAAGTCACTATCATTATTCGTTCAGAAATTATAGTTGAATAGTCAAAATGGTAAGAAACCGAAAAAAGTGCAAAACCGGTGGCCATTTTGATCAAAATGGCGGCAAACCCGACGGGGGAATTTTGGGGATTTTCTTGGGGATGTTCAGTAGAGTATTTCTAACGATATCCTTAAGGTCTCTTCTTGTTTTTTTGAATGTCCGGGTCAAAACCTAAATGCACTGGACTATCTATGAAACAAAACCAAAATAAACCCATCACTGCTCTACTCGTACCAATTACATATCATCCTTCCATTCCAACATCAAACGTCAAATTAAGTAATTTTTCACACTTCTTACTATGTGTGCCGCTCGCGCGCCACGGTGTTCCCTGTTTTACTAGCATGATACAGGTTAATTTTCTATAAAAACCCAGTGTAAGTTGCTCGAACATGCGATCTACGGCGTTCGACACAATTTGTGCGTGATTCATACGGAATTTGGGGAAAAAATATTTCTATCACCCAGAACAGGAAGCCGCGCAGGATAAACACAGGTTTGGGTTCTTTCAGAGGTCATTTATTATTATATTGTGGACTAGTTTTTTTCGTAGAGGATTGGAGAGATTGAGAAATTATTTTCAATTAGGAGCTCAGATTGAGTAATGATAGGTAATTTTTTGAAGGGTAATGACTTTATTTGAGATTGGTTTTGGTTCAGCTGTTGTTTGATCGTGAAAATTTCACATAATATGATAAATAGGTAATTATTTTTGTGTACAAGTCAAATAATTAAGTATATGATACATATTCAAATTTATGGTGGGATTCTGTTCAAATCTGTAGTCGCTACAGATCTATAAAACTGTAAATATTAAACAAAATCGCAATGAAATTTATAAGCATATGAACATTTTTATATTTGTCAACAACTATTGATGTGATTTTGTTCAATATTACAAAATATACAAATTTGTAAAACTTACAGATTTAATAGAATCCCACCATTAAGGGGGTTTTATCGCTCAGCGCTGCTATATCACAAATCCTCGTTATTTCAGGTATCCGCGCTGACAGCCTATGTTTTATGAGCACATGTTGTCTCTATTTATCTAATTGCTATGTTTCGCTCCATTTTTGTTTAGAAAATACTCAATTTGATTGGCTAGCGCGCATACAATTTTTAAATTTATTTAACAAATTACTCGACTACTATTTGAAAATTTTATATAATAATGTGATATAAACGTTTAAATTTACAATGCAATCAAACTTACGAAGAGTTTTTCTCAGAATTATTGTTATTTAATTGTTTATAAATAATAATAATAACAATTAAAAAAATTCGACAACGTAGCTAGATTTTTACTGCCTTTATCTTTATATGGTATTTTTTTTAGATTTATAGGATTAATAGGTTGGGAGTAATTTGTTAAATACTTTTTTACTGTGATAAAAGCCCCTTAAGCTAATATTTAAAATACTTAGGTATAGTTTTTAGAACATTAGTATGGGTGTTCATTATTATCTCGATAAGTATAAGAGCTACGAAGTTGGTTATATTAGCAAACAATTTCTATTTTATAGGACTAATTTAATGAACGAAACAAGAATTTTTTTAGACCAGTGTGGTACTCAATCTATTTATTTCAAATGAAGACTTTTTTATTCACTTATTCGATTCAGTTATTTTTTTCTGAATTCAACGAGATATTAGTATCATACCCTATTTTAAAAAAGAATATAATAGTTGTTGTTATACTTGATAAGTGAATTATAAAAGTTAAGGATTTAAGGATTTTTCGAATTCCTAATATATTTATTAGACAAAATATTGTGTACACCTCGTTGGATAGATCTTGCTTGTTGCCCTTGGCGAGTCGTCAATCTCGGCTTCGCCTCGACTGAACAAATTTCTCGTCACGTGCAATAAACAATGCTCTATCCATACTTGAGACACAAATAACTATTGTAGTAGCCCATTTTGTTCGTTATAATTCAAAATTAAAATAGAATAAACCTTTTTTTTCTCAGAATAATAAACTAAAAAGCATGATTGAAATGTTAGTTATTTCTTACTTTTTATACATTATGCAATAACTATTGTGTTCTTAATAATATAAAATTTAAATCATCCATTTTATAAGAGAACAATACAATTTTAACATTTAAAATTACAAATTACAAGTAGGTACAATAGTGAAGTACATATTGACACCAATTGGGGAAAAAACTGGTTTTGAAAGTAAAACTCAAATGTAAAAACTTTTAGCCACGTTTGTACAATCGCCGAATAAAAACTTCATCAGTTTTTATAACAAACATAGACATTATTGCATTTGTTCAATCTTGTCGAATTTATTTATTCCAGTCTCAGTCCAAAACCAGCAGTGTTCTATGCTGGACATTGATTTTATATTGTGAATAGTGTTGTATGTGTACTTTTTAAAATGTTTAGTGGGTATTTTGTTGTAAATTTCAAACAATTCATAATAATATTAATAATAAATAAATCATGTGTAACGTAGATGTGGTTTGTGGAAATGTGTAACATGCATGAGTGTATTTTGTAGACGAAGAGAAACGAAACGACTGAATGAGCTACTCGTCAACGTGAACGGGGTATGAAAATATTTTATAAAAATTCTTCACTTCAGAAACTTACACACATATCTATTACGCCAGTTACTAAACTTGTATGTAGCAGACTCACATATACTGTCAATCATTGGTAAATATAATGTAGGTATTATTATATTATACCGTGTGTGCGATTTGCAGTCGAATTTATGGATACTCATGGATTTTAGTGGAAAATTCACCAAATGGGCAAAGGCGTGGGCGCCGACTTTTGAAAATTCGTGATGGAGCTTTAGTAAGAATAAAAAAGTAAAAATATATTATCGTTTTGGTAATAAATGTAAATGTAAATAATGTAATAGATGATGGTAATAAATGTAATGGAGATGAATGGAAAAATATAAAAATTGATAGAATGACTTTTTATTGAAAAATCTAAATAAAGATAATAATCTTAAAACAATAAATTATGTGAAGTATTATTTTATTACAAATTACAGTAGGCAAGTATGTTGAACTATAGACGTTTCAAATCCATATAGGAGTGACGTCATATTAGATATATTCTATCCACCACGTTCACAAAATAAGCTATCTCTTTTTTACACATTTTACTCGTCTTACGGCCAGTGGTTAGCTCAGCGGTTGAGAGTCTGCCTAGCATGCTAGCGGTCCCCAGTTCGATTCCCAGCCGACAATAATACAACTGGCTCCGAGTGGTTGGATTCCACTATAATAACATCTACCATCCTGTAATTGGAAGTTAATCCTGTAGGTTGGTTACCATCAAAAAATAAAAATAAATCTATACGCATATCGTATGACATAAGGGGCGGGGCTTATCAATTTGTGTCTTAACGGCAGTAGTAGAACAATTATTACATTCTTAATTAAATTTATGCAAATTTCTCGTGAAATTTCAAGATGCAACAGAGAGGGGGACAATAAAAATTTATAAAGGGAGGCAAAAATACAAAAAGGTTGAGAAACACTGCTTGAACGCGTTCTTATTTACACTTAAACTTCCAATATAAGAAACGCAAATGACATTCTCATCTTAATATGAATTCCTCGTGGTCGATATAACGTGGCACAAGCTGTTTGCTACGCTCGTTCTAATCGCCTGGCTCGCTCCGCACACCATACACCTCGGCTTATATTCAATTAACGTCAGTAGGTGTGCGCCCATTAAAATATCATTAAAGGCCGACGTTTCAATCCGTCTCTACATTACTGTGTGTTGATGTTGACTGCTTCATCGCTTGCTTGCGAAGCCGTCGCCGGCCTGGCCGATCGCACGATCGCAGATTTGCTAACTTAGCACGCGAAGTGTTTGTAGTGAGTTTGCGATCGGTTTGGAGTGAATGGAAATTGTTTATATTTTTATGATCGTTGTGATTTGGTTTTTAGTATGTTTGGGCAATCGAGTTTGCCAGACGTTCCCTTGATTTTTGGGCGTCTGCGTTCAGTTCTTCGACAGCCGAGCTCCAGATAAGCCCGAGATGTAGCCCGTTGCTACGGACATTACGCTTTTGAGCGTAATTTTAAGTATATTTTTGTAGAAATTCGTATTATAAGTTTAGTTGAAACGATAAGTCATTATTATATTATATAAAAGTCAAATATTTTTAAGTAAAGTGTGTTATAGTTTTTGTATGTCATGATTAGTGCCGCTCCCTAATTCATCCCTTCCTAATTCGAGCCGCGACTGGTTTATCCCTTTCCCTTAAGTAAACTTCCTTCCTTTTTTTATCCTACCCCATAGTTTACCCCTGTATTGCTACAAAGCAATATTTCTTTAAAATCGTCTTTGTTTCAAACATAGTCCTTAGCGATATTTATTTGTAGTTCAGGTTCGGTTCGGTTCAAACAAAAAATCGGTTCGGGTTTGGGTATAGGTTCAAGAGGTTTAAAATTTAAATACATTGTATTATTTCGGGTTTTTCGGGTTTCGGTTCAGAAAAAATAATTATTAAAGTAACGCACTTTACTTGTTTACTTGACAAAGAATTATTGTTTTATTGTAAAAAGAACAACATTTTTAGTACTACTGAATATTGTTTATTTTGAATAAAGACAGTTATGTGGCCGGCTTATTCGAAACTAAATAAAATTATTGTATTATGCAGACATATTAATAAATTATCAATTAGTCCAAACGTAACATTTAATACTTAAACTAGGTACCCATTCAAAAAGTGTTTCCATCACAAACTTCAAGAATTAATTTTCGAATTTAAAAAAAAATTCTTTTCGTTTCGTGATCAGTACGTCAAGTTCAATGTGCCATTCTAATAAATGTACCTCAAGATATGTTACACTCTGTAAACGTTAAAAAAATACAAAACTGTCCATAAGGAAAGGTAGTACGGATAGAGCTTTTTTATTTTAAGGAGAATACATATTTTTTTAAATTGAAAACTAAATTTAACATCTGATGTAATAATCAAATTTAAAGATTATACCGTTACCGTTCTGCTTTTTATTTTGAAATTATATTTAGTAATACACTGTTCGTTTAAAAATCTCAGTACTTAACTATTTACTTTTATCTTTATACTACATCTTATGAATAAATGATATTTTAAGATAATATTTCTTGTAAAAAAAAAGTTTTTCTATTTTTGGTTAATAACATGGTAAATCTTGACTTCTTAGATTGGTAGTCCATTCATAATTTTCTGAACAGTCCAAATTTGAGGAATCTATCTGGTCATGGTCACCATGTTTTATTTCTTTAAAATTGTATGTGAGCTTTTTTCACATATTATTATCCAATATGAATTAAATATTCAGGAATCAGGAGTTGCCATAATATAGAATCATAACACTGAATAAGTTCACATGAAATTTTTTTCTCAAATGCCAGTATAGGAAATATAAGCTGGAAACTGAAAACAAAACCACCCTGTAAGCTGAAATTTTAAATATTTCTATAGTTTAAAATCTACCTATTGACCTGCCTTTTTCCACGACCATTAAAATATCTAGAACTTACTTCGCGTTTCAAATTCACTCAAACCATTACCCCACATAACTTCCCACAACAGTTTAAAACAACCCACAACTTACTAACAACGTAACCCCACATATCGTCAGCAACACAGCGCCGTTTGGCGCGCGTGTTGCACCCAGTGCGACTAGCGTAGCGCGTGGAGCGGTGAGTTTCCTCGCGTGCGACTAGCGTCGGCTCCGGCATCAGATCCCGCGATCGCCGATAGCTGATCGGCTAATGACTCAATTGCAAGCGCAAAAGGCAGAGAAAGAAACGGGGCTGGGGAAGAGAAAGAGGAAGAGAAAGAGTTTGTGTTTGTTTTCAGGGAATGTTCATGCAAATGCAATGGTTTGTAAATGTAACAAATCGGGTTGTTTCTTATCCTCGAAATTCTCGAATCTTAACAATCCGATTGATGACGTGCTGGAAATGTTTAATAAGTAAAATATATATTTATTATTGTGAATAATAAAAGGTCAAAATTACGAACATTACATTAAATTTACAGACAAAACGATTAACAAATTATATCTATCGTGAGGATAGACACTTATTAACTTCTTCCTACTCGTTTATTCTAAAGGCGGGTTTACATTGGTCGTGTAAATGGGTTAGTTACTAGTACTATTAGCTCGCCAGACATCCAATGTAGCCAACAGAAGCTAGTAGTTGGGGTAGTGAAGAAACTAACCTCCCGGGTTAGCTACTCACCTACTAGCACATACATTCTGCACTATCCACTACACTCATCTCTGCACTATACCAATGTAAACAGTCACTGGTGATTAGGGATATACTACTGTGTTTTGACGTCTCATTTTAAAAATAATGGTTTTATAGTTAAATTCGGTATTTTTACTTTATTAAAATGAAAAAGTGGTCTTAAACGGAGACAATAAAGTTTGTAGAACTATATCGTGATCATGAGTGTTTGTGGGATGTCAATAAATTTTGTTATCTTTACTTTATTTCGTTTAATAATAGATTTTGTTCGAGATGATATACAACCACGAAAAGAATTCATTTTGTCACCTACAGAACAAGTTGCACTGGTACTAGAACTATAGCTAGTCGTCTAAATTGTATTTCTGGTGTAAACACCTACTAGCCTAGCGCTTAGTTGAGTATACTAGTATAGCCCGCTACTTGTACCAGTAACTGTCTCAGTTACTCCTCCAATGTAAAAGCGCCTTAACTCTTACTTGATCGGTCGATCACTACCTCGTGGATGACTACTTGATCGCTCGATCATTGACTAACTTCTAACAACTTAATTCCCTAAGTATATTCTAATACTAATTGCAAGATCGCAATAATTTCGCTGAACCGCAAGGCACGTGTAACATCCGCGCGTGGCCAAAAGGTGAATAACTTAGGTGGTTGGCTTCTAGCCGTTAAAATGGTGAAAAGTATGTTTAGTTTTCCCATTAAAATTAAAATAAGAATTGAAATTTTCGAATTAAATAAGATATTTTTGAAAAGTTTAAGGATGCTCTAATGCCAGTTTTTTTTAAAGTTTTTTCTTCAATTTTTTTATATATGCATGGCTAAACATGTCCAATTTTGTGAATATTTCATGTGTATTTTAATACAATCCTACATAAAAATTCTAAAAAGTGGCATTAGAGCAAAAAGAGGGCAAGTAAAAGCTTTTAGAAAACGTCTTATTTGTTTAAAAAATCTTAATGTTTAAACCAATTTTACGGGGAAACTGCTTGTTGTTTTTCGCTATTTTGACGATTGGTGTTGATCCATTTTAAATTTAATTTTCTTGGATACAAAATTCAAAAATTTATTTATTCAGATATGTAATTTAAACCTTTGTTTATTAAAGTAATACAGAGCGTTCAGCAAAACTTTTGACTGTGCAACCACCTTAACAAAACACAACTTAGCAATAATTTCGATTACGGAAAATTACTAACAAATCTTCTTTGTTACATAAAAGAGGTGTCGGTTTTGGTTTTTACCTCCCGCGCAAAAGGGAGGTACAGGAATCGTGAAAAAAAATGTTCGAGACTTTTGTCAATAAGGACGTTTAGTACCTTCAGAACCTAATTTGACTATTTCACAAGGATGTCTGTGTGGTGTGTAGGTATGTATGGATTTATATGCGCCTATGCGCATTCATTCTGATTAATTATCTCAAATTCTACTGAACATAAAATTATACTATTTTGTATTATACATTTGTTCATGTTAAGAGTGTCGTTTACCTAAATGACCAAAACATGCTTCACACAAGTTTGTGATTTATTTAACAACAACAAAATGAAGCAAAAATTCGCGATATATTCCATTCTTTCATGTCTGATTTATCGAAGACTATGGTTTGTGAAACAAGATAATGCAATACTAGTGAATGACCATTGGTCATAATAATACGACTTTATTGTATTTTTTAAAATACCTATAACTAAGCATGATAAAAATAATAAATATGAAAATCGGAAAATAAAAATTTATTAAAACATTACATTTCGTGAATGTGTTGTTTGGAACGAATTTGCGTTTGTAAAATCTTAGTAAATTACTATAATGCATAATCTACGAGTATATGACGGTAAAATTGCCTTTCTAGGTATTTTCTATAATAAACATTTTAAATATCATTGAAATGGAAAAGGTTATAAATAAATATTATATCCTTATTACTACAGGAAAGTAAGTTTAAATCCATATAATAATAATTTGATAATGTTTTTGCAATGTAAAAGCAATACATGCACGGTAAATTGAGTTATTAAAATTTTAATCAATATCTTTAGTCTTGTATTTGATATTTTGCCGACAAAAGTATAAAAATAAAATAACAGTATTTAAACAATAATTTCACACCGGTATATTATTTATATAATAAGGAATAAGTAAGAAGTAACAAATTACTTATAAAGCCGAACATAAGTAAAGATGAGAAAAATGAGGCATCAGTTTCCATAATTATCCTTAGAAATAATAAACATAGCTGAACATAATTTGGTATTATTTTCTAAAAATACTACACGGAAAAGTCCATCGTGATCCTGGCTGCACGCCTATGGCCCACTTCCATAGGCGCCGACTTTAAGGGAGAACATACAGAGCCGTGCATATATAAATATATAAGGGGTTGAGCGTGACCTTAGTGATCGGTAATTTTGTAGAAATCATAATGGCTGCAAAATCAGCAAATGACATATTAAATTTAGGGCAGGTAATTCATTGTACTTTCCCATACAACACATCGATCGTATTAACGTCTGTAAGACGTACATCTTGCTACTGTCTTATAGACGTCCTAAGGAGACTAGTATTGGTCGAATTTTAGACGTCTTATGCGGTAGTCTTTAAGTCGTCATTATGTTGTCCAGTTTTAAATCTCCCGCTTACAATATATAGGAGTCCTATATTTGTCTCAAAATTCATCTTGGTTATGACATACAGGAATCATATATTTATCAATATTAAGTTGTATATTGGTCATAATTTTATTAAAAAGGACATCATTTGACTTAGTCCAGTTAGTAGAGGTTTTGACTGAAGACATAACCAAGTGAAATTTGGCATGCGAGTAGTTAAAAACATACAGAAACAAAAAAAAAATCGCTCCACCTCGGTATGCTCCGCTTGCGAAAAAATTTTCAGCTGAAACTCAAAAAAAGAAAGTTGCGAAAACCAGTTTCCTTTTCGGACGTAAAACACACAACCCTCCAAATAGTTGCATGTGATTGGGGATGATTTGGTGAAGATAATCCTCTATGAATTTACAATTTCATTCATAGATATTTAAAATATTGAGAATTCTTTGAACATCTTCTAATACTGAGTTATAATTCTTTAAAAAGCAATTTTCTCGGTATAACGGGGTTGAATTCAAATGTTACTAGTGCAACTGAAAGTGGAAGCCTTGACGAATAAAATGCAGTTTTTATCTTTACAAAGTGAAGTTCTTTAATAAAGTTATACCACATTCATTCTGTAGCGGCGAATTTATTACGTCATTCTCAATGTAGCGACACCTATACAGAAGTCATTCGATTATTAAACGGCTGGTACCTAAACGATGCTACTTATGAAAAATTTTCAACGACCATTTTGATAGCAAATTTCCTCTGCTTTCATCCTGTCAAAACAGTTTTCCAAAATCTTTGATAGTTTTCGAGGAAAATTGCGTTACAAGAAAATTTTGAGATTCAACTGAAATTTTTTTTGAGAAGCGGAGCATACCGAGGTGGATCGACTTTTGTTTCTGTATGTTCTTAACTACTCACATGCCAAATTTCACTTGGTTATGTATTGGTCTTGGGTTTCAGTCAATTTTTGACTCTCCTGACTGGACTGACTATCGAAAAGGTATTAAATAGACGGCATTTGCATGGAAGAAAATAACATCTTTCAAACATCCAGAATGAAGGACATGTATGTGACGTCTTTGTGCTTACTTTTGGATCAGACGTTGTAAAGACATGGACATTATAAAGACGTCTTAACGACGTTCTGGCTAGGGCCCCTCATAGAAATTAGAAAAGTCGGCGCTCATGTCCACTCCCATTGAGTCGAAGTATTATAAGTGCGTTTGACTGAATATAATTTTACTCACGCAACCCGTAAATACTATTATCCATATTTATAATGTGTTAAAGTTCCCCGAACGTTTGGGTTCGTGTCTTAATTATTAGTGATTGTTATTTAATTTCTAAATAATGCTAGGTTTAAAATCTCTCTAAAGCATTAATTACAGATTTGTTTGTGGCACCTCGCAATGTTCTACACCACTAAGATATCTAGATGACCTTTCTAGCTTTTCCCTTTTCGGCTTTCTGTGCCGCATGATTAGATGAAATTTATAATAACTTAATTTTTTGATGTTATCGGGTGTATTAATTTTTTTCGTGTATTCTTTTGGAAATTGTGTTACAACTGTTACGTGTTTCTATTAGCTAGTAATTTTCTTGGAAGTGAATGTCGGTATCTTTGAACTGATCTTAGAATTTTGAGGAAAAAATCTTTACTTGTAAGAAATAGAATTGTACCTATTATTTCGAGCGACTTGAAGAATATAAAGAAATTGTAGATTTATGTATTTAACACGAGAAATTCTTTATCAATAAAATCATATTTTTCTAATTATTTATTATTATTATATAAATAATTATTATTTATAACAAAATTAGAGTGACCATTCGTAGGTACTGATTTTGTTACATAGTACGCAGTATACTGATTTTCAGACCCTTTGTACTGATAAACAATTTGAAAATATTTTATACTGTTTTGTTACATACTGTACTAAAAATATAGGTACTGATTTCCTTTTTCGAAGCTTAAAAAAAATCTTGTTTTTCTATTATTATTATTATTTAAATTTTTCACAGTACAATTATAAAAATTTTCTTCTTATAAGTACTTATAGTTCAGTAAATTTAGGATTCTGCCTGGAAAATTTTGGAGAAGTATTTTTTCTTTCATCCTATATGTTTTTTGGGGTGCTGAATATGGATTTCAGGTTTGCCACCTCATAACTTTACTGCTTAAAAAGTTATAACCGAGAAACCATGGAAAAACCGGATTTTTCTCGGGTTATCTCTTGTATTTGGTAGAAAATTAAATTTTTAGAAAAAATTATTACACCAAATTAAACTACAGGAATTTTTTCAAGATGAATAGTTCTCGAGAAAATCGTTAAAATATTTAAAATAAATAAATAAATAAAATTTCTAGTCATTTTAAATAATCCCGTAATTTTGTTTTTTGAAACAAAAACTGCTTTTATTTTTTAATGAAACAAGATATCGACTTCCTTCAACATTCGATTTCTTAGATATTTTTTTGTTATGAACATAATTTCCAACATTTCGGGAGCACTAGAGAAATTATAGTATTTTTGTGTTTATTGAGTTGGCATTTCTAAACGAATTAAAATATTGACCTGCGGATTCCTGCATTAGATTCTCCAATTAATGCTCACTGCGGATTAACTGGTCTCGCTTTTTCGTCGCTCGCCCCCAAAGTTTCCAACTCACCTGTAAAGATTAATTCACTACACTCGCCACGTAAACTAATTTTTTCTTCACTCATTCTTTGACAAATACATGAACGTAAATTCAAACATTTATGGGAAACAAGCATTGAATAAAAATATTTCTGTATTAAATGTCAATAATAACCTGAGGGATTAAAGGTACTTTAGTCCTGTGGTATATACGCTATTTTTTGCACTTCATCCTCAAACGAATGCAAAATAGTTTAAAAGAATACACATTTTGTAATTTTGACAGTAAATTTTATGACAAATATTTATATTGTTACCATAGATACTCTGTAACAAATAGCACGTATTTACTTGACAACGGGATTAATTAATTCAATTCCTTGACAACGGGATTAAATATGAAAAATAATCCCTTGGGATCAAATTTAGAACCTTAGTCTCTAAAAATAAAGACTAAAGAAGAGTTTTAGTCCCGGAAGTGCAAAAAATAATTAATTCCTACCTGCGCTTTGATCTTCTGTGTTCATTTCTTCATCCTGAAAAAGAAAATAAGGAAAAGAAGGAGATAAACAACGATATTATGTCGGAATAAATAATATATTTATACTTAGTCTTACTTTGATATAATAATATTACATTAGTATTTGTGTATCACTTATACATATTCAGTGGCGGTAACGAATGATCATACCTATATCGATATTATTTACACATTCTGATATAACAAGTGCCTTCGTCAACGTCGTAGCAAACGTTTACAATTTATTAATAGTTTGTTGAATCAGGACAATTATAAAAATTTTCTTCTTATAAGTACTTATAGTTCAGTAAATTTAGGATTCTGCCTGGAAAATTTTGGAGAAGTATTTTTTCTTTCATCCTATATGTTTTTTGGGGTGCTGAATATGGATTTCAGGTTTGCCACCTCATAACTTTACTGCTTAAAAAGTTATAACCGAGAAACCATGGAAAAACCGGATTTTTCTCGGGTTATCTCTTGTATTTGGTAGAAAATTAAATTTTTAGAAAAAATTATTACACCAAATTAAACTACAGGAATTTTTTCAAGATGAATAGTTCTCGAGAAAATCGTTAAAATATTTAAAATAAATAAATAAATAAAATTTCTAGTCATTTTAAATAATCCCGTAATTTTGTTTTTTGAAACAAAAACTGCTTTTATTTTTTAATGAAACAAGATATCGACTTCCTTCAACATTCGATTTCTTAGATATTTTTTTGTTATGAACATAATTTCCAACATTTCGGGAGCACTAGAGAAATTATAGTATTTTTGTGTTTATTGAGTTGGCATTTCTAAACGAATTAAAATATTGACCTGCGGATTCCTGCATTAGATTCTCCAATTAATGCTCACTGCGGATTAACTGGTCTCGCTTTTTCGTCGCTCGCCCCCAAAGTTTCCAACTCACCTGTAAAGATTAATTCACTACACTCGCCACGTAAACTAATTTTTTCTTCACTCATTCTTTGACAAATACATGAACGTAAATTCAAACATTTATGGGAAACAAGCATTGAATAAAAATATTTCTGTATTAAATGTCAATAATAACCTGAGGGATTAAAGGTACTTTAGTCCTGTGGTATATACGCTATTTTTTGCACTTCATCCTCAAACGAATAGCACGTATTTACTTGACAACGGGATTAATTAATTCAATTCCTTGACAACGGGATTAAATATGAAAAATAATCCCTTGGGATCAAATTTAGAACCTTAGTCTCTAAAAATAAAGACTAAAGAAGAGTTTTAGTCCCGGAAGTGCAAAAAATAATTAATTCCTACCTGCGCTTTGATCTTCTGTGTTCATTTCTTCATCCTGAAAAAGAAAATAAGGAAAAGAAGGAGATAAACAACGATATTATGTCGGAATAAATAATATATTTATACTTAGTCTTACTTTGATATAATAATATTACATTAGTATTTGTGTATCACTTATACATATTCAGTGGCGGTAACGAATGATCATACCTATATCGATATTATTTACACATTCTGATATAACAAGTGCCTTCGTCAACGTCGTAGCAAACGTTTACAATTTATTAATAGTTTGTTGATACGATTCTGATACAAATTCAACATGATATGATGAGATCACCAGTGTGGCACCGGCCACTGCTATCGTTGCTTAGAAACGACATTATATTACATTCTAAATACAAAACAAAATGCTATTTTCCTTCATTAGTCTCAACCAATCATGTAGATACCCAAACAATTTTTTTTTGGACATTAATTTCCAATTTACGTCAAACAAATACCTATTGATATTAATTATATTAATAAAGCTCAAATATTTATTTGAATTTTACAAGTCATACCAAATTAAGAATAGGAAGGAATATTTTCAATTATTTTCCTATACCTATATAGGAACATTTTCTCAGCATAGACGTTGCTAGATAATATGAAAAAAAAACAAGCAACAGAAATATTTTTTCGACCTAGGCCGGAAATATTTTGTGTTATACTCGTAGCAACGTCTATAAAAATATCAAAATGAATTTTTAGGGTAAATGTTTTATTTAATCTGAGTTAAAATGGTATAAAAATCAAGTATCTAATCTAACAATATTTGAAGGATTTTAAATTAATATTTCGTTATCTTCATTTTTTTTTCGAACTATCTGTCATGTCAGTCAGTTGACTTATAAGTACCTAGTTGAAATTTAAAGATTAATAAAATAAAATTTAAAAATGCGTAAATTGAGTAAAATGTTTGGAAATGGATATATTTTGTGGTACTTCAATATTTGAGCTTACTTAATTATTAATTCAGGAAAGTTTTCTTTTAATCATAGAGAATGATCTCTAATACTAAAATATGTGAATAAATTCAAATATTCAAAGGTATCGGTAACTAATTCTAAAATCTGCATTTAAATTTATGCCGTCTTGAAAAAAAATTGAAACTCCGGATAAGAAATTAATTATTAGTTTCAGATAATGAAACAATTATGCAGATATCCTTTTAAGGCATGTGGCTTGGTTATCATAATAACTATAAATTTAAACTTTCCCTTTCACTACATCCTATTGGCTGTAAAACAAAATACATTAATTCCATAGGCTGTCCTTCCTATACCCAACCAATGACTATGCAGGAATAAATGAATGACGACTGAATGTTGACAAGTGCTCGCAGTCATAATAGAGGGTGTGTCGAAGGTATCTATTGTTTATAGGTTAATGATAGTAGTTTGTTTTGTAAATATTTAAATGTCGTTTCTAAGCAACTCTGGCCTTCAAGACCTAACGAAATAAATACATGCACGAGTACGGTCTTGCTACTATTACTAACAAATCATTTTGAACTGGAATAGGGTGCCATCCTTTTTCTTACACATTCTTAATCTTAAACCTAAATATATACACGACTCTTTTCTTCATAAGATTAAAAAAGCTTCTCAGAAACTTGAACAACTTTTGTAGTTTTTATCTATTCAAGAAAAATGTATTTCGTTTTATTTAAAAATGCATGTGTAGTTTTTATTTACTCAAAGTTCATTTTGTTAGTTGTAATTGTTAGTTTAAGAGAAGCTTTACCTAAAAAAGGTTCTCAAAAACAGAAAACACTTTTTTCTACAACTGTTAAAAATTGATGCCATTTTTGAATTGAGCGCGAAGTTGGTGTTTTTCACAATCTCCTTTTTGTTATATTACCTTGACAACCATTCAAAACCATAAAAAAAATTGGATGTGACTATTTATACATACTGTATGTATATGCAATTCGCTATTTACTGAACTAAATAACTTCATACCCTTCTTGAGTCCCATAAACTAGGTTTTGGTATAGAAATACACGGTTTTGATATTAAAAATGATTAAAATTTTAATGAATTTAACATATTTAACTAGACTTTAGAATTAAATACAGTTGTAGAAAAAATGCTGTTTATATTTCGAGCGCAAAATGTTTTAGTGCGTTCGAATAACTAATTTAACTTAGCAAATCTCGTCAAATAAGTGACATTATCACGCACAAAAACATTAACATCACGCACTTAATACAAAAATAACTATTAAGATTTATTGAAAAATTCAAAACAATATTTTGTTAATATTATGAGAGAAGCTTTGTTAATCAAAATTTTTAATTCAATCAGATTAATTCAGTTGAAAAACTGAACTATTTTTTTTTTGACAAAAATCGCCAGATAAAGTGACAGTTAATTTTATACCAGAAATATTAAAATTGTATTATGCAGGTAGGTATAGGTAATTTTTAATTTAGGTAAAACTTACAATAATGTAGGTAATTCAATTTTGATAAGATATCTAGTACCTTAATAGTTAAATTGTCATTTTATCTTTACTAATATTATCTATATAATTCAAGAAATTACAATTTTTGTCAAAAAATCAATTTAAACAGCTTTATCAATTATTGTCAAATTTATTTTTCCAATTTGAAGATTTTCACAAAATGAAACTTGATCGCAGTTAATTATGTTTTTTAATTACTTTACTGTTCATACTAAATTTGACTAAACAGTTTAGAATTAAGATAAAGTCTCACAAAACAATTTTTCTCAATTTTCCTTTTTTATCGTCAAGGATTACAGACAAGAAAAACCTGTGAAAAAGGATGGCACAATGAAATATTGCTTAACTATTTTATAATACAAGTATTATTGTTTGCTTAAGTCTTGTCAGGGATAACTTTACACAAGGATCTAACATTACTATTTACACTTTTATTATGTTCAATTAGTTTTGTCGTTGGTTGCTGCGTGGGAAAATGTAAGTACATAATTATTGTCTAATTTGATATAAAGAACGTTTTACACACATAAAGGGAATGAAATGCATTTTGACCATAATGGTACAATATTCAATTTCGTCTTATAATGTAGTTTCAAATAAGTAATGTTTCATATAAATACCTTTCTCATAGCTTTACAGTTCTGGAACAGGAAATAATAAGTAATTTATATTTATTATTTTCTAATATTATTCGAAAACAATTTTCATTCGCTTGTAATTACATTATTCTTAACTGTACATTTTAAACAGTTGTAGGTTAATGTAAAAACGGATAAACTAACATCAAAAACAATCATGGGCGTAACTAGAATATTTCCCCAGGGGGCGGATCGTTTATGAAATAACAAGTTGGTATAAAATATGCCGCAAACCCCTATAGGGATGTTGTTTTAAATATATAAGAAATGCGCCGCAGGCGACTTTTTTTTTTAAGGTTAAATACGTTTTAATATAATATTTTGAAATGAATTTTTTTGTCATTTCCTAGGGGAGGCAAACGCCCCTCCTGGCCCCCTGTTGCCTACGCTCATGAAAACAATTTTATCAAAACATTGAATAGACCATATTAATTATTTAATACGCATGCTCAGAAATCACCAATCACAATGCAGTGAGTAGGTACTACCGAAATGGAACTAATATTTCCTTATGGAAAAAAGTGAATTTTTAAATTAAAATAGTAATTTATTCAGACACAAGCACATGTTTAATATAATTGATCATTCGTTTATTATGTGGAAATAACTATGAACATTCGAATTTTGAGTGACAGATAACTTAAAAGTGTGTTTTTCTGTTGATGTAGTGTCATATAATTTTAATCAATATAGATACAAATATTGTGTTTAGTGTTTTAAAATTTAAAAATTAAAATTTGCCAACTTATTTAGAAATAAGAAACGGTTGGCATCCCTGGCATCACTTTGTTACTTTGCAAGTCAGTCGGCAGAGGCGCTATAATAATTAATATGGTCATAGACAACGCTTTCATAGTGCCATTTTTGATACACATTGTTGTTTCTACGGAGGAATTATGGCGCAAAGTAGATTTGCGCAACTATATGTATAATTAAAATGTAAAATTTCTTCGTAGGTCGATGTAAAAATCAATTTGAGATTTTGCATGAATTTGTGGGT
This sequence comes from Agonum fuliginosum, assembly GCA_947534325.1. Lineage (NCBI taxonomy): Eukaryota > Metazoa > Arthropoda > Insecta > Coleoptera > Carabidae > Agonum > Agonum fuliginosum. The sequence goes on from OX384043.1 coordinate 20,087,251, forward strand.
TTTAGGTAAATCAACTTTAATTAAATAGGCTGTTGAAGCGAGTCTAATGCTGGATAACAGTTGAAAGTTTAATTATTGTTTTGAATAGAGGTCTTAACAAAAACTTGTTCCTTTATCTTGGTACGTGAATGATCGGAATAGAGTAGGTAGAGTTTATTAATTACTGCATTTTTTGTTTAGTTTCAATTATACAATTTTGCACAATTTCTGCTCCATTGTCAATCTCGAATGCAGCTTTTCTTAACTATACCCATAGTTAATTATTGTTCTTGTTCTAAATTTAGCTTAGCGGATTCGATAATTTAACTTAAAGTGGCACTTATACCTACACAGACAGACGTTCGTACTTTACAAATAACTTAATGTAGGTAGCTACAACTTACCGGAAAAATTTTATTACAATTTTATGCTTAACATCAATTTTCAATATTTAAAAAAAAAATAAAATTTGAAATCTGATTAATATTTTATTTAAAAACAGGGATGTTGTTTGAAACAATATTGACAGTCCGATTTGTAATTTTTTGGAGTAAAATATTTCAATCGACAAGAGTTATTGGTAAAGTACGATTTTTAATGATTTTACAAAAAGTGCGAAAAATCGGAAAAAGACAATATACTGGTACATACAGATAGTAAACTGTTACCAAAATTTGGTTCATAAAGTAAATAAAAAAGAACAAGTAATTAAATTTACTTTATAATGATGTATCCAACCTGACCAGCTCTGCATTCTGTTAAGTTGGACACATGATTTGTATGTTACGGTTCCGTGTCGTTATGAACCATAAAATTGAAATGCCTATAGTTTTACAAAATACAGAGTAAGTAGGTAACCGGTACATCTATTAAAATAGCTTTTAAGAGAATTAATCCAAGTAATCTAACGATCGATCAAAAGGTGACGTCGATATAAAGTTGATTTTAAATTTGATACAACCGTCGAATTTGACACTTCAGTTCAACGTCAAGGTGACGTGGATTTTTATATTGCATACGTCTGTTTTAACATTTTGTTTGACTTTGAATCAACGTCAAAATGATGTGGATTTGGCATAAGATAGGTCTATTTTAATGTTTTGTCTGAATTCTAATCACCAAAATGACGTTGATTTTTTAATTCATATAATAAGATTTAGCCTTTTTTTCCAAGAAAGTGTTTTGAATTTTGATTATTATTGGGTATTGTATTTTATTTGAGATTTTTTTGGTTCAAATTCTGCGTGCGGCGCATTAACCCACCTTCTTTTCGAGATATACAAATATGATAGGTCTATTTTGACGTTGAGGTGATTCCAGCACGACTGATCGACGTAAATTAGTCCGTCATAAGACGTCGATTTTAAGTCATTGTTGTACTTGAGAATGTTACTGAATGAAAATTGCACAGGCATAATTCGAAAAGACAAAATTACTTATTTTCCATCCAGAACTTGAAACAATACATCGTTGTATAGAAAACTTACATCCCTCCCTCGCAGCAACCTCCATATATTGCACTGTCACCAGTTCACGTGTTCATGAGAAGACTCTCGATGCTGAAGGGGTTAGCCCTGCGCGGCTTGTCCGGCTGGTCGGACCGACCAGGCTCGGGGGGCATCTCGGGGGCCTCGCTCTCCACATCAGAGCCGCCGCCCCCCACCACGTCGATGTCGCTGTCGCTGTCGAGCGCGTCGGGCCCCCGCTGCGACAGGTAGTCCCTGCGCAGTGACACGAGGTCCACGGCGATGCCCTTGGCGCGCAGCTTCCTCGCTTGTCGCTCCAGAGCCTTCTGCAGCTTCTTCCTCCGGCGAGCTCGCTCCCGTGCCTTGAGCTCGTTGGGCGGGATGGGTTCCCCCGAGCAGGTCTGAGGGTGCGCGTTGTGGGCTGGTCGGCCGGGGCCTTTCTTTGTGTGCTCCTTTTTGCGCCACTTTGCGCGACGGTTTTGGAACCAGACCTGCAAGAAAATTAAGGATTAGTTATGGAGTTATTTCAAATATTTCTTTTGCAGGTTATTTTAGTCATAATTTAATGTTATATTTTGACGTCGCACAGACGTAACCCAAGTAACATAGACTGGTTAGGTTACAAAACCCAAGTAACAATGACTGACCGGAAACCAAAAGTAAACATTGTATTTTAATCATATTTTAGTAATAATTTAATGTTATATTTTGACGTCGCAATTGTATTGTATTGAATTAGAATTTCGGGATTTGAACCTCACGGGTTTGTATCCCTAGGGTGACTTGATGGCACACCCACAGTATTAATTGTTTACTTATACTTTGCCACGGCGTTTTTTACTTTACTACCATGTGTGTTGCCAGTCAACTCGGCGCAAGCTCTTATTATAGCTTTTAGCCGGTGCCCGATAGCTAGAGGTTGCCAAGTTAATTAGATCCCAACTTGGAATGGTAACGGGAGCAGGTACCGATCCAAATCAGGCCGTGAAAATTTCCTGACCTGACCGGGATTCGAACCCACGACCTCTGTAATCAGAGCCTAGCATTCTACCACTATGCTATCCCGCCGTATATCCCAAGTAACATAGACTGGTTAGGTTATAAAACCCAAGTAACAATAACTGACCGTAAACCAAAAGTAAACGTTGTATTTTAGTCATAATTTAATATTACATTTTGACGTCGCACAGACGTAACCCAAGTAACATAGATTGCCGTAAACAAAAAATCGACGTTGTATTTTGGTCATATTTTAACATTATATTTTGACGTCTTGTAAATGTAGAATCTATTAATACTACTACTATTCACTTTATATTGATATTTCATAATAACAGACTATATAATGAATAAAAAACAGGATCGCTGAATTTTCAGTCAAAATTCTTTATTTTATTTTATATTACATCGACGTTTCGGCCTTGCTGAGACCATCCTCAGGACTAATATAGTCAAAAACTTGAAACATCAACAACAATAAAATAATACAATAAATTTACAGCGGTACATATACATAAACACATAGTTATAAGATATTAAACAACTAAGCCGTAAAATGTCTGGCATAAAGATCATAAAAGTATATACTGACTATATAATGTCAGATTGGCCGAGCGGTTAGCAACGTAGGTTACCGTCCTGTTCAAATCTAGCAAGATCCAGATAAAATAAAAATTTGTCCAAGTTCTAAGGATTCTAAGTACTTCTAATACAAACGAAGAAAGTTAAATTCAGTTAAATTTATTATTAAACTGTGTGTGGTGTGTGCGATTATCAATCGTCAAGTCATATCTATTTAAGGTGTTTATTCTCAAAAAATAAAGTGTACCTAGCTGACTAGATTCAAACTTAAGTTATCAGAACCACACGTGATCTCGATACGCAATCAGCTAATTAAAATACGGATTTTTAATAATTTTGTAGAACCCTGAAGATGGTCAAGGCCGAAACGTTGGTTTAAACCAGAAATATACATATTGACTGCAGCTCCAGGGATTTTTCTTTATTTCAAATATATCGTCGTTGTTTATATAATTATTATAATTTGTTTTCTCTAATTCTCATTCTCCTTAAAAAGCTCAATTACCAGCCATCATCTTGCAAATGCCCTTCCATTATCTCCCATTACTGAATCACCAGCGTCAAATTCAACAATCAAAGATACGATCAAACAGTGAAAGAAACAGTATCTCGAATGATACCATAGCAACTCATTAAACAATTGAATGCAATAACGAGTAGGCTGTGCCGAGTCGTTGAAGCGATTCAAATCTGCGCCAAGTACTGGCATTAAACATACTGGGTGTTCAACACTCAACGCTGTTCAGTTGTTCACTGCTTTGCTGGCTCGCGTTTAAATAATGCCTGTAATTAATTTAATTATGCGGACTTCTGACAAAAATTACAATTTACTTGCACAATTAACATATCAACGAATATGGCAGAGGCAGTGCCGTGCGCGGGGATTTTGCAAAGAAATAATTTTTTGGCCTCCTGAAGTGTAAACATAACAATAGGCTACTTATATGACTTTTTTTAATTAAATATTTTTTTCCGTTGACCGTTTATTAATGATTATCATTAATGCAAAAAATCATACATTAATGACTCATATTAATGCATGATTTTAATTAATTAATGATTTTTTAATGCGTCCAACACACGTAATATAGCTAGTGCTAAGTTGTAGAAAAATTATAAACAGAATTAAATGAAATGATTTTCACAGTTCTAGCTCTATAATATACAGGCAACTTGAGCACAGTAGTTTCAAACGTAACTAACCTAACATATTTGTTATAGTTATGGACAAAAATTAGATTTTCTCCGAATTAAAAAGGTAATGATCAACAAAGAAATATTGTAACTAACTCATGTGTTAATTTGCGAATAATAATTTCGACAATTAACGCGTTCGCTTCTCTCACGCGTTAAAATGTCTCAATTATTGATCGCCTTCATTAACACACTAGATAGTTAAATAACTATTATTCAATTTTGATGTTTTAAACTGTAATATTAACTACATAGCAACAACTTTAAACAACTGTTTATTCACAAGTGAATTAAAATTTCTTTAAATCACTGAACACATTTTTAAATCACTCTGAGGTTTTAAACTGTCATTATGTCATCATGTATAAAAACAATGACAATTTGTCACTGACGATTACTTTGAATCTTTTTTCTTGTTATGTCAAAATATATTTATTAAGGGTTATTAAAAAAAGTTACTTTGTAATTAAAAAGAGAGTTTATGCGAATACGGTCATTTACACAATTTCTTGTTCACTAGAATAAATAAATAAATAAAATAGATTAATTTTAAATGTGACATTTACTAACGCCATCTCTTGTCAGTTGCTCTAGGGCTAAATGACAGAAGGCAATTTGCAAATGTCAAATGCATAACTTTACCAGAAAATAAATATTTTTTATAAATAGGTATGTCGGCCAAAAAACATATTGCGTGGTATTTGTACATAGCTCGTTTTTATTAAAGCACTGGTCTAGAACCTCGCGTCGTAAAATAAAAAGTTATTAATTTCAAGTTTATTAATTTTTTTAAAACAGTAGGTACCTATTAAAATGTACACTGTAAATAAGAAAAAATGAATATATTTTTTTATTATCTTGTATTCATTCTTATTTTTGCCTACAATGAACTTTTCACATGAATGCAAAATGCAATTATGTAGTTTTATGCAATAATTTTTGTGCCCATAGCGAATTGTTTGTAAATTAATTAAAAATTATTTTGGCAGTTCTACACAATCAATATTATCGTTGCTAAAAGATTGATTTGCACATAAAATTAAATACCAGAACAATAAACAATGGGCTATGTAATCAAACTACGCAATTTTCATTAAAATAAAACCATTGTTGCTTTATTAAAGTAACGTTATTTTCAACTACATATTTCTCACGTTGCTGTCTCTTATTTCGAAGTTTTCAAATTTTTTTAAGGAGCATTGAGTACAATTTTACATAGAACACATTATGACATATAATGATAAGACACATATTTATAAACAGCTCATCAGACTCAGATTTTGTCTGCACGATTTACTAAACGAAATGAAACTGAATAGTTACTTGCATGATCTTTTCTATTAAATTTTTAAAGATATAGAAATTTGAAACATACCTATTTCTTATTTTGAATATATAATTCTTGTATTATTGTATTTGACTAATTTTATTGGCTGAAATAGGGTAGTAAGAGGCTATCAAATCGATGATATTTCTATCCCTGCTGTTACATGTCAACTGTTTTTGTTTACTAGTTACATTCGGTCAGTTTCTCAATCAGAAATTTGCTGTTAGTCAAAAATCAGACTTAAAATGTGTCAAGATAGAGATAATAGAGAAAAAGACGCCAAATTGAGAAAGATTGACAGCTTTTGAAAAAACATAACCCAAAATTATATTATATTTTCCCCAAATATAACTCGGGCTGTGATTAATCATAGGTGATAACCTTCGTTGTCTTAAAAAAATTGAACTCGTGCTGCGCACTTGAGCAATTTTCATCGACTAACTCATGATGATTTTAGCACTTGTAATTATTTCCTCCGAAAATATGTATATTAACAAACCCAAAAAGAATATATGAAAATTGAATATCAATATTTGACGTAGAATAATGCCGAACCAATGAATGGCCGTAAAACCATAGAAACGACTCAAATAGTGATGTCCCATAACAAAATGTGCGGCAAGCAAAGACGACCAACCACAGGTTACATTCTTAATAATACTTCCCTTTCTCCTGTTCAATCACAGGAAATTTTCTTTTTTCAATTTAGGTACTATACAAACATACTTTTTAAATAAAATTTATATTTTTACATAAATGTTTTCGACCTAACATTAGGTACATAGTGATAGAAATTTTATTTTTAGTACTAATACAATAAGCCTGATACTGATACCTACCCAAGTATAGATACGTCTAATTACATTATACTTTGTTTATTTTTGAGCTATTCATATTCACTCAGAAATCTTCGATTTTTCCGAGGAAAAACATCTAAAGGTTGGGCAAACTATGATTGCAATCTCGAATAGAAAAATCTGCTGTGGCCAGTACACGACCTCTCGCCTAATTCTGCTTATTCTACTAATCTAATAATACTTACATTTTAATAGTTTCATGTTCATGTAATATGTAAACGATAATGTAAACCAAGATGCAAGCAAAATATGTCAACTGTAATGTCACTGTCATTATAATTCAAATTTTGAGTAAAAACAAATTTCATATCATGGACAACAAGATATTGGTACTTAGTTGCACTTTATTTTATTGCTAAATACTACCAGATTCAGCAAAATATATTTAAAATTAACTGTACCCATAGATAATTATATTATCTTTTATTTTTAATTGCAAAAATTGTCATAAATAAATAATGTATCAATTTATTTAAGAAAAACTATATCAAGTTCCAAAAAGTACTACTTCCGGTTTGCGGATTGCTACCAAAATCTTATCCGGTGTTAAGATCCTTATTAAAACCTTAAATATGAAATTTGGTTATTAAAGGTTTGATACTTTTTCAGTTATCGTGGACGAAAAATCGTCACATACGTCCATACGTCCATACGTCCATACATCCATACATACATACGCACACACACACACACAGACATCATCGTGAAAATATTAAATTCGTATTCTAGAGACCCTAAAACGTGCTTATCCACCAAAAACTCATACTCGAAAATTTTGACCCATTACAATACCTCTCTTATAGAATATGAGGCGAGAGGTAAAAATGAGCCAGGCGTATATTTCTTGAAAAAAGTATGGCAATCGAACTGAACTCGGATGGGAATTTCTGATTTTTACTAAGAATGGCTAGAAACTTGTCGGATGAATCTCGAACTGGAATCTACACGAAAGAAGTATAATAATATAAATAAGTAATAATAAACCGTTAACCGCTTAGAACCCATCCTTTTCATGAACTTAAACTCAAACCCGAACCGGAATTGAATCTACTTTTTTTTAACCTCTAATTTCAACCGAACCCATTTTAGTTTTAGATAATATAATTTTAACGAAACATTTCCGCGCCCCAGTTGTACGGCACTGTCGTGTGTGGCAGGTTTGAAACATGCATGGCAACTTTATAAACACAACTACAATTTCGGAGTTGAGTTGTGTTTGTATTTCACGTATGCGCAACACACGGCTACAGTCACAGCTCAGCACAGCTACAGACCCTGCCGTGGTTGGTTTGCAAGATAAACGACCTATTATTTTCATGTCACTCCACTGGAAATAAAAAAATTCACATGATGGATGGGTATTTTTTCCTTAAATTTAGCAAACATCGGAATTAACATGTTGGTTTTGCAGTTAAAAAGTTAAAATGTTGGATTTGAAAAAACTTGGCAGGTATTTTGCTGCCAATTATCTGGGATTGCTTCACAGAAGCATGCTCCAAATTAGAGTATGTGTCATGTAATTATACGAGTTATTTTTTGTTATAAAAAAGATTATTACTATTATATACTGAATCTGCCATACATTTTTGTACTTTTGACTTGATTGGTTATGTCCTTAGGGTGACCTGACAAACTTGACACACACTAGATTTTTGTTTATTTTATAAATGCCATTTTCATTCGCTTTCATTTTCACTTGACATGAATCGTCCATGGGATTTAAAAAATTCTTGTACTTTAATTACTATTTTTGCACCACTTCGGTTTAGCGCTAACCTGTAGTTAAAGTGTTGGTTATATTGTAAACTTCGCTGCACAAATTTGTAGTTAATTTTAACTAGTGGATAGTGGATTATGTATGGTTTAAGTGAATAACTAGAAGTTAACCTACAAATTTTGACGATAATGGCGAGATATTTGAATTTTTTTACTTATATTGTGCAGATTACCAGGACCAGGATGAATAGATATATGAGCTAATCATATTTATGAATTTATCTAGGAATTGAATAAGATCAAATTAAATGCCCGTCACTATTATTTTTTGTTCTTTTCGTCGCATTCCACATGTTGTTTAAAAGATTATAATTGCTTACATGCCGAACCGTACGCTAGTACACTCGGCGAAGTCGTGGGTTCGAATCTAACAGAAGGCACGGACTTTCTGAGTATCTAAAAATTTGATAATTGATACTATGCTCCAGGCCAATAGCCAACTTGACAAAGTATAATCTCCAGAACATTTCAAGAATGTGAACATCCCGGCTTGTTACTTGCTATTTTTGCCTATTAATATCCTAGCGGTTGCTAAAGTAACATCCCAATGTTAGTAATTTGGTAATAATATCCCTATTATGTGCTTCATGTAATTCTCTTAGATATTTGTATTGAGTATGATGTAATTTTTGATCGTATTCGGGATGTGGCTAGGATATATCAATTATTAAAGTAAAAGAATAAGATATTTTTAAACATCCCATGGGCGATTCATGTGGGAAGCTACGTTCCTGAGGCCTTCGCCATTAAAAAATTACTTACAAATAATAGATTTTATGCTGTTAGTATAATGAAATTGGACGTAACGAAACAAATACAAACATACATGCAAAAAAAACTCAAGCTATATCCCCAAAGAGGGTTAGCACGAACCCTTAAACACAGATGATACATATTATTTTGCTTGAAAAAACAGTTTAAACTTTTATTTCCTATAAAATGGGGAGTAAAATATACCAAAGTTTCCTTCTAACAAAAAATAATCTGAAAAGAAATTTAAATTTTAGTGTTAAAGACAGTTTTCAGAATCCATCGTAATTCGTAATCGATAAAATTCGAACACAGTTAAGATTAATTTTTTAAGCAAAAAAGTTGGTACACAGGTTTTTAAATCAGTATACCTGCAGATGTTTATAAAACCTTGAATCACAAACCAGAAATAATACCTTCACCTTTTAAAGCACTGCAATGATATTAAACCTTTACGACCACCAATTTGTTCAGAAAATAAACCCATTAATCCCCCATTGCCCATTATTGACCACTCTTTGCCTTTATTGAAACTCAACCACAGAATTACGCATCAATTTTGACACCCAAAGTGCTGCAAATGAAACCATTCCAATCACATTAAACAATATTAAAAATTCCATGTTTTGGAATGATCGCATTACGATGCTCTTCGACCATTCCGTCCTCTTCAATCACCATATTCAGAGACGGTAGCTATCGTTAAGTAAGCAATTAGGGCCAATTATTGGCGGGTATAGCTATCGGGATCTTTGAAATGAAGGCACCCTGTTGCAATTATATTTTATTAGCTGATCACAGCTGCCTGCGAATGTTGAAGTTTGCTTGTTATAGTTTATGTCGCATGCGTGACTTGGACTGCATGGACTCCATACATGATACATGTAAAGTTGTAAAGGGATTTCAGTTTCAGAATGAAGTTATCGAGGGTTCGTGAGACTGCCAGTACTTTGCTACTTTGTATTTAAGTATTTGACGAGCGTCAAAATTATAATTAGCATGTGCTGCATAATAAATGGTCGTTTATCATATTTTTTAACCAATTTGCGCATCAAAATGTAACAAACTAGGTAAGCAGGATCTAATTAACGACGAGTCACGTAACATGCTATGTCAATGCTACCCACTTGACATGAATCGTCCGTGAGATGTTTAAAATATCTATATCTTGTACTTTGAGGGATATTGCGTAAGGCTATCCTAGCCACATTCTGAGTGCGATCAAAATTACTCAATACAATAATACAAATATCTCAGAGATTTACATGGGATACATAATTGTGATATAATTATATTAGGATGTTACATGGATAATGTTACTAATACTAAGGGCGGGCATTACCAATCGCTAGGATATTCACAGGATGTTATTGGAGAAATATAGCAAGTAACAAAGCAGGATGTTCACATTCGTGAAATTTTCTGGAAATTTTATTTTGTCAAGTGGGTATGTTATGAAGTAAAATGTATGTAGGATAGGTAGGTATATTTTTTATAAAACCGGTCAAATAGTCTATGTCAATATAGTACAGATACTTGACATATTCTACTGCATGCCAAAGCATAACAAGATCTGACCATAAAAATGCCAAGCAAATTGAAAATTTAAGCTAGTTGTCTTCTTAAGAAGCAAACTGGTATACTTACCTATATTTTTAAGGGAAAAATAATTTGACAATTAAATTCAATGTCCTGCATTTTTAAATTGTTAAATATCAAATACCTACTTCAAGTTAAAAATTACTATTTTGACATGATAGAAAAAAAAATTCCTGGGCAAAAATAAAGCAACTTTTAGCTGTAGCATTGTCTGCAGAATATGATGTCAGCTTTTAATATAAAATTTTAAATAGTGAAACCACAAAAGCATACTATTATATCTTTATTTAACCCTGTACCGCAATCAGTCTATTTTTTAAATTTGGAATATAAGATGTTCAATATCAAATAAGATTTAATTTTTAATCCTATCCTGTCAGATATTTTTCATTTCTTGAAACTAAAATGTAGAAAATAAAAATGGGTTAAATTACTACGTTACAAGAAATTTATAAAAATATATGGTTTCTAAAACTAGAAATATTTAAAACAAAGCAAATATCTAATTCTTTTTAACAAAATAAAAACTTTCTTAATGGCCATTTCAATTTCCTATGGAAAGAAAACCTCCATAATGAACATGTCACAATAAATTGAGTAATCCAGCTAACAACCATCACCATCAGCATAATCCGCCCCTAAATCATTTTAATTTGACAGAATTATAATTTCCACATAAAACAGTTACAACCGAAATTGAAATTATTCCTGATTAGATAAAGCAAAGTACAGTGTATTGTGGTGTTGTGATTTCCACACCAGATACCCTTTACTGCTTTGTTAAAGAATACAACACTACAACACAACAACGCGAGGGCTCCCCTCTACAGAAAACAAAAGTTAGAAGGTTGACGTTGCCTGCCATGGGTGCCGAATGAGCTTTTTAATCAAGGGCGTAGATAGAATAAACGAAGAATTTTTTACAAAAAATAAAATATTTTAATGGAAAATTAATGCACAATAATTTTTTTTATGGGAACAGAAATTATATCCAGAAGTTGTTTATGGTACCTACAGTCAAATAGCAAAACGATTTGACTATGATCAAGACAGAAAATAAAATAAGTATTGGATAATAACTTAATGTATAAATATGCTTCCTAGGCAAGTAGAAAATTTTATTAGTAAAACAAACAACACGTATACCTAATATATTTCAAAGCTAATTTGATTAGAAACAGCGAAATTATATGGTAAATAAAAAATGTTTATAATGCAAGATATTCATCGTGCATTGAATAACTGAAAACATTGTTCAGCTCTGCGGTAAGAGGTCCGCCTAGAATTCTAGCGGTCCCCAGTTCGATTCCCAGCACAACCGACAAAAATACCACTGGGTCCGCGTGGTTGTACTCCACTATAGTAACAACAACCATCCTGTAATTGGGAGTTAACCTACAAGAGGTTAGTTACCATCAAAATAAAAATAAAAATATACTAAAGGATATAATTTAAAAAAGTTACTCAAATAGAGGTTAATTATTGTAAAATCCACTGGACATAGAGCTCATTATTTATTTATATTCTATGTTTGATAGATAATGTTCTACTGTTCTATTTATATTTTTATATTGCGCATAATCTAATTATTCAATGATTTGTAGTAGGTACCTATATAAATTATCTAAGGATAAGCCTTATGGTTTTATGGCTAATTGTGTATTCTTAACAAAACAGAATATAAAAGAATAAATCCAAAAGAATCGGAACGGAACAGGATAGAAACGTTTTACTGCGCAGAAGCAGAACTTCAGATCTAATATTGGATATACTGAACTGACAGAAAAATTTCAAGTAATAAAAATTGAAGAGTATAACTTCAAAAGGCTCTAAGTTATAATTTCTCGAAAAAAGAGATTTTGCTTTTAAAGGAGGTAATCTGATAAATTTATTTTTTAAATTTTACTACAGTTCTTTAATGCTACCAGACAAAGACTTTTTTATAACGTAAGTCGCAAGTAAGTTTTCCTCTTACTCTTATTCAAATAAATACTATATTTATCAAAATATATAGAAATTTTTGACAACTAATTTTTTCAATCTTCAAAAAGCATCACTTCCGGTGAAGATATATGTACCAAAATCTAATGGGCTGTTCCAATTTGTATACAAATGTAAAATACAAAATTCGTATTTGAATTATCCGACCTCCAGTTTCGGCCACACACACGCACACGCACACACACATACATACAGACATTATCGAGAAACTATCAAAAATTAGTTGTAAGGACCCTAATTCGTGCTCATCCACTTAAAACTCACTACCCGATTTTTTGCATGATTCCAATACCTCCCTTACAGGTAAGCAGGAGGTAAAAAGGACATCATTGGATTGTTGAAAAGGTATTAAATAGACGTCATTTGCTTGGTAGAAAATAACATTTTTAAAACATCCAGAATGGAGGACATTTTTGAGTAATTCGTATTTGAGTTATCCGACCTCAAGAAATCCGGCCCTGACCACACACATACACACACATACATAACTGACATCATCGAGAAACTATCAAAAATGAGTTGTAAGGATACTAATTCGTGCTCATCCACTAAAAACTTACTACCCGATTTTTAGCATGATTCCAATCCATTCAGTTAGATGCCAAAGTAGGTTGCAAGTGCCAAAGTTACCCCGTTTTACCGTACCTATCCATAGTTTTTAGTTCTCAGGAACTTTGAATTTTTTTTATCAGTTTCCCCGTCACTGGTGATCCGCAACAAAAGTCAGTCGGTTAGCAGAGCGGCTCACAGCTCGGTCTATGGTAACTCGATCGTTATTACCCACAATCACGCTAGGTAGGCGCCGCTTCTCTATAATTAACATGGTAATTTGGGGGCGTTATGTTGGCAGTACGTCTTGGTGGCGTGTAGTGGCCAGCCTGATAATGCATGTATCAGATGGAGCGGCGACTGGGGGTGGTCACACGGCCGCTGTGCACAAGGGCGGCTTTCGCTCGCTACGTTTGTTGTAATTGCATGATATACATATAAATTGATATTGTGTTAGCTGGGTTGATGACTTCATACGGGTGATGATTACTTTATTGGCGGTGGTTGTGCGGTGTTCCTGCGAGTTGCTGAGTTCCTGCTGGGGTCGCAGGATGTGCAACGCAGCAGGATCTGTCTGCCTGATAATTATGTGCTTTGTGAAGAGCTAAATATAAATGCAATAGAGATGACGCAAATCTATGTATATGTAGTTTAAAAACGAGTACTGATGATTAAAGCTCGGATTTTTTTAGGCACTTAAAATGCCTTAGTAAGTAGGCATATAGGCCGTTAGTTGCTTATTTTAAATAGGCAGTATCTCAGCCAGCCTATATACTAATATTTTTTCTAATAATAATACTCGAACCTACCTATTTTCTAGGAAAGTTAAATCTTTAAATAAATATATACAAACAAAAACAAACGAAAAATAAATATAATGCGCTTTTTATGAACTATTAATAATGAAATTCATTAAATTGTATATTTTGATCCACAAAATATTTTAAACAATTATTAGAATTTTCGGAAAAATAATTTCTTTGGTCAAGTAAAACTTGCTTTTAAGCCGAATAACCTGTTTTCAGTTGATTGGACACAACTGATTGCGTTTTGGCGAACTATAAAAGCTGAAATAGGCTGAAACGGTAAAATAGGCACCAAAACTACAACATTGGCAAAATAGGCACGTAGACCACGAAAAAAAACTTTTCATTTGACGTAAAAATACATTCTAAGTACAAAAAAACTAAAATGCTTGAAATATATTGAATTTAAAAAATAGGCAATTGTCTAAAAATCCGGGCTTTACTGATGAAGTTTTTAAGTTGTTGCTGTGAAATTTTAAGTAAAATAGTGTGTAACAATATTCAGTATTGTGAATTTAAAATCGATTAGGTAATCCATATTTTATAATTTATACGTAATCATAAGTAACTATTATAATCTTCACTCAGAAAAATATCACACACTGTTAAACTTAAACAGAATCAATTTATTCCCTTTTATTACAAACCAATATACTTATATATTTGAACTGAAATACTGAAATACAATATAATAGAATAATAATTATATCAACCGTCGCGTCTCACGTCCGTCCCAACAATGCTTGATTTGCTCCGTCACCCGTTAGGTATATTACGCCCGGTCACGTAATACCTAACTAGCTTCATTAGAACCTAATTAATTGTTTACAAATGCTAGCGATTACAGTGATGCCGATTGCTGGCGATTACAGTCGGCCATCCTGAAGTTCTTCACGTCCCCGTGAAGCGAAACTAATCTAGAACAGAAACAACAACACATACATAAGATCAGACATTATGCTGATACACGCAACGCTGTCTGCGTCTACGCGTACTACGTCGCGGTTGAACATTTGTGTCAGGTTGGATTTCTGACTTTTCTGTTTCTGCCACAACGTCCTGTTGTGCTACGTTTCTCCGTCTTTGGTTATCTTTACTAAGTGAATTTTCGTTTGCCATTTTACTCTGACCGACAGAATCGTTATCGTCAGAGTCAGAACTGTTCTCACCATTAAATACAATAAATAACTTCATTTGGTCTACTGCGCATATTCCTGTATAGGGTTTCTGCGCCCTGTGACTACCTTTTGGATCTGATATAACATAACGGTCGTGTTCAAGGACTTTTACGATTTCGTATGGTCCTGAATATTTTGGCAGCAGTTTCTTACTTGCGCCATCGTTATGTGCTACATTCCTACGTATTAATACAAGATCCCCTACGTTATATAGTTTAGCGGGTACGCGCTTTCTATCGTATATTGCCTTATTTTTGTCCTGATTGCGAGTAATTCGTTCCACAGCTTTACTGCGTATATCGTCAATATCCTCACCTATTACGTTATTAGCTGCTGTGAGTTCAGAGACTAAGAATGCGTCATTCTTACCTCGCGGATCGTGTCCGAACATAAGTTTGAAGGGGGAGCTATTCGTAGCTTTACTAATCGTATTGTTTACACTGAATCTTATTTCGTTAAGATCTGCGTCCCATTTCCTCTCGTCGTTTGAGGAACATGCAAGTGACGTGCACACCAGTTTGTTGATACGTTCAACTTGACCGTTTGCGCGAGGGGTTGCAGTTGCGTTAAGGATTTGCTTGATCCCCGTTTGACTGCAATACGTGCGAAATGCAGAACTCGTGAAAGCAGTACCTCGGTCACACACCAAACGTCTTGGTGTACCGAACATGCTAATAACTTCGTTTAAGAATTTTATTACCGGGCCAGATTTCGTACTGGCCACCGCTTTTATGAATACGTATTTCGTAAAAGCATCTACCATTACTATGAGGTAGCAATTTCCTTTAGCGCTCTTGATAAATGGACCTACGTGATCAACGTGTAATGTATCTAATGGAATCGGAACTTTATTAATAGGGTTAAGAAAGCCGGGACGTTTTCCCGCGGGTTCTTTATTATATAGACAACCTAGGCAAGAGGCAATGTACCTTCGCACGTATCGTTTCATTCTTGGAAACCAAAAATTTCGTTTTATAATTTCTAACGTTTTGTCAAGCGCGAAATGACCGTTTTTATCGTGATACATATTTACTAATTGATACTGTGCTCCCCGTGGGACCACCCATCGTTCACCGTTATCCGTCTGCCGAAAAACGCGGTTATCTTTTAAACAATAATCTTTATGTATTTGTCTCTCTTCCATGTCGACAGGGAGTTGCGAGAGAATTTCGTGTATATACTTTAACTTACTGTCTTGCAATTGAGATGCAAGGACCCAGTCCGCTTCATTGACATTAATGTGTAAAATATTTAGTTTATCGTATCCGTTCGCTACTTCAACTGGATTTCGGCTCAGGGCGTCTGCGTGCGCCATTTTCGTACCGGGCCTATATTCAATGTGAAAATTGTATTCCATCGCGCTTAGCCACCAGCGACCGATGCGTGGTACTAAGTCTCGTTTAGCAAACGCGTTTCTCAAGGCGTTACAATCGGTGACGATTTTAAATTCGATACCTAATAAATATACGCGAAATTTTTCTAATGAGTTAATGACAGCCATAGTTTCAAGTTCGTATGAATGGTATCTTTGTTCGTGTTTACTCGTTTGGCGGCTAAAATATGCTATAGGTTTTAGCCCGTCTTCCGTGTGTTGTAACAGTATACCTCCAACCCCCCATTTGGAAGCATCTGTGTGTAATTCTGTTTTCCGTGACGGATTGTAAACAGCCAATACCGGCCTGCTTACTAACGCAGTTTTTAATTTACTGAAAGCTTCTTCTTGGCTTTCTGACCAAACAAAAGGCTCGTTCTTTTTAAAAAGTGATGTAATCGGATGAGCAATCATCGCAAAATTAATAATGAATTTTCTAAAATAACCAGCTAACCCCATGAACTGTCGTGCTTCATGTACGTTTCGTGGAGTACGAAATTGCTCGACTGCGCGTATTTTATCTTTACCGGGACGAATTCCGTTCGCGTCAATTTCGTGACCTAAGTATTCTATACTTGATTTAAAGAAATTACATTTTTCTGGTCGTAACGTAAGGCCGAAATTCCTCAACAACTTAAATACGGCTTCTAGTCTAATTAAACCTTGTTCATAGTTTTCGGATGGAATCAGGATGTCATCCATATACGCTAAAGCAGTTGTAAACCGTAAGTTACCTAGTACGCGATTTATTAGCCGTTGAAATACTGCTGGCGCGTTACATAACCCGAAAGGCATTCGTAAATACTCGTAATGGCCATCCGGTGTAATGAACGCGGTTTTATGAATATCGTGTTCGGCCATCGGTACCTGGTAATATCCCGAGGCCAGATCAAGACTCGAAAAATAACAATGCCCTCTTAACCGATCCAGCAAATCGTCAATTCTAGGTAAGGGGTAGCGATCTTTAACGGTAATCTTATTTAGCGCTCTGTAATCGATGCATAATCTTTGATCGCCGGATTTCTTTTTCACTAAAAGGATAGGACTCGCAAATGATGATGAGGACTCGCGAATTATATCGTGTTTTAACATGTCGTCTATTAATCCACGGACGGTCTCGCGTTCATTTAAAGATAGTCTATATGGGGCGTACGTTACAGGCTTAGTGCATTCAAGTTCAATATTCATTTTAATTAAATCGGTTTTACCTAATTCTGAATAATTTCTAGAAAAACAATCTCTATAATTATTTATTAGTGTTACTAATTTTTGCAATATATGAGGTGGAGTGTTTTCCCCTACATGGAGATCATCGTACGTAAATAACATAGTATTAATTAGTAAATTACTTACATTACTTATATTAGTGTCTTCCTCCTTTGGAACGCATACCTCTCCTCTCGCTATGACCCGTGCATTCGTCATCTTTAAGTCTACGTTAGACATATTGATGACGGGTATCACTGCATTATTCATCTTGATGATGCAGCTCGGAATGTAATGGGCATGGCCAGTCCATTCTCTGACTTGGAGATCCACGAATACATCTTCATCACTGGTAACACCATCCGCGGTTATCGGAATATGACCAATATGATGGGGTGGAATCACAAAGTCTTCAGAGACTTTCAGCGAAACTTGTTTTGAAGGTAGACTTTCTAATTCGGGTAAATCAGCTAACTTTTTATTGAACAGTCTCACTTCGTTTTCTTTGACAACCATTACAACGTCTGGATGGTTTATGAATGGTTGCCCCACAATAACTGGTATCTTCTGGACTTGATTTGGAACAACAAGTGCATCTACGTATGCATGTGCAAGATCTACCTGTAATTTAATATTAACCTTACCAAGGGCGGTAACCGAACCACCTCCAAATCCAGTAACAGATATTAGCGTTTTACTTAGCGGCAATTTTAGTTTTGAAGCAGTTTCTTCATTTATAAGTATTGCAGCACTGCCAGTGTCTATGTAGCAGCGAACTTCGCCTTCATTAACCTGACAGTTCATGAAGTAATTCTCTTGATGTGGTTGTCCCGCTTGATGAACCGCAAGTGCACGTTTCTGTACGGTTCGAGTGCAGTTCTTTTCTTCGTGTCCTAGCCATTTGCATTTCTTACATTCGAGTCGTGGTTTTGGGCATTTTGATGAGAGATGCCCTTCTTGGTTACAATTGTAGCATCTTGATTTTTGTGATCGTGTAGTAGGTTCTGGTTTTTCAACTTTAAACTTACGATCGTACCTGTGAAATCGTGAACGTTGTTCTCTATTGTAGAGTTTACCGTGTGACTTATCTGTGTTTTCTTTTACTATTATTGGGTGGTCATCAAGTGTGGATAAATATTCTGTGTAAAGATCTTCGGGCGTTTGATAGCGGCCAGCACGAGCTCCTGTTTTCTCTTCTTGATTTTGTAGTCCATCTATTATACAGGATACCGCATCCTTCCCTGTAATTTTGCAAATAGATAGATGCTCCATTTTCCCATAATAGTACTCTAAAATAGTTTCGGAAGGTAGTTTTGAACGTTCTACAAGCTTTCTCAAAGATGTTGCAAAATCAGTACGATCGGGAAATGCTCGCGTGAGCATCGACTTCCATTCAGTCCAAGTGTAGTTGCAAGATCCTAAATTGTCGTACCAATTTTTTGCTAGTCCAGCTAGTCGCGATTGCATATAATATATCATCAGTGGTTCGTCCCACCCATGAATCACAGCTAATTGTTCGATTTTATGCAACCATTTATCTATGTTTAGATTTGGATTACCGGGTACAAATTCCGGAATGCAGTCACTTTTGGTTACGTATCTAGTCTTCGATTTATGCGTGGCGGCATCACGTGATTCTACGTTAGAATTTCCTTCGCTAGAAACAAAATTATTAGGTTTACTTACTAATTTATCGACTAGGCGTTCTAGTCTCGATATTCTGTCCTCGCTACCGTGTCGCCTGCTGCGAGACGTAGACGCATCGTTTGCGTCCACCGTACGTTCGTTTCGATATCTTTGGTCAGTTCTTCGCCGATATCGTTTCTGGCTCTCGTCAGAGCTAGAGTCGTGTTCACGTGGCCTTCTTCCTCGTTTAGGCATCGTATTCGTATGAAACCGTTATTCTTTACACTCACGTTTTCCACCAACTACGTAACACGTTTAACTTTTACGGGTATACACACGTACAAAGACAATGTGTTAGATCCCACTTCTGAACTATAATCTTCACTCAGAAAAATATCACACACTGTTAAACTTAAACAGAATCAATTTATTCCCTTTTATTACAAACCAATATACTTATATATTTGAACTGAAATACTGAAATACAATATAATAGAATAATAATTATATCAACCGTCGCGTCTCACGTCCGTCCCAACAATGCTTGATTTGCTCCGTCACCCGTTAGGTATATTACGCCCGGTCACGTAATACCTAACTAGCTTCATTAGAACCTAATTAATTGTTTACAAATGCTAGCGATTACAGTGATGCCGATTGCTGGCGATTACACTATTAACGTTACTAACTATACCTATTAAAGATTATTCCTTGAATGCACAAGAATGTGGACAATACAAAAAATCTGATGTGGCCAGCACGAAACCTCCCGCCATACCCTACTCTACTTTGCCGAAATCCTAAGTTTAGGTATATGACAATTATTTCTTAAGCAACAAGGAAACCATGTTTTTCCAATATTTGATGGATTTGAAACTGTTTCAAAAAGAACAAACAATATTTACCAAAAAATCGAAAAAACGTTTCGACTTTCAATACCTAATATTAGGAAAAATTAATATTTGTATTAATTTAATAATTTACGAAAAAAAAGTGGAACAAAATAAACGAACTGAACAAAAGATGCATTTTTTAATGATTTAAAAAAGCGAAGGCGGTAAAATTAAAATAACTAGTATTATAATAGAAATTAATAATTGATGTTAAAACGGTAAAATGAACAAAAAAGTGCCGTAAATTTAATACACCAAGAAAATATATTGCACTTTTTCCGCGAAATGAACGACACAGCTGCTTTTTAAATAGTCATCTATTCTAAACTACCTAAACCATCACTTCCTGTTGTGGTAGTTATAGTAGGTAAATAATACGGTATAAATCAACAACAATTTCCTATAATTTGGTGAACTAAATGCTATCGATTTGGACGTCACCATAAATTAAGCAAGGCATTAATGAAATTGCAGAGCACATCTAACCGATACATTAAATTAACCCTGGTTTACTGGCACACACTAGGACTATACCTTCGACCATATATAGATATAGACAGATAACACTCAATGCTGTAGTATACAATGTTGTGAAGGCAAGAAGTACGGAA
This sequence comes from Agonum fuliginosum, assembly GCA_947534325.1. Taxonomy (NCBI): domain Eukaryota; kingdom Metazoa; phylum Arthropoda; class Insecta; order Coleoptera; family Carabidae; genus Agonum; species Agonum fuliginosum. Next base: position 20,108,022 of record OX384043.1, read on the forward strand.
GCGTTGAGCAGCAGCTATAGGCGGGGAAAGGAGGTGAGGACGCGTTAGAGTGTTGCACATTGCTGACTTCTGGTTTGTTGTCATGGAACAGAGAATGAAAATAGGCAACTTCAACACTTCAAGGTGTCTGCAGGTCATACTCCTCTTCACACCGCTGCGCTAGTTCTTTGCTTCACAACAAAGACTTGCGTTGTTTGTCTATTTCCATATATGGTCGAAGGACTATACCTACATGCATGCCATGGCATAGATGTTGGCTTATTGGTACTTACTATTAATAAACTGCCATAGGAACGTGATCATGAATCCTTCGTTTTATTATTTGTTTCTACTTTAAATGTAAGTAGGTACTACAAGGAAAAATTATTTAAAATTAGAATTCTTTGAATATGAGTTTTAAAACTTGAATGCGAATAAATGGTCAGTGGTTAGCTTAGCGGTAGAGTGTCCGCCTAGCATGCTAGCGGTCTCCAGTTCGATTCCACCAACCGGCAATAGTACCACTGGGTCTTGTTGGTTGGATTATACTATAAAAACATCAAACATTCTGTTATAATTGGGAATCAATCCTGTTGAATGATTACCATAAAAATATTCACTTTCCCAACCTATATGTAGGTACATAGGCAGTGTTGTAATAGATAACAATATTTTGTATCTAGATAAAGATAACTTACTTTTTATTAATCTAGATAAGATAATAGATAGCCATTGGAAAAATTATCTAGATAATAGATAAAAGATAAATAATTATTATCTAGATAATTATTAGATAATTTATAGATAATATAAAAAAATATAAATGATATTTTATAGTATAAGCGGTTACCAGCTGGAGAGCCGGCAGCGTGACAAGCTTGTGCATTGTATGCTTGCACAGTTTGATTAGGTACATTTGAATTCGAATAAAATTATAAATGAAAAAAGTTGATTATAATTTTACTAAAATTATTATATAGATGATATTTTAAAAATAGATAAAGATAATTTGTATTTTTATGTAGATAAGATAAAATAGATAAATAAGAAAAAATAGATGGAAATATATTATCTAGATGGTTTATCTAGATAATTTTACAACACTCACATAGGTGATAAGTTCCTAATTGCATTTAGTATAGGTTTACTCAACTCGCCTCGGATCTAATTTTTTTTTCAAAATTTTGATTGCCAGGTTTTTTAATCAAACAGTTTTGAGTAGGCTGAGGAATTTTAGGTCTTTACCTATTTTTTGTATCATAGATTGAACAAATTGATAGCACTTTGAATTCATCGTTTATATTTATTTTAAGATAAATTTAATTTTGCCTATTTAGCCTATTTTATAAAATTTGACAAATTTAACCGTTTTATATATTTTTAACGTTTTACTTAGGTATATTGTTATTAAATACCTAATTATAATCTCAATAGTTAGTCTGGCCGCATACTGCGTTATTATAAGTTAAACACCGATAAATTTATCACATTTACAATAAATACTAAACAAACACGAACACAGAAACATAATTTCTTTACTCACATTGCAGAAACGCGAAAACTGCTATCTCGCCAATTAATCGCACAATATAAAATAATTCACCGTAAAAATATCGCTATTATCCATTTGCCCCTTTATGCATTTTCCTAATCACAATTAATTTACTCTTAACTCTAACTTAACAACAAAACCGCCATAATTATTACCTTAAACAAGCGATAAACTCGTCAAACTTTTTATTTCCCGCGGTTTTTCAGCTCGTGTTAGGGCAAAAGTCAAATAAAACATCGGCGGTGGTTAACTCCGAGGAATAATTGAAACTTGCAGCGGTGGTGGTGGTGGTGGTGTGTGTGTATGTGTATGTGGAATGGAGCGCATATGATAATATGTAGAACATAGTAGAAAAATGCCCCGCAATCGCGTGAGAAGTTATGATTAGCTGGCTATAAATTATTTTGCCACTGTCTACCCACCAGGTGTATTGTTTTATTGCTTGACGCTAACATATGCGCGCTTACACGCTGTAACGCAGGATCGTATTCGAATATTTGCTCCGAATTTATGCTTGAACAACATGGACACTAATATCATAAAAAATAGGTTAGAAAATAGTATATTAAAGAAGAAGAACACGCGTCCAAATTTAGTAAAACGAGCCCTCGGGCAAGTTTACTAAAGGGCAAGTGCGAAAAAAGTCTTATAAAATAAGTTCTTTATATTATTTTTTCTATTTGGTGTGTTTTTAATATAAAAATTTAAATTAAACTGCCACAATAGGCGGTTTGCACATGAGTAGTCAGCGCCGCCCTGGGCCCTGGCGGGAAAAAATGCATTAATATTAGGGTAAACCCTTTGACAGTTCGACAGTAGTTGTAGGTACTGTTTCAATTCAACCAGTTCTGTTTTAAGTTCTAAGGTTCTATAATAAGATGGTATGACGACGAGAGATGTAAAATTTGGATTCACAGAGTAAAACGAATTTCGTAAGTAGATACCTACATAACTGTAAATATATTTTATCACGTTTTATAATCTATTTATTAATTGTATTTTGAGAATTGACGAAAAGCGCTGGGAACCAGTGCTCATTTTATTTAATTAAACCTTCAAACGTGTTGTATACCTAATACTTTTGCCGAATCTCCCACTAGAGGCGCTCATGCTCGATATGTGCAAACCGCCTATATACACACAAGTCGATTTAGGGAAATTTGTGTGTGTAACGTTTTTGTTGGTGACATTAATATTGCCATTTATTTAACTGTCATTTTCACTGTAAGTAGGTATATAATTAATGAACTACTCTAGGTAATAAGTGCAGCCATTATAAGAAAATATTTAACTTATGTGTTTTCTATTACTACTCGTAGATTCATTAATTTTATTACATAAAAGATTAGTAGAAATATCAAAGTTTAAATGTCGAAAAGATCCTATTTTCTAAGAATGTTTATTATTATAAATAATTGATAATGATTATTGAAACTTTAAGACGTATTTGAAATTATCTTTCATCTTTTCAGAACTTTCAGAAATTTTTAAATATATTAAAAAATAAGCTCTCAATTCCGCATAAAGAAAACGTTTCTAGACCTGAGAAATTCAGCCTTAATCCAACTGGCTTGGTAGGAATACGCTTTGCTCCTAAGCAACATTAAAACGTGCGTTTTATTAACGCGTTAATTTACATTTTATAAGCCCTGTTCACACGAGGAAAGTTTTCATTAAAAAGTTTCTTGAAAGTAAAACAAGTGCTAGGAGCTGTCATAAAACAAAACTGTCAATACCGTTCGTACGGGGAATGTAATAATTTTTATTAAATATATTTTTTCAAAATCGGCATGAAAATCTTCATTTCCTGACTAATTTGAGTCTTGAAAGTAAGATTTCCATGACTAGGCATGAAAATAAAAAAGTAAAAATGACTAGGCATGAAAATAAAATTGCCTAGTCATTTTTACTTTCCACTGTCTGTAGGTACAAACACTTGTCATGACAACGGTTTCTAAAATTTGTCACAGCTCTGATGATTTATGCAAACCTAATTTTTTCTATAATTTTAAGCTTCTATAATTGCCGATTAAAAAAAAAATACATCACGCGTCATAAAAACTTTATATTATTATTTTACTTTGCATTATACACGTTAGACTTTAAAAAATTTCAAAAAATCATCTGCGGCGCTCGGCGTATTTTCTTTTATAAATTTTTGATCCAACGATGGTTTCCTTAATGGAAACAAACTCTGTGTCATATTCTGACTATAATATGAAATAAAAGTATCGTTCCATTAAAAGAACATCAACGAATGTAAAGTGGCAAGTCCGTCTCTGTTTTCCAAACACTACGCATACTATTTGCTATTTGAATTTCTCGCATACTACTTCATTACCACTGTATCATTAAGGAATAATATCTTAATAAACTAATAACCACCAACATGGACAATTAGAGCGAAATTCCGAGCACTTTGTTTTCAACTCATATTTCTTCACTCTCACTTCTTTATTAACATTAGGGGATGTTGAAGCTCCTAGAAAAACTCGCAGCAGATGCTATTAGCTGTCGATATAATGACTACGTTGTAATATATTGCAAACGGCCGGATAGTAAAAATAATATAATAAGCACCTTGTTTAGGAAATTTATGAAAAATGGCTTTATTGAGGAAATGCTTGAAGTAAACTACTGCAAAGTAGAATACGCCAAGCATGCGAAATGGTTTTATAAGTGAATATACTTATTTTGATAATCAGTTCCAATTTTAATGAGACTACACCTTGTGCATAATAATTGTTATTTGACACTCAGAATTACAGAATTTATTAATTCATACATTTAAAAATAAATGTGATTTTATTCCAAAATATAAAATGATATATACATAAATAATGTAACAATGTTATCAATTATAATTAGAGATGCAACGAATAGTAAATGTGCCGAATACAGAATAACGAATATTATGCAGATTGGTGCCAAATGATAAACTCGTGATAAACTTACAAGGATTGACAAAGCTGCTTTGAATGCAGAGAAACTTATGGTTTTGCTGCATAATTTGCCGCTTTTAAATTTTAATAACGAACAGTTTATCATTTTTATTTTTATAAAAATTACAAAATAAAGTTTAATTCATCCTTTAAGTATATAATTATTCTTGTTGGAATGAAATTTTACCATTCTTTTACTGGCCACAAAACACTAGCTACGTTAGTAAATTTTATGCTGGATTGTAGGTGGTATACGGGCCTCTTAATACTGAGAAATGAAAACTTATAAACCGATAGTTTTTTTATGATACACAAATATTGAAAAATATCATAAATCGAGCGAACAAAATATTAAAGAAATAAAAAATACAAGTAGTAAATAAATCATTTATTATTACGAGTTCTGATATTTTCTTTCAATCTATACAGGTTAGTTTTTTCCCACTGCAATTAACCAATTAACCAATTAAACAAGCACAATTAAAAATTTAAATTCAATAATGAAAATACCTACAGAATAATATAATACCTATTGAAATAACAAAACTGTGAATTTTTAGCTCTATTCAGTAAATAAGTAAATTCTTTGTATCTTTTCAATTACTTGAATGATTGAGGGGTGAAGTAAATGTAATAAGCTGCATTATTAAAAATAAATTCTTGCAATTGTTTGAAATAATTTAGCACAATTATTAAATGCAAAGAAAATCTATTTTCATTTTTAACAATGACATACCTACCTACCTACGCCGTTTCTTAAATAACAAATAGGTATTAACAAATTCACAGTTTTATAAACAAAAAATATATTTTCTTTCAATATCAAATCCATTTATTTAAGAATAACAATGTACTAATTTTTACTACTAATTTTGCTAATCGCACTTTAATTGTACAATTATCCATTATAATAGGGTATGGTACTTGCATGATTATTTATTAAATAGGTATTTTTGAAGATGAGATAAAAACTTGGGAACAGTATTTTATGTTTTCCCTAAAATAATTAATGAAAATTGAATAATATGTGATGTGACGTAGAAAACAGACGTCACTGCAAAATTTCTTTCTCAATTTACTAAAATATAATTTGTATTTTTATCAATGTTTTAGACCTAAAATTTAAATTTTTGTACTTTTCCCCCAGCTTTATGCAGGAACCACTTGATTTTTTTCTCTCTAGGAAAGAATAGTTCTTTTCCTCCATAATTGATTATTTAGATTATTTTTATTTATTTTATGGAATTATACATTTTTCCAATGTTATCATCAACCGGTTCATCCCTTTCTTCAACTTCTAATTGCTTTTCGGTGCAGGTATTGAAAAAAATATCGTGTGCATCTCGGGACAAAAGTGTTCTCCCGACTCGTGCGATGGCTGCCCTCGCTTCGCTCGTGTTGCCAACTCCGCACTAGTCGGAAAAACGCCACTTTCGTCCCTAGTTGCACAATATACTATTATATAAAGTTTTTATTAATTAATTAATTTAATTTAATTTAAGTATAGGTATTAAAGTACACTTTCCACCAAAAACATAATTTTTGTCATTCAAAGCTCAAAACATAGGTACCTTACTTTAAAAAATATATGAATACATAGAAAACCATAGATGGTAGATAAATGTTGAATCATAATATTTGCATGTTAAATGCAGAAATTTTTGCTTACCTATCTGTTGCTGATATAGCGCTATTCGGAATATCAAAAATATCAATTTAAAAAAAAAATTATATAGTGCATAATTAACAAAATGTTATTTAATTTAGTTCGATAAAAAGACGTGACAGACATGTTTGTATGTAGGTGTAAGAAGCTATTTTGACACATTTTGAACAATTATATTTCATTTAAAAAATGGCCGTACTTAATTAAAAATGAACTAAACCATCCTCCTTGCTACGGGCCTGTCCTGTATCCAACTTCACAACACCACATTTAGAATCAATCCCTGCTTCTTGATACTTCTTTCTGTCTGTAAGATCTTTGATCTTTCTTCGTGTCTTCGTCTTATCAGCAGCTAGTTTTGAACAAAGTTCCACACACTCGATGTTCCAGTGCATGTTTGTTTCCCCTACGAACATACGTGGCGACTGCGGCCTACGTTTCGAGGAGACAGGAATATATCGATGTGCAGTGGCGGAGATAAAAGTTCTACTCTATAAAGATTTGTCCCGATGACGGCTTCATGCAGTAGACTTGTGTGGGCTGGAGTAGGTTTAATGTTGGGATTTAGATACTTTTGAATTACTTTATTTAATTTTAAGGTAGGTATAGATAGGCTCTTGGTTATATTTTATGATGAATTATGGTTTATAATAAATCGAGATACTTGAAACTGATTGTATTTGTAAATAATGTAAATAAACTGTCGTCAGTATTTAGCTACATTTATTATATTGATATTGTATAGAAGTAGACACTTTTATGCTTTACAATTTAAGTGATTTTGATTAAAAAAGCACATCAGTAGTATATTCATAAAATAAAATAACTATAGTAGGTAGTAATAGCATTCAAAGATTGCTTTGTATGAAGTATGAAAATATAATTTTGATATTTCTTAAATATGTGGTAGGTAGCTGTTTACTAGATACTATAGTTGATTTCTTCACTAAACGGAGCAATCTGAAGTTGTCTCGCTGAGCCGTATTTACACTGTGTAAATACGATAAAAATATCACTAGATTCTTTTGGCTTCAAAATTAAATTCAACCTATCAGCGGGCAAACTCGATACTGTCACTGACAACAGCTGACGAGATAAGATGGAAAACACAAACGATCAGTTTTAGCATTCCAACCAAATCAACTATAGATATGTTATAAAAACATTTGGTTGATCCCGGAAGGAAGAAAGTTTAAATACAATGAAGTTGGCTTGAAGATCCTAAATAATATTTAGAAAATCAAGTTTATAACAATTAAATAAAACTTGATGATCTCAATATTATTTACTTACTACGATTCTGTAACCAACTTCGTTCAACAAAAGAAAGATTAAAATCTGGTAAAACGTAAAACATTCAATACTTCTATATAAGTTCATTGTAATTATTGTACAAAATATTCGAAATGAAGACGAACGGACATATTGCTTTTAATGATTCTAGAGATTTCAACACAAAAGACTGTTTTATCAAAGGGTGTCTCCGTAACAAAATATTACGAATTTAGAGGTGTAGCAATTTCTGCTTTTCTGCATTTATTCAAACTTTGAAGGAAAAAGGGTATTAGATGTTTGTGAAAGAATTAATCTAGGTTTATGCCCAGTTAAAATTCTGAAAAAATCTTTGGAATTCATATAAAAATTAATGAAACAGTGTGCTTTAAACAATTTTTAACATGCTTTATCTTATGATTAAGAGTTTTATTAGAAAATGTAACTCGGCATGAACCTAGTTCCATTATGCGGCTGTAAATAGATTAATGAAATTTTGCTCTATGTAAAACGTTGTAAGTATTTAACATTAAGTCATGACTAAAACGATAACCAGTATTCACACCACGAGAAAAAGTATTTTAAATATTTTAGATACGTATTCAAATGGTTCTCTAATTTTTTCCAATATCTCCAAAACTACTAAAAAAACAAGATTACTTTTCATCAATTGATTTGTATTTGTAAACACTCCGTTATCAAATAAGCGAACTAACTCTCAAACGTATAAAAAATAATCCACGTGGCTCAAGTAATACGCATTTTGTTGACAAAACAAAACAACCGCATTCAGCATCATATTGACTGCTCTTCCTTTCTCTATCACCAAATCGTTTGAACCCCAAGGGCTGGCGGGTCAGCACTTCCATTTGATCTCACCACAGCACAGACTCCAACCCACCCCGCTGTTAGCAGAGACACAAACCCCTTTGGCAGACGTCTTCGCTATCGGCGCAGACGACAGCGAGTTCCTGTGGGATCGATCCCGATTCGCATTACACGCCTTTATGCACTTTAACTCAGGCAGTGGCGGCGCTAGTGGACAGGGACACTTGGAATATTATTTAAGCGGCCCGTCTACACGGTCAAAGAAGATTAGGTTGTACGATTCCCTATCCGTTTACACTGTTTCTATGCGGTCAGGATGAGTACCTTTAGATAGATGTATCTGCTGTATCATTGGAGGTTTCCATAGTGCGCGTGTGAATAAGTTGTTGATGTTGATGTGTCAATTCTGACGTTTAGGAATGATCATGTTTTACCTTTTAAAACATTTATGTTATTCATTTAAAATCTATATAGACCAGGGGCGGATTGGTACTATCAAACCGGCCTGGTGATTGCACTGGACGCTTATATGGTCCGTCCGCTCTGTATAGAGCTACCTCCAGTGATACACCAGCGCTGCCCAAAGGAGGGTATGGCGGTGACCGGCAAAATCTTATTAGTTGATAAACCTAATCTTCTTTGATTGTGCCCGTCTACGTTTTTTCCGAATTCCTAAAATACTCTCGATTTTACTTTTTTTCTATTCTACGACTGCTTGAAACCAGCCCAAAACTCATACTTTGTCTCATCCTACCTATAATGTCATTTTGAAATTGAATAATGTTTTTAGAAACATTAATAGAGAAAGAATGGATCTACAGATGTGCTTTTCAAAATTTTTAAAAATTAATTTCTATCATGCGATATAACCGTGTAAAGTGTGTATAAAATAGGATTTTTTTAATTTTTAGGAAATTTTATATTCATGTACAATTTTTTAATCAAAATTTTAAAAAGGCACATCTATAGATCCATTCTTTCTTGTTGATATAAAATTTTAGCATTCTTGTACTGCCCACAAAACACTCACTACGTTAGTACATTTTATGCTGGTTTTTAGGTGGTAGACGGGCCTCTTAACTGAAAAGTCCATAAACTTTTTTATTTCAAATGAAACACCCATTCGCATACCACAAATGCATTCATAATTATTTACTGTTCTTTTCAAGTTAAGTTATTAACTTAATGAACTAAAAATAAAGTTTATCCTAGAGCTTTTGTATAGTACCTACTTTTGAATTTTATTAAAAGTAGGTATTATTGAGGAAATAAAACTTAAGACTGCAGTTTATTTATTTACTAATTTAATCTACTGTTTCGGTAAGAACAACCATTTTTCAAGATAGGTAATAAAATAATGTCAAAAAAAGGTGAACCACCAAAACGTCGATTTAAATTAGTATATAAGTAAATAAAACCAATCCAGTTCAATTTTTTTTCTCGTATCTTCCAGACGATCATCGTTTTTACAACAAATGGATAAATAAACTAAGCAAATTTATAATGCTTTGCTATATATTGTACCTACAGCCTGACAATATTTTTTTTATCTTTTACGATAAATGAAACTGTTATTAACCAATATAATTTGTATAGATTGAGAAAAATTCAGAATTCCTGTCATAATTAATTTTAAAAATCTAATTGCTCCCCTACATTTAACAATTTAGCGCCGCCACTGGTTCTAGCCTTTGACCTGTCCTGCAGGAAGTTGAAAATTTTTCCTGCGGAGCGGAAGAGCGGCCTGCCCTCTGTGGTATTCAAATCAAAGTATTCTGTATTCAGTATTTGAATTGGAAATGGGTTGGGAGAAAATTGTAGCGTTTGCGGATGGATACTTTGGGGAAGCGTACGATTGAGAACCCTGAAATTATACTAACTTGTAGTTACACAAGAAAAACTAAATTTCGAAAATGATATTGTAGATTAAGATAATTTTAATGATTTTTGTAACATTCTAGTTATTTATGTACGCAAAATAGAATTTTAGAGGACAAAAAATCTATTTACTACATAGGTAGGTACCAAAACATATTTTTTTCAAAATCGGCATGAAAATCGTCATTTCCAGACTTATTTGCGTCATGAAAGTAAGATTTTCATGACTAGGCATGAAAATAAAATTTTTACTTTCAACTTTGTTTACTTGTCATGACAACTTTTTCTAAAATTTGTCACAGCTCTGATGATTTATGCAAACCTATTTTTTTTATAATTTTAAGCTTAATAAAAATGTCTGCAATGAAACATTTTCATGACTTGTAATGTAATATACTATTCTATTAAGATTCTTACCTGTTTGTTACTGATTGTAGTAACTTAAAAAAAGCAAAAGGAATAGGGTAGTTTACCATATTTTTTTAATTTTTTTTATTAAAACATCATGTTATTTGAAAGCGATTGAGAGTACTGATAAGCCTTAATTGTTCTTAATAAAGCTGTAATTAATTTTTAAAGTTTGTGTGACGTAGATGTACAACTGAAAATCTTCTCAAACAATGGGGCTGGAATTAAAATGTACTCATGTAAAATCAACTGTTTTTAAATGTTACAAAATATAAAATACAATTTAGTAGTTTCTTTATTACTGTATGTAAGAATACACGTGAAAATATATTCTTTAGATATATAATTTATAAATTTGCCTTCAAAAATTTGATCCTGAGTTTTAGTACCACTTATATGATTCGCAGACCTACGAAATATATTATAAAATGTCAAATTGGTTAAATATTTTGACAATTATATCGTTTGTCTATCCCAATGGTTTGTATTTATATTTTACGGTTAATATCGAAGACTCAACGAAGCAAAGTCCTTAACGTGTAACTTTATTTGGCAGAAATCGATATAAATAAATTTAATTTCTTGTGATTAATTTTTAAAGTACATTACTTTACATGACAGTTCATAGATAAAGAAACACTACGTTGAACAAAGATAGACGGCATACACGTTCAAATAATTCAGAATAGGATAGATGTGTGAGAGAGAGAGAGCTCGAGAGAGAACGCATTACTGTGACGTAGATGTACAATCCGTAAAATCTCAAATATTTAAAGAACTATTAACTTTTTGAAAACTTTTTTCATGGCAATAACTTATTACTGGGGTCTCCTTATATAATTCACTAGATTGCTAATTTGCTACTATGGTAAAGTACCCTATTAAATGGTTAACGTTAAATCTATGGGGTTGTCAAACATATGAAAAATATAACCAATTGACTAAATCAAGATATTCTTATATTCCTTCGATATAGACATAAACGTGATCTAATTTTAACTAGAATATAATACAAAGTGAACTTTTTAACAGAAATTTTAATTAAAAATACTTCTTATTTATCAATCCAACCAAGTAATTACTGTTAGTTTATAACAAAGCATAAAGTATAATTAAAACTAGATGGCAACAGTCGATAAGACAGTGATCTATAATAGTGATTTTACAATCAATAGCTTAGTCCTGGTGTTGGTGTTACATTTCAGATAAATGTAAAATTACACAGCGCGTTTAACTAGTTATTTTAATTACATATTGGCATTTTACGAGTATAAGGTGTGAAGATATATACCTGAGATATGTGGAATGGATACACGAGGAACTCTACGAAAAATGTGCTGTGTACAACATGCGGGGACGCGAACACACTACACGCCTGTTTCTAATAAATTACAAACAACAAATTACTGCTTTACACACATTTCACACCATTTTAAGTTTACATTACCTCTGCCTCTACGCTATATATAGCAAGTTAGAGATAGAATCTTCATCTATCGTGAGAAGTGTTTGTTTTATGATGATTGTGGATTGTACGGAGTATTATATTTACATTATTTCATAGATCTACCCATGGCAGAAAACAGTTAAAAACATTGATTCTGTATGCTATTCTATGGCGTTTATTGTTTTGTAAAGCATAAAAATAATTTATGTTTGAGGAGAAAAATTATTTTGGCAACCATATTTGTAAAAAACTACAATATTTGTAAAAAAAGGGTTTTCACGCGCCACTGTACAGCTTTTATTTGTAAGTGAATTAACTTCAAATTTTAATTTGTTGTCAACAAAGCGTGGATCTGCGAAATAACAGATAGAATTTTTAAAATTCGTTTTAAAATAGAAGATATTTGTATTCAAAAAATATCAACAACATTATTTCGATTTTAAAGCAAAATTTTAAAATTCTGCATCGACCATTTTGTAGATTATACTTTTATATTCAACAATATTGTTAATTTTTAACAAAACCATAAACGCTGTGGACTTGCGCGCGAAATACATGTTTTTGGGTATTTTCTGACACGGTAGAGGATCGTCTTAAAACTGTACTTCTTAAGGGTTTAAAGCTTACTATAGCACTTTGCGTTTCTAATCATTTTCAACTGCCTTATTCTTATTTTACGTTTTGAAATAAAAATGCAATTTTAACTAGTAGGTACTCAACTCTGATACAATACTTATCACTTACACCGTGGAGACATTTAAAATAAAATTAAACGATTGAAAGTTGGAAGAATTAATAAGAAGAAATAAAAATATTCAATATTCAATACCAGGTTATGCAAATCTAAAAAAAATATAAGTAATAAAATAATCATTTCATGCACAAAAAAATCAAATCTAGTATATCCAAACAAAGAAAAATGCAACACTAGAAGATTCAAAAACAGGAAGAAAATTATGTATCTTGAATGTTTTTGTCAAAACCGATCAAAACCGAGTAGTATGCAGGACTCAAAAATGGTACTGGGTTCTGTTCAACCATCTTGTTTGTATTTTCTGGTGTTGCGCATTTTCCAGTTTTTGAATATATGTAGATTTGAATTTTTTTGTGAATGAATCTTTTGATTTTATAGATTTGCGTCTTTTGGTGTGTGAATATTCTAGATTTTTATTTTCCTGTTAAATAAGCACCCCATATATATTCATTGGTGGCCGTTCAACGTCCGCCCCTACCCACATACTTTTCTAGATTTGCATCTTCTTGTGTTTGCATCTACCATGTTTGCATTTATGACAAATCCTAAATTCTAGATTAGAATTTTCCTGAGAATGAATTTTACTACAGGTATTTTATTATAAATATAAATTTTCTAGATTTGAATCTTCCTATGCATACAATTTTATTTTCTGTTGTTGAACCCATTCCTATTTTCACCCCAGTGAAACAACCAATAAATCCCTCTGAGTGTTTACCAAGCCTTTACCCAACTATTTTCTCAATCACCGCATTTTATTGCCTCGCACTTTGCGTTGTTTCCCGGTGAAGAATAGCAGGCTATGGCCGTTCTATTTGGCTCGCATTTGCAGGAAACAAGTTTCACTTGCGCGTTCGCCGCGCGCCGCTCTCCGGGGTATTCAAGTTTCCACCGCTGTAAATTCCCCCAAGTGTAGTTACTTTAAAGCAAGTTACATCCACGTAAAAGGATTTCCAGGCAAGCGTGCTATGTTACACGTACAAACAACCAATTTACACAACTAATATTTCACGCCGGCAACTGCGCCACCGCCACCGGAAAATCAAATTATGAGCGGAGAACTTCTTTTTGCACTTATGATAATTATTTCAGAGTGAATACTTGGCGCGTGTGTTTCAATTTATGTTATGAATACGAGTATAAGTATACTTACTCAATTTAGTTAGTAGTGGCAGTCATTTTAAACTACATTAAGGTACTGTGAATGCTAAGTGTACCGCGTGTAATTTTCTGTATAGTTATACAGAAAAATCTCAAGTCATTCGATTATTAAACGGCTGGTGCCTATACACGGTGCTACTTATGATAAATTTTCAAGGACCATTTTGATAGCAAATTTCCTCAGCTTTCATTCTGGCAAAACCGTTTTCCAAAATCTTTGATAGTTTTCGAGGATGTGGGATGTGGAGCATACCGAGGTGGAGCGAATTTTTTTTTGTTTCTGTATGTTTTTAACTACTCGCATACCAAATTTCACTTGGTTATGTATTAGTCTTTACCGAGGTCTTCACCTTCAGTCAAAACCTCTCCTGACTGGACTAAATGCGCGTTTACATTGGGGGAGTAACTGAGACAGTTACTGGTACAAGTAGCGGGCTATACTAGTTTACTCAACTAAGCGCTAGACTAGTAGGTGATTACACCAGAAATACAATTTAGACGACTATCTATAGTTCTAGTACCAGTACAAGTTGTTCTGTAGGTGACAAAATGAATTCTTTTCGTGGTTGTATATCATCTCGAACAAAATCTATTATTAAACGAAATAAAGTAAAGATAACAAAAATTGACATCCCACAAACACTCATGATCACGATATAGTTCTACAAACTTTATTGTCTCCGATTCAGCCCACTTTTTCATTTTTATAAAGTAAAAATACCGAATTTAACTATAAAACAATTATCTTTAAACTGAGTCGTCAAAACACACTAGTATCCCTAATCACCAGTGACTGTTTACATTGGTATAGTGCATAGATGAGTGTAGTGGATAATGCAGATTGTATGTGGAAGGGGAAGGCTAGTAGGTGAGTAGCTAACCCGGGAGGTTAGTTACTTCACTACCCCAACTACTTGTACTAGTACTAGTACTGGTACTAGCTTCTGTTGGCGAGCTAATAGTACTAGTAACTAACCCATTTATACGACCAATGTAAACCCGCCTTAACTCTAGGCCGGTGTGAGAAGAATGAGTATTGAGCAATGCTATCCTTATGGACATTTTATGTACCATACTGCCAATTATATGTATACTGTCTATCTTTCTGTAGGCATCTTGTTCGCTCTTTGTCTTGTAGATTCAAAATTGTAAGATATTTCATTCCTGTAGAGCTAGTGCAGAATTAGGTATACTAACACTTTTAAAATAGGTAGCTATTATATAACAAAAATATGCGATTTATAATACCGAGGATGTTGCTAAGAGACGAGGTGAAACCGAGTCTCTTTGAACACTCAGGGCTTAAATCGCATATATTCGCGTTATATTCAAAGCTTAATCGTATCATCAACGACAGCTATGTTAAAACAAATCAACAATTTTATCTGTCAATTAGTTGACAGTTTGCATATTATGGTAGGTTTTGATGTTATTATGGTTGTATCTAACGTATTAAGTTCGTAACTAATGAATTATAAGTATCTAACGTATTATATTATAAGTAACTAACGTATTATGTTGTTTAAAATTATCAATAAATGTTGCGCATATTAAAAGGTAATAATAGTTGATGATACGATTATAATAATAATAATAAATTATATTTAGAACATTTAACATGAATTACTTATGTTCTATTATAATTTATAATTAACATAAATTCCCGAAATCCATAAAAATTATCATCCAGCTGCACCATTTCTTCAAATCAACCGACATGTTTTATCACCGCTCCAATAAATCAAAACTACATTGAAAGAAACAAACGCATTTCTTTTCATTGCTTATCAGAATTCCCCGAATCGTTAAGATTTGATCTGCCTGTGATTAAATTCTATTAAGTTGGGTAACCTTTTAACGTATAGGCTGGGTATGATTTATGGCGCATCCCGCTAAGAATGTACCGTAATGTATAAATAAACATATGCACGCGTGTTTGTCAGACATAAATCTACACTTTTCACTGCTTTTGCCTTATGTTTGGTATCAACTGTAAACTTGTTTACACTATGGTGAAGTTCTGTTGGTGGATTTTACGTAGAGTGAGATTTATAATGTAAATGACAATGGTCATTACTTAATAATCAAATAATGACATGATACTTTATATAACTTGTAGCAGAAGTTATATAATTAAGAAAATATAAGATTATTCACAACTTTGTGCGGGTGCGTTATTTTATCAGTTTATCAGTTGCTTATCGACGTACGAAAAGCGCAGAAATTGACGTTATATAAGCGCAGAAGAGGACATTTGAAAAGCACAATGGTTTTAGGGATTGTACGACAGTTTTTCTACAATTTTTTTTTTGAATTTTTTAAAACTAACCTAACCTAAACTAATATTTTTCTGAACTTAACCCCATCATACTCGAAGACGATCTGGACTAACTTGTTATGGTCAGAAATCTCATTTTCGAAAAATGCGCTTATTGAACGTTACGATCTGCGCTTATTGTACATAAATTTACTTATTATATTTCTGCGCTTTTCATATGTTTTTATGACCTGAAATGCGCTTTTACAACTCTCCGCTTTGTGCACATATTTTAATGGCAACTAATAAAGAAACAAAAATAATTTTTTAAACATTCGTGAATGGACAGTTTTCGCAAGGAGTAGCTATATTTTCGATAGTACTGGATTAAATATTGAATAATAGGTATCGATCTAACCTATGAATAAAATAAAATAAAATTTTAATTAAGAATTACTTACACATTTCAAAATAAAGTAGGTAATGTAGGTATGTACATTTCAGTTTAGCCTGATGATGTTTATGTAAAAATAAATGAATATTTAAATCAGTTTGTAACATACTGTATTTTCTTAAATTTATAAATATTATGCAACTTGCTACAGAGGAATTCATGAAGAAGATAAAGTTTAAAGTAGGTAAATTTATCAATATTCCATATGGAAACAGTGGCTCAAAACTGTTTGATTAAAAAACTTGGAAATTAAAATTTCCAATTTAAAAAAATTCTGTTCGCACGGCGATCTTTGGAGATTCTACGGAGAGTCAAAATCCTGGCAAAGAAGAAGTTTTTTTCTTTCTAGTGAGAATCATTTATTAAATTGCGGTGTCGCTAAATTGAATCTTCAATAAGTCTTTGAAAAGAAGAATTTATAATTTATTTATTGCTTCAAAACCGCGTAATTATCTCTATAAAGAAAAAAACTTCTTCTTTGCCAGGATTTTGACCCGTCGTAGAATTTCTAAAGATCGCCGTGCGAACAGGGCTTAATACAGATGACGTCATGAATTTTAACTAAATACATTTTTAACAATTTTTACTTCCTTGTACGGAGTAATAAGGAAGTATTGTAATCCCGAAAAATTTCGGTTTTCAGATTTTGATGGAAATATCCGTTTTGACCTTTTCTGAATCCATTATGACTAGTTTCGTCGTGACGTCTGTACGTACGTATGTATGTACGTACGTATGTACGTACGTATGTACGGACGTATGTGTGTCGCATAACTCAAATATGGTTAGACGTAGAAAGCTGAAATTTTGTATTTAGGACTGTTATAGCATCTAGTTGTGCACCTCCTATTTTTGGTTTCAATCTATAAACCGGAAGTAGTACTTTTTAAAAATATTTTGATAAATAATAAATTTTAGACAATTTTTTTTATTTTAAATAAAATATTATGTTATTATTATCTACAATCGGTATTTTATAAATTTTTCTGTATCTTATATCATTTAAGAATAATTAAAGTATATACTTATAATTTAGTATTTCGGTATCTTGTACTCCATGATCGTTTAACATTTTTGTTACTAGGTAAAATTTAAATGATTATGACATGACAGTGACAATAGTAAAATAAGCTTTATATCTTCTTCTGCAGTTTAAATAAAATGACTAAAATATATTTGTGAGTATACTAGCATAATAAGTTAAATGAATTTTTTATATTATTCTACATTTTAGTTATTAAGAAAAGTATGAACACACAAGGCGTACAAGGAAGTCATGTGGTGCCCACGTCAGATTTTTCTTTTACTAATCATAATTATTAAGTATGTAATTTCTATTTTAATACAAAATTGCCATAATTTGATTATGGTTGATGAGCCCATTCTTTATCTATTCCTAGTCACTTGAACCTTTAAAAAATAATAAGTTTGAAGCTATTTTACAAAAGAAAAGTTGCATAAATTAAATAGGTGCTTACAAGAACACACGGTGTAAAATTTCAATGCCTATGAAATTTTTATGGTTCTACAATGGTCATTCTGAGATTTTTATTACAAAGAAAGTGTTTAAGTAATTTTTTAACAACTATATAGTGTGAACAATAATTAAAACAAGTGTATCATTTATTTCTAAATACATTTACGAAAAAAAATATCTGTACAATAAATTTCCCACTTCCGTGTGTAAAGCTACTTAAATTAATGGTAATATTATTTATTGCTTATTTGCTTTCATTGTTCTAACATAATACCTAAGCTTTAGAAATTAATTTTGCAACGCCTAATAAAAATCATTTCTTGTACACATAAAGGTTTAACGTTTCAAATTTATTTTAAGTTGTTTAATTGCGTAGAACTAATCGCGCATATTATTTAATTTCAATCACTTACAAACATTGCGCACAGAATTTTATTTTGTTCTTTCTTTGTATACATTAGAGTTTAAAAGAATATGTAGGTACCTACTAATTAAAAACACGAACAGTACATTTCTGCTTACTGTATTTCAATTCTTATAAATTGATTGTTTTGTTGTGTTGTGCTTTTGTTAATTATTACTACCTAGTAGCTTTTTTTCAATTATTTAAGTGCTTTTCCTCTACCTAGCTAAGGCAACTTAAAAATGAATGGCCGTGTGGGTACAAATTTGTATGTATTAATATATTTTCTAAACATTACATAAATTACCAAAGGTTGTGTGTTTTGATATTATGTAACATTACAACTGCAGGTCAGTTCTGATTTAAAAAAAATTGTTTTAAAGACAAAATTTACATAAGTAGGTATTTATTTATTTATTTATTTAGAATAACTCATCCTTAAGCTCTGACGTACCTATATGTATGTTAAATTATCTTATTTTTGAAGGAATGTTAAAGCTTAGTTAATTCTTAATTTATTTGGCGTTTCGGGACGAGTACTCTTTCCATCTTCAGGTACAAAATATTTGAGGTTAACACACAATAAAGAAATAATTTTAAAATGTACAACGTACCTTGTCATAAAAATTATTATAAATACTATTCGTAATTATTAATTATATTATTAAATTATCTTAGACTTTTTTCATAGTTCTTCTAATAATAATAATTTACTACTTATACTTGTAGTTCTTAAATCTTCGCAAAATATACCTACCTATATGACCGTATATGACTCCCTAGTTTCATTATTTATAAATTAAAAGAGAATTAGTTTAATACAATTACTAGAATTTTAACTAGTACCTATTAAATATTTATAGCTATGAGTACAAACTTAAATAAATATATCCTTAGATTCTTAGACTCCATTAGATTCCCGACGCCTATTTGCAGCATATCCAGTTCGAGTGATAAATTTATGAAACGAGCCGTAGGCGAGTTCTTGGTTTTACGAGAACTGAATAGCCATATTCAAAACGTAATAATTTAATTTGTATTTTTTTTGAAATGTTACATAAAATTAATGAATGATTAAATTTAAACTTATACTAAATTAAATAATACGAGTCGAGTGCTGCAACTTTACCAAAGGGAATCGTCACGAGTGCACACGAAGCGCACCGTTTACAGGAGTGCTTTGCGTGCACGTGTGACGAAACAAACTTTTCTACTAAAGGTGAATTTATAACTGTGCAGTACATAATTTAGCACAACACAGCATAGCACAGCGCATAGCATTTTCGTTACGGGGGTTTTATAAGCTGTACACAAACACAGATTGCTATACAAAGTGAAAGAAGAAGTCACGTTCTGTCTTCGTCTTACAGTGTTGTCTTATATAACGTTATGACAGCTGTTTTGTTGGTTATGTTAGATTTGATTTGGAATTTTTTGACATTGTGATTTTGTTATTATGTTCTGACTATTTCACAAAAATTATTAATATAATGAACAACGAATGCGCGTGTGTACGTATAAGAAGTAAACTAAAACGAGCTATCACGAATGCAACGAATAAACCCGAAGCACAGCACAGCGAACAAGAACATGAACATTGGTCAATTCGTGTGCTATGCTAAATTATTTTCTATGTGCTGTGCGTCTTATACGTAAATGGATGAACTAATTTCCATATGATCATTTCACACGCTGTGCGTGTTATAAATCCAGCTTAATAGTACAGAGCTAGTGATTGGTGACTTACCGCGACGCGGCTCTCCTTGAGGTCGAGGCGCATGGCGAGCGCCTCGCGCATAAAGACGTCGGGGTAGTGGCTGGCGAGGAAGGCGCGCTCCAGCTCCTCCAGCTGCCAGGAGTTGAAGTTGGTGCGCGAGCGCCGCCGCTTGCTCGCCGCCGACTCCGAGTCGCCGCCGTCGCCGCTGCCGCTACTCGCACCGCCTCCTAAACACACACAAACATACATTAGAGATGGCGCCTCAATAGAGAATGTTACAAAAACTATAGCTGGAAACCTATTCTGTGAAGTTATCACTTATCAATTGTGATACGTTGATGACGTCAGCCGGTGGTAGTTTAAATGTAATAGTTTAGTTTATTTTAAATGGTTAGGTTTACGCAGTAAATATTTAGGTTGGCAATACCTTCAAAATTCGGCTTATTTGTTTGGCTTTGTCTGTGAGTAGCGTTTTGTAATTTCTTTGTTTTTCTTGTTTTGTTTAGTTTCACCTTATTTACTTGTTACTCTAGTCATCTGGGTTAGTGTTTTGTTATAATTTGGAGTTTAATTGTTACCAAATAATATGAAACGTCAAACTACCACCGTTGATAAGTCTCTAACACCAGCTACTGAGGTGGTGGTAACTCTTACACTTGACATGACGTTATACCGAGATTTCGTACTCAATTCTCACAGATGGCAGCACAACTATCACCCAAATACCTATCAATTCACTAGTGATAACATCACAGAATAGGTCTCCAGTAGAATCAGGTGGGCCGGTATAGCGATTGGCTGAAGACTGATGGTCAATTTATTAAATTTTATAAACATTAAAAACCTAAAAATATAATTTTCAAATAAATTAAATTTTTCAATTGATAATGTTGGCATAATATAATAAACAAATATTGCAGATATTCTAATGCAGTTCTTAAGAATAAATTAAGATCGGACAAAAACTCATTTTTATGTGACCCGCGAATTCCTTTCTTTGCTAAAACTATTTTAAAATTAATCTAATATTTATTGTTGCTTCCAACAAAGGAGATTAAAAAATAAATTAAATTTTATTTGTTTTATTTTACTAGTATTATGTACTTTAAGATATTGATTACCTACTTATATTGTTTCATTGTTTGTTTTTAATAGAAAAACGAATCTAGTGCCGTAGTACAAAAAATGCTGCAGGTAAACTACTCTTAATTTTTAGAATTTTAATAATATTCTTTTTGATTCGTAATCAGTATATCAAACAACATATACTTTTGACATTATGTACTCGAAGTTATGAAACACTCTGTATAGGTACCTATAGATATTCTTACATATTTGAAATTTAAATATTTAAAAATTTGTCAATATTGTATGTTACAATATTTTTATTTCGTCTGTATAGTGTAGTGTACACGTGTAATGCTAATGGATGAAAAAATTACCCTCTTTATGATCTTGAACTTAAAACAATTTCGGTTGGAGCGCGTTACTTGTTTTTAAAATTTCTAAAATTTTGCAACGACTCTCGCTTCCATTTCAGTTTTTACATTTGACCCGCCGACGAAACAATTCTTCCACCCCAGCTAAAAAAGTCATTTTTTGTAATTTCATAATAACTAATGTAGGTATATTCGTTTTCGGTAAAATATTGTTATTTTTCTTGTATGAAAAACTTAACTTTTAATGAAACAACCTTTAACCTTGAACACAAGAACATTTTCGCCTGCTGCGCTATTTTCATTTTCCCTACGCAACAGCGCCGCGATTGTTATGTTGTTATGTTATTTTGCAGTACTCACAGCCTGTTTTGCTTCCATATTTTCTTTGTATAAAGCTTAGTATGCTTGCATATTTGCAAATGGATTTAGTAAACGCAAGAAAATATATCTAGGTATACTTGATTGTTCAAATAATAAATACCTAAATAAATGTATGCGACGTTATTAGTTACCATTTTAGCAAAGGGAGCCTAACAGAAAAATATGATGTCTTCCAAATTTTTCAATACTTCTTTCATATAAAAGTAATTTTAGTTACCGCACACACGGTATAATACATTAGGTACCTACACCGATAACTAGCAAAATGTAAATGTAAATATTTTTATTCAATTTTTACGTTTTAAACTGCTATTATTAATTCCATAGCAACAACTGTTTATTCACAAGTGAATTAATTTTTTTTAAATCAATCTGACGTTTTAAACTGTTATTATTACGACAAAAATCCATAAAAACAATGACAACTTGTCACTAACGACTACTTTGATTCGTTTTTTTTTTATGTCAAAATAAATTTATAATTCATATATTTGAAATAATTTCGTCAAAATTGAATAAATTATCCCACTCGCCCTTCGGGCTCGGGGGCTAAACTTTCTTCTCTTGAATAAACATTCATGTATCTCACTTGGTGTATCAATATCTATAAACTTATTTAAATCAAAATGACACGTTTGCCTATTGGCCTTTGCCCTTTATCTATATCTATGTCTTAATATCTTGACGTCTTTGAGAGAACAAAACAAAACAAAGTATGCATTGTAAATTATAATATTTTTCTTTACCAGCACTTAATTCAAATGCCTTAAACTCCTTCACTTATTAGCGAAATAAAAATTTACAAACACTGCTCGCACATTATAAAATCTTGATTAAATCTATTACATTTAAATAACTATCCCCTGCAATTGAAACGAACCGTAGAATCGCTGATCGATAATCGACGCCTTTGTGTTTTGTTATTATTTCCCCTGAAGCGATACAATCTGCGATCATGATTTAGCGACCACATACAACATTACATTAAGTATTGGCATTAAGAAAGTGAGATACGACTGTTTATGATATTATAATAATGGAATTAAATCGTGTGTTATAAGCTTATTACATAGTAAATAGCACCATAAGCGTCGATATCAAATTAATTAGAGCAAATGAAATCGTACACAATGACACTTTAACAATAATATAATTTGTACTATTCATTTTGGAAGTAGTCATTTAAAAATCATAGCATCGAAAATTAATTATTATTATTATTATTACAAACGTTGAAATACAAAGAGCATGTTAAGTAAAGTTATTAACACATAATATTATAGTAGGTACAATAATGGCCATTTGCACCGCTTCCACTTAAATTTTAAGTCTCATTTAAATGAAAAATATCGAATCAAACTTATGACAGGAATGTTATTTCTACGTTTAACAATTTGACTTTGATTCGATATTGTTCATTTAAGTGAGACTTAAAATTTCAATGGAAGCGGTGCAAATGGCTATTAGATATATATATATATATATATATATATATATATATATATATATATATATATATATATATATATATATATATATATATTTGATGATAAAATTTAAAGATTAAATAATGAAAATTTAGAAAAAGAAGCGAGTAATAATTAGATACTTTTTAACCAATCTGGATATATTAAATTATTAAATACCTACAGAAACAATGGGTTTGATAGCCGAGTGTGTTATGTGACCGACTATACTGTTTTGTTCAAGTTGAATTCAGTACCTACTTATCTTTGATTGCTCACACATAAAAGTACCAAAATATAATTTGTTCTTTCGAGATATGCGGAGTAAACGCAATTTTCTTATCGCGAAATAGTAAATAGTGAGGATATTTGAAAAACTGGATAGTCGAAAGATGCATAAGGGTTGAAATAAAGTCAAATAATCCTAATTATTGCAATAACTAGGAGTATTTGACTTTATTTCAACCCTTATCCATCTTCCGACGATCCAGTTTTTCAAATTTAATTTTTTAGATACGATACTTTAATTATATTTTACAATGAAATTTTTAAAGAATTGTAAGTAAATTCCAGTATATTGTAGAAAATTCTTATTTAACAGTAATATGCTTATTCTTTCTTTTTCCACAATTTTTAACAATATGACTTGCATTTTATTTGAATATATTGGCTCCATTGAAACACTAAGAGTTGGTTTATAATGATGTAATCGGTTACTTCTTCTGTAGTATTCTGTAACATGTGTAATGTGAATGAGAAGTGTGTGGTTCATAATCATTTCAGTAATCTGCTAACTTGACGACATAACCTTTCTTATAACTGTCAGAAATGGTTCCGTTTGTTGAAAGTTACATAGTTGGATCTGCAATGTTTAGGACAATAAATATTGTAACGAAATATAAAATACTCATCAAAATGTAAACAAAGATAAAAAACTTGGTTGCTATTTGTTGGGAAAAGAGTGAAGACATCGGTGAAGACTGAAGTAGGTATGTAATGGAGTGGTTTTATACGGAGAACGGCTTATTTCAGTAAAATTGTATTTGAATTAAATAATATATTTGAGAGAGAGAGAGTTTAAAAGTTAGATACTGAATTAATTTTTAGATATCAAATTACCACATTTTTTTAGAGTATGAAACCATGGCAACTTGTTTGCAATATAGCACCTATGGCCACTCTCTAGATACTTAAGGAAGTTTTCTTAAAAGTTTGCGAACTTAACTGTATAGGTAAACGTCAAATCCAGTGTCATTATGAAGCTTAGAAATACCTATAGCTCATGTTACCATAACATAGAAGAAGTTACATCCATTATAAACCAGCATTAACACTTCAGTTTCTAAACCTAACTTTAACACGAAAGGAAACCCCTTTTCCACTTTTGTTCGTGACACAAACTTTGAGCTCAAATGGGAAAAAGAAGCGTCTTTCTCTTGGACAAATAACTTTTTTTTTAATGTGATGGTAACCATTCAACAGGATTCAATTATTTTAAAAAAACAGTTCAGCACTAAGTACTAAGTAGTTAAAATAAATAAAAATTGGCGCTTATGAATAGTTTTGAATAAAACCAACAATGAATAAAAGTCTGCGCGCTGAAGCATATCCTAATGACTTACAATCTTGTTCAGTTGTTTAATAGATAGATCCGTTTACAACGCCATTGTTCAGTTCGCATTGAAACCGAGCTGTTTATAAATGGAAATGTAAAACTGTGGCGAACGAATAACAAACTAACATTTGGAATTAATAATGTGCGCGTTGAATAGCGGGAATTGAAAAGACGCGTGGTAAAACCCCAAGTTGTTTTACTTTTTGTTATGCATGGCTATTGTGATGTGAATGCTGCTCCAAACAATGCTTGACGCCAGGGCCGGATCTAAGGCATTTTGAACACCACCTTCTTGGTAGCCGGACTCTGTTGTCAGCTCATTTTTCAGTTGAACAGTAGATAGTCCAATAAAAAAATCTCATGTGGACACCACATGACTAATTAAACTGTTCACACTTTATTATCGCAACCAAAAATAGGAGGTGCTATATGGGTCTCAAATACAAATTTTCTACGTCTAACCGTATTTGATTTATGCGGAAAATACCAAAAAATACCTAGAGTAAAGTGCCCCTTTGGCACGGACGACCGCAACCAAAAATATGAGGTGATCAACTAGATGCAACATGAGTCTTAAATACAAAATTTAAACTTTCTATAACATACCGTTTTGGATAAATGCGAAAAATACCAAAAAGTGCCCATTTAGCACGGACGATCGCAACCAAAAATAGAAGGTGCACAACTAGATGTTAACAGACCTATATACAACATTTCAACTTTCTACGTCTAACCGTATTTGAGTTATGCGGCACACATGCATCCGTCCATACGTCCGTCCGTTCGCACGTACAGACGTCACGACGAAACAAGTCATAATGGATTCAGGATAAGTCAAAACGGATATTTCCGTCAAAATCTAACAACCGAAATTTTTCGCGATTGCAATAATACTTCCTTGTACTTCTACTATAATACTTCCTTGTACTTCCTTTTTACTCCGTACAAGGAAGTAAAAACAGTACATGGCATTAAAAAACAGTAGTTTTTAAAATGTATGTAGATCTGACTCAATTTTTAAATTTATTGCTTGTTGAAACAGACCGCACATGATGCGGTTGCTATGGTCGCTTCAGAGTTCTACATTCAATAAGTTTTGCAATATTTTTTACTATATCGTAAAAATGTAAATTTACTGTAAAACTTAAAGTAAATTTTTGTGATCAAAATGGTAATCCTTTATCTTCCATAAAAGCTGGAGCAAAATAATTTAAAAATATTACTTATAAAATAAGTCTATGGCGCTTTTCTCTACTGTATCAACGTTTAACGCTTGATATTTCAAGACGAATGTTGTTGACACATTACAAATACTATATTATAATTTCTATAATATTCTTTTCAGCGTTTGCTTGTTCTTAATGTATTTCTTTCACTTTAAACAAAAATAAGAACGTGAATAACGTATAAATTAACAACAATTTTTAACAGAGAGACTGTATTGACAAATTACATTGCTAAAAATGGAGAAAAATATATAGAACATATTTTATCATAATTCGTATTTGTTCAGAAAAATAAATATAATTAGTATTGACATAAGATTTTTGAACTACCAAAAGTTGTATAATTAATTCGAAATGTGTTGGAATCTCTCCTTTATCGATCGCACTCTCCTTGTACTTGCAGAACCATTGTTTTCAATTACAAGTCAACCGACTGCAAGTCCCAAAATACGTGGATCCGGCCCTGTTGCCGGATTTTTACCAGATTGCAAATGCACTTGTGAGTTTATCAAATAATAACAAAATTTCATTACCGATTGCTGGTGCTAGTGTTCGAACTTGATTATGTTGTTAAATTAGCTGTGTTGATATTTTTGCAGAAACCTTTTCTTTGTTTCCAGCGATTAAACCTTTATCCTACACCTCTATAAAGCTATTCACCGAGGCTAAAGACTTTCCTCTTACACGTTTTCTTCAGCTGCCTGCGACAGACTTGTAATTACGGAAATTAAATATCATTTCTGCTGTGTACACCGACCGTAGTTTTTATGCTAGCTATAATACCAATTTAACTTGCGTTTCTACGGCACCTATGGCAGTTATCGCAAATCTAATTCATTGTTATTGAATTATATTAAGAACGTAGATTAAATAAATATCAATGCTTTTTTAGTTATTACCTAACCTACAGCAGAACTTATCGCTATGTTATTGCAAGCTTGTTCTTTGCACGGAATTGCATTTTTCTTTCTTACTAGAAATTAAATTCAAATTGATTTGTAAAAGCTTCACAGAATAAAGTGTATATTACAGTACGCGAAATAAGAGATGGCTTAGGAGTTTTAAATTGGTAAACAATATAATCGAGCGGACATAGATTATCAGAATTTTTTGGCAGAAACCGCGTCGCTACCTTGAAATAATACAGCTCGGTTTTTCTCTTGACTCAGTTGCTTTTAGGCGAGTAATAAGTTGGCGAATTGCGATTCAGCTCTGTGTAGAACTTTTTTTCTTCCTTGCCGCTCCGGCCAACTCTGGCTGCATGGACAATAAAAGGTCCATTGTAAGGTAAAACCACGGTTTATGAACTATAGCATGAAATCTGACGGATTAAGTGGGCAAGATGGCCGCCAACAGGATTACCGTTTTGATTAGTTAATGGTTTCAGCGCCGGGAAAAATGAGACAAGTAATAGAGTAAAATTCAAATAGCTAGAACACTGCGCGAAGTACGAATTCTCGTCTTAGAGAGAGAAGCATAGATGATAAACAAGAGGAAACTACGCTACTGTCTGTTCTACTGAACATCAGCTTCAATATCTGTTATTCTCATGTTGATATTCGTAGTGTTTTGCTTCGTGTAACCCTGTGAATTTTGTAATTGATTGTGATTGAGTTATATTTTAGTTTTCTTTGAAAATTAAGTGAAGTGCAGCGCAGCATATACTCGCTAGCTCCGCTTATGTAAAACGGACAGTACATGACAAGCTCTGCCTTCTCGCGCAGTCCAGGGTCCTAGCTATTTGAATTTTATTCTAGTTTCCTTAATAAACAATTGAAACAAAAGTACAAAATTGACAGATTGACAGTACAGAATGCAAAATCTCCTCGTGTAAATAGGAAGTGTTACGTGCCTAATTGTAAGACGGTTTACGAATGATTGAAATTAATCTCCACGGGATACTGTGTGTGAAAAGAATGTTGACAGTTATTTCGAATTACAAATATAGAAGTCATGAACCGGATCCCGGTAAGGAGAGACATCTAGCGGTCAAATATCTGAACTAACCCACTTGCCCGTTACATTACACTAAATCTTGAACAAGATCTTGTTCAATTTTTGAAACAATCTAAATTGTGTAGTATCATACAGCAAATTGTGTGAAATATTGCATTGCTTCGTAAATTGTCTGAAAAAATGGATAAGCGCGGCTGTCAAATTATTAATATATGCGAACTGCGCAGAATCACAAACTAAATATTGTAGGTAGGTATATAAAATTCAAGTTCATTAAAAACAAAGCAATTTATTGCTCAAGATATTGTACAATTTGTTGCGCAATTTCTTGTTCAATATTTAGCGTAGTGTTATGGCCGTTTTACACATGTATGTATATCATTTACAACCACTTCGCTAGTAAAGTGAATATACGACATGCCATCTGTTGTAACATCATGAAATGTAGTTTTTCCGGTAAAGTAAATATAATTTTATATTTGAATAACAAGTTCAATTATTGTACGTAATGTAGTTATATTCCAGCTTATGTTTAAACAACTCAAATTAATGCCAATTTCAAAATCAAAGCTTGCAGATTGCAGCGTCTCTATTGAGAAGACTTTAAATATTATGGTTGTAAATGCGGTAGTGGTTTTACGTATGCCTAATTTACAATTTTACGCCAGCTTAAAATTGTGCTGGATTAAAATTTGGTTGTAAATGTACCTTAAGTACATTTTAAAATGTATAAATAAGTATATTTGAAATTACCCGTGAAAGTAATGAGGTAAGGTAAATAATATTTACGTATCAAATTAATACTACTTAGCAAAATACCAATTAACCGCTAACTTAACTACCAGAAGATGTCTCTGTCACCACCTGTACCATCTCTACCAAACAAAACAACTGACAAATAAAACAAAGTAGCAGTCAAGAAGGCGACGATATCGCTTCCTAAGCCTACTGTAAGCTACCGTGGGCTAATTGTGCCGGTATATCGAGTGAATGGGATTATACATGGTTATTATAAAGGCTATGTAATGGCGATCGGCCGTTGTTTCGATGACGTGAGGTGTGTGCTGAGTATGCCCGACGATGCGAGCTTGTTTTATAAGGGTTGACGTGTTGATGGTCTTTTGTTGTGTTGATTAATTGGTTGGTGATAAGTTTAATGAGGTTTTGATGCAATTATGGCGTTTTTGCTGCGGTGTGAATTTGATATTTTATACAAAAAGTTTAAAATTGTGAAGACCATACATGATTGTGTTATAGTAATATTAATTTTAATACAGTAGATAATTGTACAGTAGGTACTCGTAAATGCCAATGCTACGTTTACTAATTTTATAATTTTAATTCTGCGAAAGAAATACAATGAGATTTTTTATTAACGCCTGTTTTGCAATATACATTTTTCGGCTAGAAACTTGAACAACTTTCATAGGGAACACTTAATTTGACCGAACCGTAATTGCCGACCCGTGGTTGCACCGAAAGATATTATGCCAACCCGTAATTTAACCGAACTGTTAAAATAGCTAACCGTAGTTTCACCGACCCGAAGTTTCAACGAATCGAAGTCAGAGCGTTGAATACTGGCGACATCTATTACATAAATCTATAGAATTTAAGATTCGGCATAAATGCAACACAGGATAATGCAAATCTAGAAAAATATTGCCAAAACCGAGTTGAATGACTCAAGAATGTTCATTTAGTATAGTACCTACAATCTAATTGGTCTATGTGTATCCCCTTAGAATTCAATGCTCTGATTTCAATTCGGTGAAATTACAGTTTGGTTAAATCTCGTTCGGGCTTACTTCAATTCGGTGAAACTATGGGTCGGTCAAACTACGGTTAGCTATTTCTACAGGTCGGTGAAACTAGGAGTTGGCACATCTACTTACGATTCGGTCAAATTAGCGGATCCCGTTTCATACTAAAAATAAAAATGCAAAATATGATAATGTACTATACCACAAAAAGTTTCATACTAGAAATATATCTTTCCAATTAATTTTTCATCCAAATTTTCACACTAGACCTGGGCAGTAATCACACATTTTGCGTTGCCAGTCTTCTGTATACATAGGTAGTGGTGGTATCGATATCAATAGCCAGAAATAACTCTAAATTCATTGATTCTTCATACTGCACATATAATAGTTTATTGATTTTTATACTTTTCGGATTTGCGTTTTTCATTTTTATTTCTAATTAATAACAAAACGTCAAAACAAGGATTTAAAAATTTGGTGTTGATATAACATTGATTACCGGCCAACAAAATTTGGATCTGATTCTAGACAAAATAGTCACAATAAGTTTATAAATTCTAGTTCAGGTTTCTAGTCGAAAAAATGTAAAATTTAAAACCTAGTGCACATATTGTAAAAACCATACTTTATAAAAACTTCAGAATTTAACAAAATCTGATCTATTCAACAATGCAATAAGTGTTAAACTTTTTAGATAATATTAATAAGATAAGATTAATTATAATAATTATGAAATTAGCACTACAAGTGTTTAGCATATATGTATGAATGTAATGAATTTTAAATTATAATAATTTATTATTCATAAGTATTTTTTGTAACTTACCTACCTACTCATAATAATTGAATGAAATAGCGGTTATATTATTTAAAACCAGCATAAATAAATAATTTAATTATAATTATTTTTTATTATCCTGACATATTTAAATTCATATTTATTAGTTTAGTATTTTAAAATGGAAAACAAATAATTTATTTCGAAATTCAGTGTAATAAATGCGTCATATTTTAAAATCATATTTAATTTGGAAGTCATTTATTTTTATTAATGAGTATATGTCACAGATAACTCACACAAAAATAGTTAATTAATATTTATTTTGAATTATTTCGCACTGTTTTTCCACATCAAAATAAAACACGGAAAAACAATTTTTGTATTAAAATATGACACGAGATTTATTTCATTTACACGTATAACAAAAAATATGAAAATAAAATTGATGTATGCTGTAGATAAATAATTATTTAAAACTTTGATGTAGATTTGAATTGGATTTTTTAACTGAATTATTAAAAGTCTAAATATTATTATTCGCATTCCTTTTACAATCAGTTAGTTCTGTAGGTATTAAATTACAATAAACGAATCATTTTGAAGAAGATTTTTAAGAATACATCAAAACTACACGTAGGTAGTACGTTATACTCTGTGGTTATACATTCAGTTTACCATTCAATACAGTTCAATAAAAAAAACTGACTGACATCGGTCTGACACAAACTGAAAATGCATAAATGACATACCTAACAAAGGTTATTCTTTTTTATTACACATGTATCGAGCATTATAATCAATGTTTAAAACACGCAAATGCGTGTAAAATCACAAGACTATAAGACACTGTGTTTTAAAGGTTGCTAAGCAACAACAATGCAACAATGAAATTTGCGGAAATTTGTAACCAATCTTCGAGCATATACTGACTAGAGACCGCGTTACGGCGTTTGTTGTGATCGGAAGATATGCGGTGGGGGAGATTTGCGGGGTCGGAAGCCGTGATGTATTGAGGGATGCGTAATTTCTTAGTATTATTCCACAAAGTAAAATAATACTCACAAAACCTCATAAAGCTTTTCACAAAGTAAACGCAAAACTTAAGGTTAAATAAAATGACATGTGTGACAAGAAGTAACAAAGAATAACAGCAAAACGCTGCCCGCAATACACCATGACTTCCAGCCCCGCAAGTCCCTCCTACTGCATATCTTCCGATCACAACAAGCAATGCATTGGTATAGGGAATTACTTCTCTAGTCAGTATATGCTCGAAGTAACCAATCTCCCAGTAACAATATTTTAAGTTTCCATTAAAAAATATAAAATGGTAAACAACAAAACTAAGAAAAATCTTATAGAAAAATAGAAAATATTTCATCAATAAATTCATCGAAGAAAAATTTTATGAAATTTTCCGTATTACACACAACAATGGAAAACAAAACTTGATCAATCAATTGAATCGTGTAAAAAGGCATAAGACAAGAAGAAACGAGATTATCACCACTTTCATCTCGTCTCGACGTATCTTGATCTTGTTTTGTGTGTTAATTTAAAAAAGCCTTTGATAAATTTGTACCAATTAAACTGCAAATGTTCCTACTCCAACGTCTCTCCAACAACAAATTCATGTAATTGAGTTGATGAATGTCCAATATTCGTTTACGCGTTATTTGCATGTAGCACTCGTGTCGCCACTGCCAACTGTCATTCTTAATTACTGGGCAGGGAATTAGAGTAGGCGCAGATTAAATTCTGAATGGCGCTCGCGAAGCATAGCTGCTTATGAGCCGTGAAATTATCTGCTTTATTGTAGCTGTGTTTGTGTTTGTATTTCAGTCCGCGTGGCCCTGCCTAGCGCATATTCATTCCCACTCTTTATTGCCCCGGATCGTAAAAACACAAATCGCTGGACATTATTTTAAATAACTTATAAACTACTATGAAAAGTTGGACTGTGGAATTATTTTTAGTTGGGTTTGGGATGATAAACTTAAATGCTTCTGGTGATATTCAGTTTGTACTTGTGTTAATACATACAAAGTGTAGTAATTTTTTAAAACAAAAAATAAAAGAGTTTGTTTTGCTGAGGAGGATGATGAATAATGAAAGAAGAGGATAATTGAATCGGGATAGGAATGTGAGGCGAAGATTGGATTCTTGTTTTTGATTAAATACATACCTAATTCATTTCAATTTCAACGTTTAGGTTACTTCGAGTTTAGTCTTTAGAGTAGTTTAGACTATTTCAACTTCTAAATCGACTATTTGAGCTTCTAAGTAAATATTTTGATTTTGATGTAGAAAAGCTTGTTATTCATTGCATGATCGTGATCTCATGATTTTTTCCTAAATTTTATTGAACAAAATAGTTTTGTCTGATACAGAAATGTAATAAAATTATTTTTGTACAATTTTAAATTTTAATTTATTGCCAGAATTTTATCTTATGTTGAAAAATAATTACCTACATTCAGAATCATAATAAAAAAATTACTAGATACTATAAAATATAGTTCGAATATCTGCAAATTTACTTAATTTTGACGGAAAATTAAGCCGTGCAACGGAAATAAAATTTATCCAATGACTTTTATTATGTAATTTAAACATAAATTTTAATTGGAACTCGTACAAATGATCATAAGACTTTTCGATTCTGCGACTTTAAGACTTATAGACTTTTGGAATTTTAGACTTGCCAATCGATTAAAATCTATTTTTTTGAAAGTCTAAAATCAATTTTGAAATCTTCGAAATCTACCACCCCTATAATATCATCTACCATTGTGTAATTGGGAGTCAATATGCTGTTGAATTGTTACAATCAAAATTAAACAAATAATGTTTTCCAAATCCCTTTTTGACAATTTTCGTACCTTGAACTTCAGAAGTGCGCACTCGCCTCAAGTATGGCATGAAGCACGGTGCTCGATTTAAAATTTTATTGTCTTGTTTTAGGCATTTTTTTAAATTTTCTTGTTAACCGGTTACACAAGGAATAATCCTTGGTACAACTTCTAGCATTACTTCGAAATTTCACTGTATAATTCTGAAATTAGTAACAGATTTTTAAATAAGTAAATGCCAAACAATTTTTCTTCGCGCACCTCCAAATCTGTTTTGCTTAATTAATTAGTTTTTATTCAGTAAAACTAATGAATATAGTTATGGAAAACGTGTAAATTCAATATTTTCTACAATGTCTTCACTTATCACTCAGAATAGTTCAGTTGTTCAGTAATTAAATTATATACTTTTACAGTGACAGTTAAACGTTACACTCATAAATATCCCTAGATCAACAGATCAACTTGGTATATATTATTACAATTTAATTTAAATTTTAATATTAAACAGATATCAAATAAAAAAATAGTATAAAGAAGTAATTTTAAGACTTTTTCGCACTTGTCCTTTAGTAAACTCGCCCTCAGCTCGTTTTACTAAATTTGGCAGCGTGCGAAAAAAATTTGTCTTATAAAACTTGTTCTTTGATATTATTTTTAAACTTTCTGAGATTTCAAAAGATTCGCCTACATTTTCATTATTTTTTTCTTCTTTTATGTCTTGAAAGTAAAGCCAATTCAGAATTCAATTACATTCGACAATAATAACCCCGAAAATACGACAATCCGCCATATATAGATACCATCAGAAGTATTTCAATATCTGCGCCATTATCTTGAAACCAGAATATTGCGAAAAACAATTTACGTTATAATATTAAAATTCCGCACGCCACGGTCAGATCTAGATATCTCTGGAACAACTGAATATCATTCCGATCCGCCATATTTCTGCCTTCGCTCACTTGATATATAGATTCAATTCATCCTGGCAAATAGAATTTTGCAAAGATAAGTACAGTGCCTTGGCCAGAGCAAGCGATTGTGAGCCTTATGCGCAGAGCCAATAAGGTCGAAGGCGATACAATCTTTGGTTTGATTTATTCAATTTTTGGAAGTGAGTTACCCGAGTCTGATATATGAAAGAGATAAAGTTATATTTCATATATAGTATGTTCAGAATAGACTGGAGTCTGGCTGGATGCCTTGTTGTGCAAATGCCAAATTGGACCCAGGGGCGTACGAAGGAAATTTCTAAGGGGTCGTTTATTAAATATTTTAGTAATTACTGCAGAAGTTTTTACAAGGGTGACTAGCCTTACGAAGTTGGGGACTTGTTTAATATTTATTTTCTTTTTGCTGTTTAATTTATTAAAGTAATTTATAAAATTTTAAGCTCATTTTATAAGAAATGCAGCTTATTTCGGGGAGGATAAAAAAGTAAATAAATTTGGCATTATCGTACCACAGAGGCACATGTATGTATCATAGTATTAGTGAGGAAATAAGTTTTACGTTTGAAATGTCTGGTAAATAGAATATCGTTGCTTTTTTGATACTTTAAACCTCAATTCTTCGATAAATTGACTTTAAAATTTAATATCTTTTTTATAAAGCTGACAATTCCCTTGAAAATTTAATACAATCTTCTTCTATATTGAATCAATATTGTGTGAGTGTTTCGTTAAAATCTGTCGTCTGGTTTAGATACACTAATTTAATAACGCACGATTTCAAGTCACTTTGCTATGCTTGCAATGTAAAAGAGGTCAACTTTACAGCTCCCTAGTTACCAAACGAAACTGACGATTGTCCTAATAATTTATTTTAAAGTGTACCTATTATTAACAACTGTAATTACACTAGAGCTTTTTATTTCGCCGGATAAATTTCTGTTTGTATTGAAACCTTGCTGCCTAGCAATTTGAAAAGAAAAACTGTTCACGACACTGTGGATTTTAAAACAGTTTTTCGAGTCAAATTGCTGTCAAGTGACAAGGTTGAGATGTCAAACAGAAATTTATTCGGAGGAAATAAAATGGTCCAGTGTAATTCAACGAGATAATTTAACGACTCCTTTGCTTATTCACAAATATTTCCAAAATCAAATCATTTTACTGGCAAATATTAGAAATATGAAGCAAATGACATTTTAGTGCTTTGTTTATTGTTTGGTTGCTAAGAAAAAGGTAAATAAGGTTTTATAACTTGCAAAAAGTTACCTTCCTTTTTATTCGCTCTCAAAGCGATAAAATTGTGTTTTGTTTATGGCTTATTTTATACAGGAGTGGAATTATCAGATAAATGTCCCAATATTTATTTATTTATTTCTGTCGTCATCTATTATGGTAGGCAACAACCATAAATAATGTGATAAAATACGTATAAAAACGAACAAAATAATTAATAGTTATTTACTTTACAAGTGGGCAAAGTAAGGATTTACTCACGAGGGAAATCTTAACTCACGAGGCCGAAGGCTGAGTGAGATAATTTTCTCGAGTGGGTCATTCCTTTTTGTCCACGTGTGAAGTATAACGTTTTATCCAACACCTCTTAATAACTGCTTAAATATTTTAAAAATATTAAATTTTAACCTAAAACATCGTTTCTATGGTGACTTTCAACAAGCAAAGTAATAATTTACCCACAAGTGGGTATAATTTTGATCAAAGCCACTTGTGGGTAATTTTTTACTTTGCTTGTTTAAAATCACCATAGTTATGATGCTTTTATTAAGAGGTGTTGGATAAAATAAATTTATAACAAAAACGGAAAAAATGGCATTAGACGCATTATGACTATGAAACAAGCTTTATGTATTTCAAAAGATACTAGTTTATCTGAAAATGTGATTTTTTACTTCAATTTTAAGGTAAAAACTAAACAATAATACTTTTCACCATTTTAACGCCTGTAGTAACCCCCCTTAAGTAAACAAATTTTTAAATAAAATGCCAGCTAAACTAAACTAAATTACAATGAATGTACAATGTGTAGGTAAATTTAACAATTTGAGGATAATAGCCAAGGATCTTATAGAAAGGAGCAATAAATTTCAAGCAATTGCTTATCACTGCTGGAATCAAATTACAATAATTCACAAGACAAATACCACAAATAAATTAATAACAAATTAACTCCATATCGAGCAATGAAACATTGATACAATGGCAAGTGAAATTCATTTCATACAACGTAAAGTAAATAATAATTATCTCGTTATACACAGTCTCTATATGGAAAGAGTTTTTAAGCTGAGAGTAACCTTTGTACTTCTTACACTTATTATCATAATATTCATCAAATTATCTGATATTATACTTTCAAAACTATCATTATCGAGGAAATGTCTTAATCAACCTGCTTATTACCTACCATTCTACCATGTAATTTTTGTACGCAGTGCCGGAGAGAATGAAAATTTACTCGATGAGAGATGATCGGAAATTTCATGCTGTTCATTTTTGACAAAAACTTGAATGCCATCACAATTTTTGTACGTGAAGAGATTCTTTAAACAATTTGAACTTTTAATCAAAACGATTTTATCCGCGATGCAAAATTAGGACCAAAATGTTTTGTATGTTGTTTTATTTGTGCCTTTATACCAGATACTAGATACATAATGTTTACTTTGTAGCATTATAGTTATTTATGTTATAAGGATCGTAATGTCAATCATTATGGTACTAGTCGTGCAGATTATCAGACGAGACGAAGCCGAGTTTGATAAAACGACGTGTACCATAATAATTGGTTACGATCCGTATTGCATACAATATTTTATCTGCTGGCGTAAATTAGTTAACAAGAAAAGCAAACTATTTCGTATTCAAAAAATAATTTAAATTTAAAAAAATCAGGTAGGTATGTTATTTTTGAAACTTTCTTAGTAACGAGTTTTGTTATTTCATTATTGTACTGAGGATTCATTATGAACGCTATTATGGTCTTCCAATTGAGGCTTATAATGTTGTCATAATGACACAGATAATGAAATTAAAGTAATACAAAAAATATAAAAAGGCAGTAATTGTTACAAACTGTATAAATATTTTATTTATTGGCGATCGATTTCGCTAAAATAGCATCATCAGGTTGTGCTGAAATACAATAATCATATATAAATTTCATTGTTATGTAACAGTAATGTTAAAATTTAATAAAATAATTCATTTGATTCAGTTATTAGTAGTACATTTAAAATATTTTGTGTTTTTTAGGTTGTCAACCACATGTATCAACAACTACTGACACTGAATTCGGAAATGAATTGTCTAAAAAGTATGAAACGCTTACCGTCAAAGTTATATTAAACTGAATAAGTTGTTAAGCATTTAAATATGCAGATGTCATAATATAAGATATATATAGATGATTGAAACAGAATTACTCGATGTTGTCAACATCGATGTTGTTTAGAAGTGTAGTATTACCGTCAAATGGGGTTACTTTGAACAGTTTGATTATATTTATGCTCATATTTTTGTTGTCGTTGCATTTATTTCATTGAAAAAAAATTTGCCTAACAGGTTAGACTATGAAGAAGGAAGCTGTGGTGTCAAAACGTCACATTTTATTACCTGTCATTATATAAAAAAATAAATGTTAATTACCCCAAACCCGGGGTAACTTTGAACAACGCATAAAATGTCATATATCTACTTTTCTGTGTCAAATATGTTCAAAATAACCCCACCACGTGAAAGATGGGAAAAAAGTAAGTAAGTGGTTTAGTTTTACATTTTGGACATCGGGAAATAATTTTTTAACAATAAATTTTCTTTTGTATAATTTGTATAGGTTCTATCACCTAATTTTCTTGAATACACACGCATATTCACAATTCATATAAAACATTAAACTAGGTACCGAACAGACGAATATCTAGCACTAAACTAAAAAAAAACGCACCCGCGACGTTGAATAGGGCTAATATGCAAGTTCAAAGTTACCCCACGACACTTTGAGATGACGTCATTTAAAAAAAAAAAAAAATTATTTGTGAAATTGTTATTATAAATCAAATAACTCAAAAATAATAATAAGAAATAGATAGCATTTCATGTGATATAAACAAAAGTACGTTTATTGCCATAGTTCACAAAATACAGACAAAAGTTTTCGGGGTAAGTTTTTTTGTTGTTCTTTTGCAAGTTACAATTATTTTTTTTAGTTTAATTAACTATTTTATTATAATATTTTCTTATCTTATTACGAAATGGACAGTCTTAGCTTCATCATATTTGTTTATTTTTGCTTCTATGTGAAAATTTGTAGAAGTTACGCCCAAAAACCATTTTGGGTGTAATTTTGTTCAAAGTTACCTTGGGGTTCAAAGAAACCCCATTTGACGGTATATTATTTTTCATTAAATGTAGTGCACTGTAGGTACGCGATGTCAGACTCATTTGTATTGCTCATATTTTTTTAAATATTAAATTTCACATTGACAGTAAGTTTGACATACAGAGATAGATTTTCAATATTTTTGTATTTTTCATAGAAAAAGTGACGAAATGTATTGCGATTATTTTAATTACGATAAAACACATAATCTCGTCATAATGAATATTATTTTTAATAAAGACTTCTTGCAGAAAATAGTGTATGAAACCTGTATACGTAATGTGTCTTTTTACACGTGTTACTCTTAGAATACTCGCTTCGCACGTGTTCTAATCTTGAGCAACTATGTAAAAAAGACTAACTTTACTATTACATTAAATAAATAATGTGCACCAACTTTTACCTAATTATATTTTAAATAAAAAGAAAGGGTCTACGGTACTTAATATTAAATATGAAAGTTTACTGAAATAATGAACCATTATTACCATTGGTATTTAAAACAAAAATATGCAAGTGATCTTTTTCTCTTGTATGAAATTGCATCAAATGTGTTGGTAAATTACGTGCAAACTCGTGACAGTCCTTCCCGCTTGGATCTTGTTCACAACTTTGAGCAATTTTGTCTGATAGGTTCACGATAGGCATTTAAATTACATTTAATACTCACTTTAGCTCAAACCAAAGTCTCCAGTAACTAAATTGCAATATTCTCGCACCAAAATCGTTCCTCAATTATTTTAATGCAACTTAATACTAAAATGACTATTTTCGCTCAAGCTCGTCTGCTTAACAAAAACAAATAACGTTTAGTAAAAACAAAAAAGTGAATAAAAACTGTTATTATATTAACTAGACGGTTAGTCTATATCAATTTAGAAAATCTCGAACACTTAATAATAAACTGTGTACAGGTATGGGCTTAAAATAGGCAAAGGTACGTATTAGCATAACATCTCTATTAACCGATCCACGGGCTTGACGGACAGGGCCGCACTCAGGAGATATTTATCTGCGTAATTAAAAACTAAACACGGTAGAACGCTGAATAATGCTTCATTATTATTTTACATTTTTAGTCAAATTATGGGTTTCAATGTATGGACTTATTTACATAAATAAACAGAATAAAATATTGTTATTTTTTATACAAGACGATAAAATTTTATGTTATCGACGAAAGAATAGTTATTTGTATAACAAGTTTTGAAAATATAATTTTGTCGAAAATTGCAGCCCGAGCGAAGGGAAGGGTGCAATCGTTTAAGCTCGACAAAATATTTTTAATACGTGTTATACACAATATTTTTTGTACTGCTGCAAAACAAGGATGTTAAAGACTACAAAAATAACCAATATTTTTTTGAAATTTACTGTCAAATTTTTATTTTTTTGTGAAATATGAATATTGTTGCGAAAACAATGAACATTAAAAAAAGAAAAACTGTGTTGCAAAGTGCCCAAAAGTGTGCGACAAAGTACTTTGTCGCACACTTAGGTACCTACTTTGTTGCACACTTAGATACTTTGTATGGTAACACACTTGCGACAAACAGCTGCTTTCAACATTAAAAACAATGTAAAAACATGAACTTTCAGAAGCAGGCGTAGAAAAAAGTACCTATTAATTCACTTAGCGAAAAAGGAGCGAATAAATTATTTTTCTCGAGTCCATAATATAATTATATCGTCGTCTATAAAATTATATTTTTTTCTATAGCTGATATTAAAGAAAAAATATAAGAAAATCTATTTTATATTAAATAATTATTAAAGAGCAATATCGAAGTTTGTTTGCAATGTTTTTCATCCTACCTTTATTTCAAAGTGGATGCAGAAATGTGCGAAAACGAATTTAAAGAAAAAAATGTAAAAAAGCATAAATTTTACTTTATCTACTCTAATTCTAATTTTATTTCATCTACTCGAATTTTACTTTAGCTATAGGTACTCTTGCAGTTAAAGAGTCGATAAAGCAGCAATGGAAAAATAGTAATAGTAATTATTAACGAATTTTATAATAGTCATTTTATTTTGTGAGAAAGAATCATTAAACAAAATAATAAACTATTATGAAATTAATGCTTTATACTTAGATAGGTACTATAATTTTCTCTAACTAAAAATCTGTTTCTTTTCCTATCTCTTATTCAAAATTATACGAAAATAATATTCTTAAAATCGTTATTTATTTCATAAAATTTGATAGTTTGACATTTGATATTTTTTGACATAAGATATACAGGTGCTTCATAACTTCAGGTACCTACCTACATACGTTAAGGGTATATGTTGTATGATACCTATGCTGATTGCGAATCAAAAAGATTTTTTTTTAAATCGCAAAATTAATTTCTATGTTTCCCAGTAAAAAAATGTTCGTTGCCACTGCCACTGGGTGGAGTAATTATTATTGTTTCATTAAAAATAATTAAATTTTGTTTGTTTATTTTACTAGTATTATGTAATTGATTACCTACTTCTATTGTTTCATTGTTTGTTTTTAATAGAAAAACGAATCCAGTGCCGTAGTACAAAAAATGCTGCAGGTAAACTACCCTTAATTTTTAGAATTTTAAAAATATTCTTTTTGATTCGTAATCAGCATATCAAACAACATACATCTTTAATGTATGTACTCGAAGTTATGAAACAGCCTGTATTCTAACCATATAAAAATATAAATTTTGATATCCTTTCTTTGTTTATATGGTGTAACAATTAGAAAACTTTTAAATAAATCAAAAACTTAAACAAACCTGGATTCTGTATAAAATTAAAAAATACATCTTTCTTTTATTTAAAAAATCATATAAGTATCTCGTAAAACATGAAAGTATTAAACAGATAAATAAAGAAGCAAAACTACATATCGTTAGTCAGGAATCAGGAAGAAATAATCTATTAAGTAGAACAGCTTATTTAATTTTTATAATTTCCTTAAACTAGAAAAACAAAGATTTCAAGTACCAAACATGGATATCAACCGTGTATGCATAATTTTCCTTTTTTGGATAGATAAGCTAAACATTTAACATTTCCTCACATTCTAGTAGAATCTAGAACAGGATTAATTCATTCCCTTGATTAAATCTTAAGTAGCCGAGCGCTCAAGGCGATGGCATAAAACGTTCACATTAAAACCTATCTCAAGATCGATTATTAACAAGGATCGAAGAATAATTCCCCCTGGGCTATGCCGACCCTGCAGAGAGAGAATTCAGTATAAAGCCGCCCTTACGATCTTCGCAAGGAATCATGGAAAATGAAGTGACATTGTTAAAGAATTAAATCAGGAGATAGTATTTTTAAGGACAGGATATTAGTTGAAACAGTTATGGTAATGGAAATTAGAAAATTCAAGAAATAACATAAATTGATGAAAAAAATACTGTGTTCGTATTTAATTTAATTCTAACTAGAAATAAATAAACTGAATATCTTGAAATCATAAATATAAAATTATGATGACAGGTAATTTATAAAGATGAAATATTAAAAATTTACAACTGAAACAATTAGTGTACCTACGAGTATAAAAGTATAGGGATCGTCAGATCGTCTACGTACTTTTCATTTCCAGATCTCAGTGCAAAAGTGACTTAAGACATTATACTTTTTCTGCTTTATTTCCATCCAAGTTTCAAACTAGACCTGCGCAGTAAACGCGCATTTTACATTGCCAACCTTCTGTATAACGTACATTGACATCAACAACCAGAAGCAATTTCTATTACATGAACTATTAAAATGTAAGTAAAACTATTTATTAAAATAGTAGAATAAGCAAAATTAGGCGAGTGGTCGTGTGCTGACCACATCAGATTTTTTTGTTATTATCATTTGTCATTCATATTTCTAATAAATTACAAAACGTCTAAATTACGGTATAAAATTTGGTGTTGGTAACATTGAATACCGGCTGATCAAGAAACTAGTACAAAACTTGAATATTATTCTAGACAAAAAAAGTCAAAAAAGTTTCTAAATCTAATTCCAATTTCTAACTGAAAAAAGTATAATGTAAAACAGGCTTTAGTTTCTTGTATATAATTAAATTTACTCGTTTCGATGATAAGCAGTAACTTTTGTATTATATATGAGTGAAAAAAATTTCAGATCAATATGTTAAAAACGTTTTTCAAGTTTTCCAATTCATTCAACCACTCTACCTAATTATGAGACTCAAGAGGATTCAAATCAACTGAAGCCGCCCCTGTCGCCTTCATGCT
This sequence comes from Agonum fuliginosum, assembly GCA_947534325.1. Classification (NCBI taxonomy): domain Eukaryota; kingdom Metazoa; phylum Arthropoda; class Insecta; order Coleoptera; family Carabidae; genus Agonum; species Agonum fuliginosum. Next base: position 20,151,283 of record OX384043.1, read on the forward strand.
TGACTTATGGCTTACGAGCATAATTCTATAATTATTTTAAAGTGTGTGAATTTTAATGTGAGCTGGAATAAAATACTTGGCATGTTGTAAGATTTTTTTTTCAATTTGATGGTTATTATAATTTTTTCTGGGGCCAATATAACCGGTAATTTTAAATTACAAGCTTGCGTCGGACACTTATTTTATTCGCCTCTGTGCCTCTCATTGGCGTGCCACAGATTTGTCGAGGGATTAACCGTAAATCACCCCGTATTCTAAAATTATATCGTTAAGGTACTGTCGATCAATTGAAACATTTACAGAGCAACAATTTTTATAAGTAAAATATTAAATTTTAACCGTTTTGGAACGCTGTGTTCAAGTGAAAAAATTTAACAATTAAACAATTTAGAATTTTATATTTGAAATAAGACATTTTCATTAAAATACTAGTTCTACGAGTAGTTCTAAAGGTGGGTTTATGTTCACAAAATTTAAGAAGAAGAATAGTCTTAAAGTTAAAACAGTATGAGTCGGTTTATGCTGCAGAAGGAAGAAATAAGGAAAAGGGATTAAGAATGATTCCTCCAGCATAAACCGACTCATATTATGTGATAACTGTTTTAACTTTAAAACTATTTTTATTTTTAAATTTTTAAACCCATCTTTAGACACTATACCTTAATTATTATTTTTAAATTTATGAAGTAATCTACCTTTATTGGCCATTAACGTCAAATAAATTTTACGAATAGATATCATGCTTTATTTTGACATTATTTTGTTCATATTGCTACTAGGTTACTGTATTTTTACTAATTTAGTTTTAAGAAAAAAAAAGTGTATCAATAGTTTCTTTAGAAACATTAATTATCTCTCTATTATTTCCTAATCAACACAAAATAATAACGGTTCAAGTTAGTGATGCCGCGAAACGAGACGAGAAATAGTCAATTCTCGTCTCGTCTCAAATATTTTAGACGAGAAATTTAAGAATTCTCGGCTGTTCAATTCTCGTCTCAAAGAACTCGTTACTCGTATGGTCTCAATTGCTTTAAAAAAATCTATTTGAAAAGCTAGAAGTAAATTTACGGACTTTTTTGAACATTTCAGTAAAATTTTCACACAAATCTTACTTTAGAAACAGAAATATTTATATCGAAACAAAAAATGCTTTGAACAAAATAAAAAATATATTGTCATTAATATCTAATATTAAAAATGTTTCAAAGTTTTAGATTCGAGAATTCTCGATTTCTCGTCTCTTCTCGAAAATTCGGGACGAGAAATTTATTGGTTCTCGTCTCGTAATTTCGAGACGGGACGAGAATGAAAATGAGAAACATTGAGTTATGTAATAATGATTTTATCCGCTCCGAACCGGTTCACATTCAACGGTTCGGCCCCGGTTTATTGTTTTACCAAACACGGTTTAGATTTGGTTCCAGACTCACTAAAATAGCTAAGGTTCGTTTCTAGGCCCTGCGTTAAAACATCTTTTACAACTTTAAGTAAACATTAAAGATTGTAAGAGATTTGAATATGCTGTTATGGTGTTCGTTTAAAAAAAAACTATTCTTGATCTCACTCTTTCACCCTCTTAACTGCCTCACTTAACAATAATCCAATCAACCCCCCTTCTAACGCATCCGTCAACTTTGCTTTATAAACACACCATATCATCCCATTCTTATATTGAGTTCGGATTAGCGCTAATCTAATAGCGGCTTATCACCGCAACTTTGTCAGTTGAGCCATGCGCCACCACGCGCGCTGTGCATACCAATTGTCGGGATTTACACCCCTGGAGGGCTGGGGGCTTTCGACACGCCGACTTTGGGGGTAGGACAAAAGGCACAGGAAAGCACAAGGGAGATTTACTAGGGTTTGGTGCTGGTTACGGATGTTAGAAGCGGGGAAGTGTTTGTTTGTTGTTTGCTGGTTGGGTTTTGTTTGAGGGTTGGTGTTGTAATTGTGGGTTTAAAAGGCTAACTATCAAAATAATATAGTAGGGTTTTTTACAGACTTGAGTTTCAGAAAGGAAGAGGATAATTTAATAAAAATATTGATACATTTTGATAAAATATAACATGCCTTTTAGTTTTGTCTTATGTGAATGTGCACTATTCGGTAATCAACTCACAAGTAGCAGGTTATAGTTGTTACTGAAAATTAGGTACCACAAGGGATTTTTTGGCGTTTAAACTGAAATGCGTATCTGATTAGATTCGAACTAGAATTGCTAGGATTAGGACCGGATCTAGGGTTGTGAGCTCCGGACTAAACAATTTTTTTTTCGCTCGCCCCTTAATCTGGACCTGGTCAGAATCGTAGTTAAATTACATAACACACTTGGCTGTCTACCTTATTAATCATAATAACAATAATAATTTAAATTGAATCTCGACTGTTAAAATTTTGATGTGCGGGAAGGTCGAGTAATGGGTACACCAGTCGCAATTGTTGTAATTTTGTTATTTATTCATACAGTCGACGTTTGGGCTACTTATTTAGCCTTCATCGGGACAAATGAATTTCACAAAATCGAGTCAAAATTCACGATGACCATTTGACAAGAAATCAAGAACTTTATAACTTGGCAAGCACTTAACGACGAGAATGACTGACGAGCAATTCTCTTTCCGAAATCACAACCTAAATAATTTAGTTTCTGCTTCTGTCAAATCTGCAATGGTAGGGTTAATCTAGCTCCTTCAAATATTGTCTATGTTGTTTAATTAACTAATATTTACTTCACAATACAATTAGTGTCCGGTTGATGGTCTTCATTTAATGTCGCTTTTAAATAAAAATGTACAATGATATTAATTATTGCACTGTCAGAAAATGTACATGACATTGATGTATTTTATTTTATTTTTGATTGGTGCAATCAGTGCCAAGAACGTTGCACAAGATTGAAGATTGGAATGTTTGGCGTTTGTATACTTTTTCTTTAAACAAATTCGTTACACGAAACCACTGCTTGGATTTATAATTTCAAGCTGGTGATTTCGGAAGTCTGAACGAGCCTTAACTTTACAGAATTCAGAGCAAGTAACCGGTTACATCCTCTGTAAACCAGTCTTTATTCGAAATATATACTAATCTGGTAATCTGTTAAGGTCGCGCTTGAAACCATTTCTAGACTGTCATTTTTATACACTTTATCTGCATAAATTTCTGCAAATAGGAACAAGCAATAGGCATAAATAATATATCAATAGAATCATTAGAGGTTCTAGATTGCCTTATGCTAAATTAGAATACCTGAAAATAAATATAATTTACAGTAGAAGTGAAAGAAGAGGGAGCAAAATTCATCAAATTGCAATAAATTTTATGCAAAATGAACTATTAATAGACATAATTTTTAGAATAAGGCAATTAGGAATGTATATATTTTCATTGTGTAAAATAATTTTTATTGTAGGTTACATAGTTTATCATAAATTTATACAGAAAGCATGTGCAAAATGAGCCATGTAAAAGTTTTAAAATGTCGTTGACGTGGCACTAGTAGCTACAGAAAAAAACATTTAAAAAAAAATCATATTATGACCTATAATAAGATTTTCACAATTATCGGGTTACAAACATTACCATTACAGACTTTGTGTTACGGCTTTTTCAATTTTAAACGCGTCCTTAAGTTTTGTATTAACTAGAAGTAGAGTTCGCGCAGTCTAAGAAAGGACACATGGCCGCAACTGCGCCGCATATACTATCCAACTTAAAAATATTAGCTATAACCTCCATATTTGTATGTTCTATTCACTTTGAAACACCCCTACCTTTTTGAGTTGGACTTGTTCAATGTCCAAACGAATATTTCTTTGCGCAAGTCCTTTCTTAGATAGCGCGAACTCTACCTACTTATAACAATTTCCTTTCATTATGAAACTAATCAAATCTGTGCTAGCAGCACTAATCCGAATACTTTTCCACCTACACATCAGTTGCTACTTACCCTTAACCACCATACGTATAATGTAGCGGTAAATTGACTTAGGGTGTCTCCCCCTGCCGTCTCCGTTGAGATATGACCCCCGGGGGACCCATTACTTCGCCCAAACTCTATTATTATTGTATAGAACAAATCTGAACACCGCTCGGCTCGCCTAATACTAATATAAATCTCCGCTAAATAAAAATGTAACTGGGGATTTGCGAGTTGCTCTTTTTGCCGGGCGGAAGAACCGGCTTGAAGAGGGTTGGGTGCTAAGGGAATTGGTGGCTATGAATTTTGCGATGGTGATTTTAGTTTGGTTAATTTTTGATCACGCGTGAGTTATGGCCGAACAGATGGTTGTTCAATTTATTTTTCATTGGGTGTATTCCTTGTTGTGTCGCAAATCTTAAGAGGGTAAATTGAAAGCTGGTGCATACTTTAACATGTGGTTGTAATGTTCCAACACCTGATTGTAAAACCAAATTAACTATGGAGTTATTTGGCAATTTGGCAATCTAGAAAATTAATCAGTAATAAAATACCTGCATGAAAAGATTCATTCACAGGAATATTAAAATCTAGAATTTTATATTTGGCATTAATGCAAACACATAGGAAGATGCAAATCTAGAAAAGTTATACAGAATGTTTGAAAACTTCGGGTACATATGTTAATGGTATATGCTGCTTGATATGCTGATTACGAATGAAAAAGAAGTTTTTTAAAAATCGCAAAATTAATTTCCATGTTTCCCAGTCAAACAATTTCGTTTCCACTGCCCCTGAGTGGATGGATATGTTAAGCCTCATTTCCACCGACTGTTTCGTGCTTAATGCTTAATGATTAATGCATAAGGCGTAATGCATAGTGATGATTTATTAGATGGCCATTTCCTTCCACCTATTTTGTTTAAGGACTATTTCGACAGAGATGACATTTGTTGTCGAATTTTGTAATTTAATCATTACCGGCATTTTTTACGATATTAAGGAATGGAAGAACTGTTAATTTCGTAAGTAAGGTATTCATTTCCATATTTAAAAACAGACAGAAATTTACTACTCGAAACAAATAATAAGTATGACACATGTCAATCATTATGCTTGTGCATTACGCCTTATGTTTGGAGTTTGCAAAGTTTTGTTCTTATGCGTTGCTCTTAGTACTTATGCATTAAACATAGTTCTTAAGCATTAAAACAATCGGTGGAAATGAGGCCTTAAAATTAATAATTAAATAAAATATCTATTATAAATAACTGCTAATAACAAATAATTATTTAATTTATATTGTTGATTACCTGCTTCTATTGTTTGTGTTTAATTGGAAAGCGAATTCAGTGCAGTACTACAAAATGCTGTAGGTAAACTACCCTTAATTTTTCGTATTTAAAAATAATTCTTTTCGATTCGTTATCAGCATATCAAACAACATAAATACCCGATAAATACCTTTAACTTATGAGTTATGAAACACCCTGTAATTCGGTTATAGTCAAAACCGAGTGGGACTCAAAAATGGTAAAGTTATTAGTTCATATTCCTGTCTTTACATCTTCCTATGTTTGCTTTTATTCCGAATCTAACATTCTATAGATTTGCATTTTCCAGTGAATGAATCTTTTAATGCAGGTATTTAATTACGTATACCTTTTAATACCCGCTTTTCCTTGTCATAGGATCAATATTCTATCCTTCAAAAGGCATGATGTATGAAATCGGAGACCACTACCTATCATGAGCTCTCGGTCTATTATGTAGCTTATAGTAAAACGATTGATTTTAAAATAGTTATTTACGAACCAAATGCGGGGAGATTTTGATCCCACATGAGCGGTTTTTTTGAAACACGAGCGAAGCGAGGATTTCATTTACGCGAATTCTAGGATGGTGTCTTCCCGCAAGAGGTTTGTACAATGTTTTTTGTAACGAATAAAACTATAATCAAATACATTCAAGTTGTAGTTGTAGTCTGGTCATTAAATTTGAGGTTACGATTCTTTTTGTACTCACTACTACCGACAGATGGCGCGCTGCACACAAGTTTTATTTTTAAATATTGGCGGTATTCGGTGGTCTTTACTAATTTTAATTCCAGGAAGTAACACTTTATAAACTAAATTTTATTATTTTGATGATGATTTTGCTCTGAAATGTCTAGAAAAGCCAGTGTTCTTTGCATTTTTCCTGATTGACTACACTGGGAAATTGACATTTCCGATTGTCAATTGCGTGTTTAATATTCCTAGGTGATGAGTACAAAAAATAATAAATAACTTTTTGAAGAGATATATTTGAAAAATCGTTAATTTGAAAGCGGCTATTCTCAATCGGTTCTTCTACGCATAAAAACTAAAAAGGCGTCAACATCATCCTAGATCCAAGCCAGCCTGGCGAGGCCGTCTCAAAATGGGATTGTTAATATCCTCATTAGGCAGCGTATAATTTTAATGCAACATGTAATCTCTCTTTCAATGCGGCCATTGCATTACGGAAAGACGGAATAATAAATGCTAATCACCTCTCATGCAATATTCATGCACCTTATAGAAATTCTGGCGAAAAAATTACCTATTCCGGACAAGAAATCAATTTAAGTAAAAATCAACAAGATAGAGTATTTAATTATCGGTATATTAATTAATGAATAATTGCTTAACAAGATTTTTTACGGACTTCGGAGGATCTTAAGCAAGCTCGACTGAGTTCGGTGATAATTTAATCAATGTGATTAATATGCAAATTATTTATTTTTGCGGTAAACAACGACTCCATTCTGCATTATGGATTATTTTTAGCCCGTGTTAAGAGCGAATTTTATGTTGCATATAATTTTAGCTATAAGAGGCGCGTTCGGAAAATAGCGAACTCCTGAACGTGTCGTCATTTCAAAGTGAGGCGGATTTAGGTGACGTCAAGCCCTTCTTTTTGCAGTCAATGGAACAAAAAATGTAGGTAAAGAAAATAGAATGTACTGGCTAACTAGAGAATCTACAAGTTCAACAGCGAAAACATCGTTGTCCCATCCTATCTCATTTAATTTATAACACAGACGAATTAAAAAAACAACTTCTTGTTAACAAAGGTTCAATTTATATCCCTATGTTTTCAGAAATTTAAAATAGCTTCTTGTTCACCAGAAAAAAAAATGCCTGATTTCAAAGTCATTTTTTTCCAAAATCATAAGTTAAAGAAGAAAAATGGAAACAGAGAGACCTTCGAGAGACCTATTAACATCTTTTGATGACATGTTCCTATGTTGTAAATAAAGGAAAATACCAAATGATCATGGGACGCGCACACCTCTGTTTAAAAAAATATTAACTACCAGACGGACCTCTTAACCTAACATTTAATTGCCACTGTAATAAATAGCAACTTGGCTAAGATCCTGTTCATTATTAAGCGCCCCGTCTACGTTTCTTCAGAATTCCTAGAATACTATAATCACTCCTTACCCCACTACTACGGTTGCCTGAAATCAACCCGAAACTCGTACTTTGCCGCATTCTAGCTATTCAATGTAATCTTGAAGTTGAAAAGTACAGTAAAAGTGTTCTCGTTGCGAGTATTGTGTCAGGATTATTATTGACTTCAGGATAATGTTTTTATAAACATTTAATAGAGACAGAATGGATTTACGGATGTGCGTTTTTAATGTTTTAAAAATTAATTTTTTTGAATTTTGTGGAATTCTTAATCAGGTACAATTTTTTATTAAATTATTTATTGTTCAATTATTACACAAAGTTACAAACAAAAATTAAATTTTTGAATTATTTAGCAATATTCTACATAATATTTTAAACACCTTCAAATAAATAAATTTTCTTCTCAGAGAAAAATCATATTTGAATTTTTAATACAATATTTATCAATTTTTATATCATTGTTTTAAAAACTAGAACATTATATAAATTTTTTAAAACAATTTGTGTATATCCCTTATTTGGACTACAATTTGTAGTGCAGAAATAGACAATTGTTTTATAATTTTCTACAATTTTTTCTCTGTGTTGGTTAGAATAATATTAGTATGAATAAATAGCAATAATATAGTAACAAACCTATATAAAATAAAATATATTTTAAATTTATGTTCATAATAAACATGCAACCTTATGTTTTTATAACAGACAGTACAAAATTTTAGTCGTTGAAATTAATAACCAATAAATGAACAAGTTTGTACCGCGCGTAACCACTCCGAACATTTTGACTGTGGACTCTCATTATTTGTTGCAGGTTTCTCAGTTAGTTACAAACTTTTGCTTTTTGCATCGTGTGTCAGAATGACTATAATTATTCTAAGTAAATAGTGAAATTAAAGTGTGTAAAGTGTTTTAAATGTAATTAAACGGTTTGAAAACAATAGGTAAGTCTTGTAATTTGTTAAATATCTAATTAATAACAATCAACTCTCTGTTTTACTCATTCATACTACAAGTTAACCTATAAAAACCATGCAGTTTAAAAGTCAATAATAGTATAATTAATGAGTAATATACAGTTGTAATTTAAATAATTACATGTAATTAGAAACAATATCAAATAAATGAATATCCACGTGTATTTGATTGGCAAACACCAATTTAAACAACAATTATTTTTATCATAAATACTTATATAGTTATTGCTTTCCTACCAGTGGCGTAGTTAACGACACATTATACCTTTTATCTGTATAGTATAAGTAGAGAAATTAATACCTAGCAATGTTTTCACTTCATAAAATAAGTAAAATTTCAAATAGTGTGCTTCTGTGCTCGGATGAAATATTGTAAATGAATGGTTAGCCCATTTTATATTGAGCAATATTGCAGATGCAAGTGCAACTTTTGACAAGTTGCTTCAATATTGCATGATTGTAATACATAAATTGCACATTCAACAGGCAGAAGCAATCTTGAAGCAATCTTGAGGCAACGGTTGCATGGAATAGAACATGTTCTAATTTTTGTAAGGCTTGCAGGCAATTCACATTTATTTCTAGTTATTTTTAGTTCCTTATGATGCTACCAACTGAACATAAAGTCAAAAAGATAAATTTGTGTTTGAAAGTTAGTGCGTTAGTGGTTATAATGCCATTCTATCCTTATTTTCCAACAATATACAATACAACAAAACCAAGAGGTTAAGTTGACATAATAGTAAGAAAATATTGGTAAATTTATTAATAAATTTATACATTAAATAAGTAATTGCATGTTGCTGATGTTACTCAGTGTGAAATGAAAAAAATGTCTTCTGCAATTTTCTTATTCAACTCTGATTTGAAGATTGCAGTTGCCCGTTGCGCTTGCTCAATGTAAAATGGGCTTTATGTTACTTTTTAAGTCACTATGAATGCAAGTTATTGCTAGAAGAATTTTCTGCCTCCGCCACTGCTTGTAACTCGTGTCGTCGGTACAAGATAGTGGAATTCAATTGTCCAGGTGTTTGTATTTATTAAATGCAGTCACGAACTGAGAACCAATCGCGTTTAACCTTTAAATTACTAAAGCTGTGAAAAGTACAACAAATTCAAGCAATTACTGAGAGCTGTTCTATTTCATTGCGGATTTACTCGGCCTCGGCGTTATAAATATATATATTTGTATTTTATTTTTTATGGCAATAAACATATTATTATTATTATAAAAGAACTGATTCAATATTTCTAAGAGCGAAGAAATATAGTACTTACTTATACAAAATAGTTTTAATGAATCAAATTAAAGTAAATTGTTAATTTCACACTCAACATTATTTGAAATTGCACTGAAAAATAAAATGAATGCATATTTACGTTTACGTTAACTTGGTGGTACTTTTAGGTTATAGATAAATGAACATTAATTTGTTTTATCAAGCAATCAAAATTAAGTTAACACCCGAGTAACACCAATGAAACGAAGAAAATAACGAATCAAATATCAGAATTTTATTTCGCCCTGAAAACAAAATAGAAAATTTAGTTTAAAAAAATACAAATCCCGTATAATAAATAAATAGAAATATTAAAAATTATATGTCTAGAACTGCATCGCATTATAGATTAACAAATATAAATTTATCATTATAATATTATAACTTATAAATTATTGTATACTGATTTAAGGTGTTTTAAGTATTTACGAGTATATTCGTTCATTTCTTGATCTTGTTCTTCTCATTAATTTTCTTCCAAATAATAAACTTTGTTATTATTACTAGCATGAAATTTTAAATAAAAATATAAATTGATCCACGTATTATACCACTAACACAAAGTTGCATTAATTCTTTTTTTCACTTCGCCAATGTTTTAAAAATATGAACTTTTGATCTAATATTTAAATTTAAATACTCTTGTAAATTTTTAGATTTATTGTTTCGTATATTAATTTTAACATAGTCTTCCATATTCTAGCTAGTTAGTTATAGATAAAAGGAGTGATAAATATATGTATGTATACATAAATGTATGAACTTAAATAATACTAAACTAAAAAATTATAAGAACACTTCGAATACAGCACATAATACAAACAGTCCGAATGAACCGAATTTTTTTTGGAGTGTGCATGTGCGCGTTCTGTGCAATCGGCGTGAATAAGATTTCTGTGAGCCGTCGGCATACAAAATTTTACTTTTTAAGTATGTTCATAAACGGATCAAATAAAATTTATTAAACATCATGATTTGAAGTAACCAATCATGCAGACCACAAAAAATAATTTTATTTCATTACTGTGTTGCATTTGCTTATTCTTTATGAGATTGATTTCAGTCCGGAAAATGAAACATTACGGTATTGTTCTACTTTACAGGATTGTAAAGTAGAACAATACCGTAATGTTTCATTTTCCGGACTGAAATTTAATTTTTGTATTGAGACCAAGACGACCTGATTAGAAAAGATATATAAAGAATGGGTGCAAACTTTGGTCAAAAAATGCAACACAGGTATGAAATAAAACGTTGTACGTCATTCGTCCGGTAGAGGATTTTCACGGTATACTCGTTTGGAAATTCCTAACTCGGTTCCTTCGTCGCCTCGTTCGGAAACATCTTACTTGTACCGTAAAAACTCATCTACCGGACTTATAACGTAAATAACTAATATTACTTCACAGAAATTTATAAATACGTAGCTATAATTATTCTTAACTATAGATATCAAATGAGAAATGAATACCAGCAATTGTTCCATATTTAGAATATAGTTTCAAGTATTGCATATTAAAATGAACAGTAAATTAATGATATTATGAATAAACACTGCGCACATATTAAAACGTTACATTTTTACATCACACAAATGTTTCCGTCTGTTTACAACTTATTATTTCAAAAACACATTCACTCTGACATATGTATCAATCGTTTTGCAATAAAATAATCATGTGATAACGATAATTAATTTAAATGCTAATTATTCTTCGGAGATAATAATTTATTACTTGCTGTCTGTGAATACAATTTTCCACTTCGAGAACAGATTAATACAAATATTTTTCGATTTCCTTTGCACGTTGTTTATATGAGAAGAATATTAATTAGTTTAACATAATTAGGCTATAGCTGTTAATTAATAAGTTATTAATTATCAAAAACAACTTTCAAGACCAATTCTAATTAATAATTTTGATTTTTATTAAAGAATAAAATTGATATTTGTATATGTCCTCCAAACGATTTTGATTTATTGGTACGCAATAATTACTTAGCAAATTTACACAAGAATAATGATTATTACACACAAGAACTTGCAACACTAAGCTATATTATCCTAGCTCCTAGCAAATTCACATTTTTTAGTGTTGTAATCGTGATTTAACAGTTAGAGATTTTGATGAATCTTCACGTTTTAGGCCCTACTGAATCTAAAAAACATAATTTTAAAAAAAGTCGGTCTGTCTGTTTGTCTGTAAGCACGATAACTTGAGAACGCACACGAATTTTCGACTGAAATTATATACGTATTTAAGCTTTTTACAAAAAAGTTAGTTTCAAGTTCGTTAATGAGCTTTATACAATCAGTGGTACCAAGTTTATGAATTTTTTTTTTAAGTCTTAACTTGAATTTGTGTTTTCACTAGTATTATTAAATTGAATTTACATATTACTCATATTATATCTAAAACTTACAATAAATTGAATTAAAAACTTGGACATTGACAACTGTCTCTTTGACATTGACGATAGTCACTTTGACATCGCCTACGGTATTTCGAAATATGTTAAAATTTTGCTAAATGAAGTATAAAATTAAAGCCTAAAAGCATGTCATTAAAACTTAAAGCCTGAGAAGTATTTTGGTTGTGGTGGCCACAGCAGATTTTTATTTTATAATATTGTTTAATTATTATTTGGGAAAGTAAGTACGTATTAAATTTGTTTTATGTACCTAGTACAATATTTTAACACTAAAGAATAATATACGATTAGATTTTCTTAATAAAAATTTTGTATCCTATATTAGGTACATTATTATGATATTTTATTTAACTTATTAAATTTATTAGCAAATCTGAAGAAATTTATTAAAATATTTTCTACGTCTTTTCATTTTTTAGTTTCGGCACTTCGAATTTTTATAATTAAAAACGGCATAAAAAGTAAGAATGTACAATACTCATATCAATAAACTCATAAACTTTTTGTGTTGTTCAACGAAAAGTTTCGCAAATTATTTATACATTTGTAAATCTGTTATATTATATTTATTGCAGGAAACTAAAATAGATATTTTTTCAGATTCAATCCAACGTTCCAAAATGGCCGAATGCAAGCAGATGTGGATTTCGTCGGTCTTCGAAAGGTCAGTCCATTATATTATTTGTATTTATTTTTTGTATACATTATATTTTGTGTTATTATTATTTCTTATAGTTGGTAATAATAATAATGTATTGTTTAGTACCTAATCATGCTTCATGAATATGACAAGTTTTTCATGACTGGTCATAAAACAAAGTTACAACATTAAGTTATTAAGTCGAGGTACTACACTTTTATTTATGACTCTGATTACAGTCGATTTTACTTGCATGGCAACTAAAATGCTTGTAAATTGATAAAAATTAGACACTTTTAAATCTATAGCGGCTATTAAATTTTAAATAAATTATCAGGACTTACTGCAGAAACTAAAATTAAAAATAAATTTTAAAATTCATGAAATGAATGAGAACATGTAAATGCTATTAAATGTTAAACGAAGTAGGTTTTTTTTTCACATGATGCCTCTTATTTTTATGGAGAGAGATCTCAACGACATAAATACTTCCGTAGAAAAATGTACGAAATTTTTAGCTAATGACGAAATTAAAATATTTTTATTGGGCAGTTTTACATGATTTTTAAACCGACTTGCCTTAGAAAATTATATTGATATTTATATAAAATAATACTTAAACGCATGGCATATAGGAGACAGTTTTTATAAGATTTTAAAGTATTATATTGCGCTTGGAACCTGAAATTGTATAATAGCAATTGAACATATTTTTTAAAATCAGCCTGAAAAAGAAACTCTCATTTTGATGGTAGGTAACCATTCAACACCAGAAAATAAAATTCTAGCATATATATCCATACACAGGAAAATGCATGCACAAGAATATTCAAATCTAGAAATTTTATACGTAATAAAATATCTGCATTAAAAGTTTCATTCACAGAAAAGATGCAAATTATTAGTTTGTCTATTTAACACAAGGAGGATACAAAAATTAAGTTGAACTGAACTAAATGAACAACCAAACTCAATACCATTCCTAAGTCTCACATTTTCGGTTTTTACTATAACTTTTCTATAGATTTGCATCTTCATGTGATTACATCTTCCTGTGTTTGCATTTATGCCAAATTCTAAATTCTAGATTTAAATTTTGCTGTGCATGATTCTGTTGATGCAGGTATTTTATTACTTATAAATTTTATAGATTTGCATCTTCCTGTGTATAAACATTCTAGATCCATTTCCGGATCCAGTGGTATTTGAGCCGATTGCTTGTATCGAACATGCAAATAATTTAATAATGACTTTATCTCTCAAGCCTGCAACCTAATTTAAAAAACAGCTGGACACGTATAAAATAAAACCGAGATTATAAAACAAGCTTATAAAATAATTTTCCACGCATCTGAAGCAAACATGAATATGAAATAATTAAGTATTTATCCGCCATACTCGTCCTCACCATAAAACCAAAATTAAATTAAAATTCATTCAGTCAATCCGGAACGTTTAACCACAACATAAAACTTTGATTCATCCTCTATTAAGACTAGTTCACAATATGCAAATACCCCCGTAAACATCAGCGGCCAACTTAATCAAAACCGCTGGTAACCACAACCAGTGCCGGACTGGCTCCGGCGGGAGTACGGGAGCTTTCCCGGTACCGAGGCCGGTGGCCGATCAAATTTTTATAATTAGATATGTGAACAGAAAGACGAAAGAAAATTTCATTCGTGAAAAAAAAAACAATTTCGTCGAAAAACTTTCGAGTTATGAGTCAAAAAACCACAAAATGCACTTTATTTCAAACGCCCATAACTTTGTGCCAAATCGTCGTAGGAACTTCGTTTTTTGAGTCCTGTACAGGTAATTTAACTTTCTATGCCCTTTTGGTGGATCGAGCCGACAAATTTTTTCCAACTCGGTACACATCGCCAAAGTTGGACGTTTAGTGGCCCAAAAACGTGTTTTTTTGGTTCGAGTTTTGAAGGGTACGAAAATAAATCATCCTAATCTGAGTTCACCCCCTTAAAGTATAGTCACAATGGATTTTTTCCCGAAAGAATCGTCTAATTTGGTTGAAAAGTCGCTGAGTTATGTGCGAAAAAACCTAAAAATGCACTTTTTTAAAACACCCAAAACTTTGTGCCAAATCATCGTAAGAACTTCGTTCTTTGCTTCTTTGAGTCCTGCACAGGGAATTAAACAAATTTTAGTGCGTTTTTGGTGGATCAAGTAAAAAAAATTTTTAACTGCGTACACATCGTCAAAGTTGGAAATTTTTAAATGTAAAAACAATTTTTTTTCACATGGGTGCTAGAGGAGGGCGGAAGGGGTTGCGCTTAAGTTCGCATGCATGACTTTAAAGTAGACACTTCAAAGTTTTTCGCTCGCAAAGATTTATCGAAATCGATTGAAAATACGCCGAGTTATGGCGATTTGAAAATGGTCGAAATTTTTACAAATTTCAATTGTTTCATTTTTTCCCCACCAGTATATTTCAAATTTCAAATTTTTTAGAATTAATTTAAAAGTCTAATTAAAAGTGAGATTCGAACTTTTAAGAGGCCGGTCACAATTAAATTTCCCGGGCTGGTTAAATTTCCCAGTACGCCACTGATCACAACCATAACCAGTCGTTAACCGCTGCTCTACAGTGAGGCAACCAGTTAGCAAATGCATCTGGTTGCAAATTGCTACTCGTTAGGTTGATCTAAAAGTCATTTTTCCCCGTCTTATATTTATTAACTCCTAGGTGTGTTCAGCGATAAATTTAGCGACGATCCGACAGAACGCTAAATAAATGTCATCTCTAATAAAGGTGTTGCATTGTGGGTAATTAATTGTCAGTGTTAATTGCTGCAAAATCGTTGCTCATTACTGTTGTTAGTTTGTACAGATATGTTTGCTAGTTATTTGTGTTTGAGTGTTTGTTAGTTGGCAGCACTGAAAACTGAATGGTGGTTTGCGACGTGGATTTGCGTAAATGCCAGTGATGGAGATGCAATTTTAGCTTTTACGTTTAATATGAACGACTAAAATACTAAATACCTTATAGAAAAGATGAAACATTAATTATTTTCGACTTGTGGGTCTGTTTTTTTTGTGTCTCAATGGTAGATCTGAGTAGAATGTTTCGGAACAAGAGGTCTAGATAGTTGACCACTCGCAACGCTTAATGTAACTAAAATTAGTCAATAAAATCGGTAGAAATTGTATGCAATGCTAAATATATTCATGGAACTTGGCTATTCATGGCTATTTTCTTTTGCGTTTTTCTAACAAATCAATATGATCTACTGTAGTCTCATATTGTGTAGTTTTAAGTTTTGTATTTACAACTTTCATCTGAAATAAAAAGATATAAGTAACAGCAAAATTTAAGAAATAGCATTGACGAGTAATTTTTCAAACCGCAATTATCCCATTTTGAAAATAATGTAATGATAAACCAAAGATGTCAATTAGTTCATCAAAACAAGGTCTATCGTTTGATTCAAGAATTTTGAATAAAACTCAATATTTCGTATAAACATTTCTTTTTTCAAAACGGCATTATTCTTGTTGTATTAACGAATTTGTGTTAGCGTTTTTACGTTGCCATTCAGTCAAAACGGAATATTTGCGTTATGAAAAAATGCCCATCCATTGTTTTTCCTTATATAACAGATTTCAAGTAATCAAGTACTTAGATACCCAGTTAGGTACAACTTACAAATTTATAAAAATCTTAATGTTCGGAATTCCGTAGTTAATTTTGAGAGTAATTGGATGTGTACGTTTTATGCTTTTGTATGTACGATGTTTGCCAACTGAATGTTTGTTAACGAATGTATTTGATACATGAATTTTTGTAAGATCTTACTAACCCTGAAGAAGGTTTAAGTGTAAACTGAAACGTCGGTTATGTAAGAAGAACAACCTTAATGTAAGACTTTACTTGGTTTACTTCAATTTGCAGGCATTTTAATGACCAAGATCAGAAATATGAATTTTAATCTGATTGATTGTTTGGTTTCAAAGCTACGGGGTTCTAACATTGGATCTCTCTCTTAATATTTTACATAAGCAAGACTGCAGTAATAAAACTACTTTACCAGTGACATTCCTTGCACAATTTATCAGACAAACCCTTCTTTATATTCCTAATAAAACAAACTAACAAATAAACAACAATCACCCCGCTAGTGAATGCCATCTGTTATCCTCTACCATAACTGTGGAGCAATCAGCCAAAAACGGTTAAATCCACTTTTTAAAATAAATAAGTTAGGTATGAATTATCTGTTTTAGGGGTCAGTTAAATCCAATGGTGATGTCAGAATCAAGCTAAATATGCTAAATCCTATTGAAAATCAGACTCAAAATGTAGGCAATCAAGCAAAAGTAGATAAATCCAACAAAATAAATATTAAATTTATTTTTCAACGAAAACAAGATAAATCCGTTGTATTCCAGTGTTTATTCGGTTTAAGTTTAGATGACTCTGTGTGGCAAATTCTCAAATTTAATCAGATGACATTGACAGATGGTATTATCTATTAATTATTTTTCCCTTCCGCTTACCTGTAAAGGAAGGTATTGGAATCATGCAAAAAATCGGGTTGTGAGTTTTAAGTGGATGAGTACGAATTAGGGTCCTTACAACTCATTTTTGATAGTTTCTCGATGATGTCTGTATGTATGTGTGTGTGTGTGTGTATGTGTGTGGTCCGGGCCAATGCCAGATGTCGCATAACTCAAATACGAATGTTGATATTTGATTTGGTATTTTACAATTGTATACGAATAGGAAGAGAACATTAGATTTTGGTACAAATATATTCACCGGAAGTAATATTTTTTGAAAATTGAAAAAGATTATTGTCAAAAATTTATATAAATTTGGATAAATATAGTATTTATTTGTAATAAGAATAATAGGCAAAGTTATTTGCAACTTACGTTATAAAAAAATTGTCTTTATCTGGTAGCATTAAAAAACTGCGGTAAAATTTAAAAAATAAATTTATCAGATAAAACGTTGAAATCTTGTAATCCATGTTTGGTTGAATTTTGTTTCTGTGTAAAAAATATTGACAGGTGAGACGGGTGACAAGTTGGCATACTAGCGCGACTAGCGCCATAATAAGTCATAAGTAAAATATTAAAAATATAGTAATTGAACGGAGGATGGCTTCAACACAGAAGAGTTTGCCTGTAAACGAATCTTTTGATTCAGGTGATGCAAATTTCTGTGTTTGAATATTTTAGATTTTTATTTGTATATTTTAGGGACACCGAATTGTATACGTATACATTTATGTTTATAAGTCTAGATATGGCGGAAGGTTGTGTGCAGGCCACTTCAGATTTTTTAAAATATATTTTCAGTTAAGTATATTGTTAAATGTTGATAAGAACTAAATTATTCTTTGTTAATAAAACATAATTATTAACCAATAAATTTTTTATTTAATTAGTATTAGACAAAAAAAACAAAACCTATTTTTTACATTTCAAACAAAAGCAGATAAATCCATTTCAATCAATCAAAACTAGATATATCCATTTTATTTTTGTTACTAACTAATTAAGTTTAAACAATTGATTAATTGAAATACACTTTTTCTTGTCTAATGTCTAAGCATTAAAAAATGCATATGTTAATTTTTGTTTAAATATCATGGAATTTGAGTTACGGGTTTTTTGTTAATAACTCAAGATCGTTTATAGTGGATTTAACCGTTTTTGGCTGATTGCTCCACAACTAATCCTGCTCGAACAGGAGTCGAAGTCTCACTCTGGTGTCAATTAGTGTAGAGTCTTTGTGTCGAGAGACGTGAGGCATTTCAAATATTTTATAGTTTCAAAATATCAATATTTATTATTTATACACTAAATTTCAATTATTTAACACAAAAAATATGGAAATTATTTACCAAGACAGCACCGAATACTTAAAAGGCACATAATAAGTTAGCTCGAATATGAAGAATCTTTAAATTGATGAATAAACTGAAATATTTGAAGACAAGTTACTTGTAAATACTACTTAATTTAATTGACTAATTTTAACATTATTAGCACATGTCATTACTATACGTTTCATAATTCATATAACATAGCTTCAGTAATGGGTATACATACAAATCATCATTATCAGAATCTTATTATAAGAATTTGCTTTTCTCTTGGTTTATTTTATTTTGCTGGCAATGCAACAGGATTTACTCTCAATAATTGGGAGTAAATTATTATACATTGAATGGTAGAAGTTATTATATTAGAAAACAACTACTTTGACAGATTCGTCTTGGCTTGGTGCAGTCAGAATCTCAATCCGTGCGACTACCTTTAAATGTAACTAGGACTAAGACGATCAAGTGTTCAGCTTGAAGCGCCCAAGTGCGATTTAATTGCAATATGGGCAAGATGTTTTACAATTTAATGGCAATAACACACTGCCGGTCGTGAGACTTGAACCTCAGAACTTCGGGTTCGTGCGTTTACTTCAAAGCAAATAATAGTGGGTCGTCACTTGAGCAATTCACACCGCCACACTTTGCCACTCCACCTTTATTTTTACAACTGTTTCAGTTCGTTGTGACATAGTATCTACAAGTCCTAAACATACATTCCTGGAGAAAAAAATCCCAAATATTCATTTTCACAATTTGTTGATTGTCACTTGCAGGACGATTATTCTAATTTTTAATTCTAAATTAGGTTCCATAAATTTTCGATTGATGATTTTATTTGAGGTTGTATAAAATCGAATAAAATGTATTGCAGTTTTTAATAAATATTAGACACATTACATTTTACTTGTATTTTGACTTTTGTTTAAACTTTTGTACAAAAAAACAATTTTTTTACGAACGGCCGAACTAATGTGAGCCCGGGTTCATATGTTCTCAGTTTCGATGACGTCACACCGTCCACACGCCATCGTTTAAACCTTTTTCTGGCTTATTAGCAACTTTTTGGCAAAAAGAAAAAATGCGAGTGTAATATTTTAATGTATAGAATAACAATTAACATATAAGAAGGAATAAAATCGTGGAAAACCCCATTCAGTTCTTTTAAGCAAGTACAGTGCGTTGTATTCGTGTTCGACAGGAGGTTTTGAATGGCCATTTGCATGTGCTCATTCGGTGCGTTCGGCGTGAATTGCTCAAGTGAAGACTGTAGTTCATAATAAAGCTAACTTTGCCGGTGACATTCCTTTTTAATTTATACCCACTAACAAATAAACTGCCATCTGTTATCCTCTGCCATAAGTAATCCTTCCGAACAGGAGTCGAAGTCTCACTCGAGTCAATTAGTGCAGAGCCCTTGTGTCGAGCGACACGGGCGACGCGAGGCAGCCACACATAATAACCGGTTAATCTATAATTCCCTGCGAGTGTAAAGCTGTAATGATTTCCATAGGAAGTCATAACTCTGCGTTATAGACGTACAAACACTTGCAGAACGGTAGCAATGAGTGTAGTGTAGGGTAGTGTAAAGGATGGGTTTGTAATAGATGTTGGATGGTGTTATGTGTCAGAATTGTTGTTAGGTGACACAAGGTGCAGGATTAATTGGTATGCGTTAAACTTAATTTGTTTTCAGCATTAATAAGAACAGCATGGAACGATGAATCCCTTTGTCATAACCAAAGCTGGGTAGTACTGAAAGTAAAAATCCTTATAGTACGATCCTCTACCGAGCCAGAAAACAGCCGAAAACATAGATTTCGCGCGCCACTCCACAGCGTTTATTGTTTTGTTAAATATAATAATCTAAAGATATTGTTGAAGATAAAAGTACAATCTACAAAATGCAAGATGCAGAATTTTATAATTTTGCTTTAAATTGAAATATGTTAATTTGAATTTTGGCAATTTTTGTTATTTTTTTAACACAAAATAACTTCAAAAATTCGATCGGTTATTTCGCAGATCTAAGTTAAACATATTAAAATTTGTAGTTAATTCACTTATAAATAAAAGCTGTACAGTGGCGCGCAAAAACCGTCTCTTTTATAAATATTACAGTTTTCTTACAAATATGGGTGCCAAAATTATGTATTCCTCTCAAACATAAATTATTTCTTATTTACTCAATGTTTTTGACTGTGTTCTGCCATGGTTAGAGGATCACCTTAAGTACAATGTGTACTTTAAGTACAATATTTAAAGTACTTTTTCAAAAGGTACTTAATACTTATACTTAAAGGAAAACTGAAATGTATTTATTACTTAAAGTGCATTGAAGTATTTTAAGTAAATACTTTAAGTACTTCAATATACTTTAAGTACTTACTTCATTGTAGGTACCTTAAGTAGGTACTTTAAAATAATTTAAAGTATATTTTTGACAGAATTCATAATTGCATGTTGAAACTTACAACTTGTTATGACCGTGGGTGTTCTATTCTAGTAGCAATATAGTGACTGGTTTGGTTACTCTAATGGTTCAAAATTTCTAATTTATAAGTTTAAAATATAAGTAAATACTACATACGTACTTAACAGTGATCAAAATAGCTATGAAATTATTAAATTAGCTTAAAATTGACTACCATTTTAATCTTTTTTCAAATAAACAGAATACTATATTTAAAATGGTAATCTTCAACGTTCTGTTGCGACAAGCTGGCGGATAATTATAGTGTAAATGAACCTTTATGTAGGTACGTTATATTTCATATCTTTTAAATTAGAAAATTAGCGATTCTTCTTATTTCTCATTACCCGTATTAGTCAAATGAAATCTGAACGCATATGCCGGGCATATGCCATTATTAATTTAAGTTTAAGAGTAAAATTAAATATCTAGTTATATATTTCCTTCAACGGCACCTGTATAAATGAGCAAGCATCTGTATTCATTAAAGATGCTAGTGTTGGCACAGCTATCTCAATCGAATCTCACTCATATATAATATTGTAATTGGGACATCAGTTATATGTCAATAGACATAAAGAATTAATTTCAAACTAATTTATTTCATGTGTTTTCAAATTAAAATTTAAATTATATTACGTTTTATAAATAAATAATTTTCATTATAATTCGAAAATACTCATTAGAGTATATTAGTTAATTTTGTTATTATATTAATGCTACATTAAAATTATTTTGAAGGATAGGTAGTGTATTATACATCAATACCTACAATAAATTTAATATGGCATAAGATAGGAGAAAGTGTAGTATTTTTTCTGCAACCTCCAGTAGAAGTTAATTTCTATCAGAAAAGGGATAGACACGTCACTTTTATCCCTAGAGGAACAATATGCACAATTTGTTTGTCTGTGGTCATATGCTTGTCATGAATTTTATACTTTTCAAATTTATTTATGAAATTTCAAGGGCTTGATACGTTTTCGGGGGATTTATATCTAGTGCTATGATTTTCATCAGTGATAGAATGAGATCGTCGATGAAAATTGACGAGTTCAATTTTCTGCAGACCTAACGAATGCTATCACCTATGATTAATCATAACCCGAGTTATATTTAGGGTGGGCAGAACATTTTTTAATGAATGAGTTCAAATGTTGGGCTATGTTTCTTCTAAAGCTGTCAAAAACGTTTTAAACTCTGTTTTCTTTTTTAATTTGGCGTTTTCTCATCTATTATCTCTATTTTAAGTCTTATTTTTGACAAACACCAATTTCTGATTTAGAAATTGTAGTGATGCCGACGAGAACGAGAAATTCTCGTTCGAGAAATCGAGAATCTCGAAAATTTATACATAATTTTAATAATGCTACTTCTATCAAGAAAATTAAATGAAATGAATGTAAATGTAATAAAATATCTTTGGAAAATTATGAAAATTTCTTAAAAATATTTCTTGATAGATCTAAGAAGGTACCTAAACTTCGAATGCGCGGGCACTGGTGGACAATAGACAATAGTAAACTGGTGCGCAGTATGCTGTGGATATTTGAGACAGTAAAAAGTGCGTTGAATTTTAATTTGACAATTATTCCTGAATTTGACAATCATTATTTAAATTCGTTTAAGTCCAGAGGAAAAGTTTCATTTAATTTAATTTGAACAAACCATATTAACGAAATCATCAAACTAATAATACATACTATTTGACACTAATACTTACAAATCTGTCACTTATTGGCATAAAAAAAACGCGCCCGAATAGGTCTATTTAGTATTTTCTTCACTTCCTATTGCTACATAAATGTGCACAACCTATTGCGCAGCAATTTTGTCAAGAGCATAATACGAATTATCAGCGGGAAATTTAAACATTCGAGAATCGAGATTTCTCAAATTCTCGACTTTGAGACGAGAGTTAATATTGACGAGATTGACCGAGACGAGATTGAAATTATTTCTCGTCTCGAAATGTCGAGACGAGACGAGAAATGCAATTTCTCGACGAGTATCTCGATTCGGCATCACTAAGAAATTGACAGTTCTTAACTGATAAACAAAAACAGTTGACATGTAACAGCGGTGATAAAATATCATTGATTTGATATCCTCTTACCACCTCATTTCAGCCAATCAAATTAGTCAAATATGTACCACCGTCCGTGATACATGAATAATTATATAGTACCTATTCTTTATTATTTTTCGGTTTTAAATTTTATTGAGTAGCGAAATATAATGTACTTTAAGAAAGTAATACTTACATTATAAGTGCGGTAAGTTTTATTTTACCACGCGAGATCCTATATTAAAGTATGACGCGAAACGGAGTGCTTTAACAAAACCGAGCGATGTACACACGCATTAGTATGTATCATATTTTTTGGCCGACATACCTTTTTATTAAAAATATCTATTTTCTATAAGGTTAAGTGGGATGAATTTGACATTTGCACTAAAATTGCCTTATGTCAAATATCCTTGGAAACACTGCTACGAGTCAAATTAAAAATAAACCTATTTTATTTATTTATTGAACAATAAATTTTGGTAGTTAGTCAGCGCTTTCGTAGGCTCTCGTTTTATTGCAAAGCAACTTTTTTCAATAACCTATAAAATGTCTTTACCGAACCGCCATGCAGTAAAATCATGGTACCTATGTGTAAAATCGCAACTATCAATACAAGCAATGTTAACATAAATAAAACAATAGAATTTGTTGGATCATCTTATTGAAGTTAAAAGTCAACGATGTGTGATTGATACATAATGTTTACACTTCAGGGGCCAAAAAGATATGAACAGTACCTACAGTAACACTAATTTTCGAATGATTACATACCACTACTACAGAAAATATGATTCGCTCAACGTAGAATTTTTAAAAATACTAAAATGTTACCACCATACAAATAGAAGCGGAAAATTCGATTTATGAATGACAAATTCTATATATCCCCTGGAGTTCCATAATATGTCCATTTTACTACTTAAATTCGACTGATATTTAAATTGTAGGTACATATTTTCAATAAAACTGCTTTATCAGTATTAACATTGCCAATTTAAAAACACAAATATAAATTTTTATGACATTAAAACAATAATAAAGATATTTATATTAAGACAATAAATTCTGAACTTGCTTTTGCTTTGAAAACAATCTTACAGTATTTTACGATTTAAAATTCAAAATTCAATTGAACTAGTACAAAATTGTTTTTGTTCTAGTTGAGTGGTATCAAACACAATTATATTTGTACCTACAGAAAATATGTGTACGCCAATAATAATAAAATAATGCTATAAATTTTAATTATTATTTGGATTATTTTACTTTGAAATACCATGGTTTGGATAAGTAATTTACGAGTTTATTTAATATATTATTACTGGAATAACCAATTAAAATAATTTCATATTTTATATAATAATGTATCATAACTTGTTCAAGGAAGTAAAGTCATGAAAGATATAATTTCGACGGAAAGCCAGTACGATCATTAATAAAACATTTTTGCGATTCAGTTATATCATTAATCTAGCGTCACGAAAAATAACAATTTTTCTACGCTTTTTACCGAAAATTGTATTTCTAGTTTGTAGCAAAAATTTGTTAACTTCAACGCCACAGGAAAGCGCATGTAAAGTGTTGAATATGCATGTATCCTTCTAAGAAAAATACACAAAAATGCACGTTTACCGTGCTATTTATCTCAAATCATAATAATATCAATAATGATACATATAGCCGACTTTCACATTAGTTATAAAAAACATAATAATGAAAAGTTGGAATCTTTACATTAGGGGAAACGAAGTCAATAAATTTAATCAAAGGCAGGGACCTGGAACTGAACCCGAACCTGAAAACCTTTATTTTCTACGAACCTAAACTAAAACCGAAACGTTATATTATGCAGAACAAGATTACTGTTACTCAGTTTGTTATCTTTAAAGAGACTTTTTCTACTACTCGTATATAAAATTTGTCTTTATACATTAGGAGTAATTTGAAGGAAACCATGCTAGAAAATATTTATTTTTGGGTTGATAATGTTTATTCGAGTGTTAAATAAACCAAAAGTATTTAATTATTTATAACGATTTACTTATTATTTATAAAGAAATTGTGCTTTAATTTTATTTATTTTAGTTCCTTTTACATTAAAACATTCATTTTACTTGAGTAAACAAGTAGAGGTACCTAATGTCTTACTTTAATAATATTAATTTTTGCACCGAAACCCGAATAAACCTAAAATAGTATACGTTTTTAAACCCTTATTTTAAACTTCTACAACCTTAACCCAAACCTGAACCGATTTTTTTGAAGAGTAACCAAACTTGAACTACAAATAAATTTCGCTTCAGGTTCCTGATCAAAGGTTTTTACAGATTTTTATTACAATGGGTTACTTGCATGGTACTGAAAATGATTTTTTTATCACTATAAACTTTATGTTAAGTCTAAAACATTGGTGAAAATACAAATTTTATTTAAAAAAAAGTTATCATGTTTCTTAGTAAATTGAGAAATAAATTTTGCTGTGAAGTCATTTTTGTGTAAAGGAGATAGACAGCATTCTACGCCACATTACATATTCAATTTGAAATAATTATTTTTGGGATTGTTAATTTTGTGATAATAAGAAATACGGCGGGGTCTCAAGTTTTTATCTCTTTTTCAAAAATATTTAATTAAAAAAATCATGCAATTACAATATTACTGAGTACAATGCCGTCAGTAATGCATGTGATTGGTTATTTGCAAAACAGAGTAGGTAAGTGCAGATTGTTATTGCTAATCAAAATTTTATGTTTTAAATTTTAATAAATTGAGAATTTTTCATAAAAATTAAAAATACATAGGTATTCTTGTTTGTGAACTGAAATTTTCAACGGTTTGTGACATTTTATTATATTGGTACCTACATAAATAATATTCTGGTTATATAATATTTAATCAGCATGTGGTATACCGTTTTGAATTTCATTTTCTCTTAATTCTTGTTATCAACAACTTTTTTGAATATTATTTTAATATTTTTAAACAAAATATCTTTATGATTCAGCGACAAATGAAATGATTAATAACTTATATACGTTTTAGCTAGTAAAATTACTCAAATTTATTATTAGATATATATAAGTCATAAAATTGATGATATTTTAATCAAATAAGTACATTAAATTATTATTATTTCGTCAGCTTTAAATATACTTTAGGTAATAAAACAGATTTATTTATTAATATGTTATCTTAGTGCGCGCAGTAAATATAAGTAATAAATATATTTTTAATAATAAAAACATTTAAATATTATTATTATTATTATTATAAAGAAAAAATATTTAAATATATACCTAATATTACTAAACTACCTACCTATTGATTTGCATTTGCGCAATAATTTATGACTGTTACATTTTACCTCGATTTTACCTAAACTAAACAAATTTTCTGGTTGAAATAAACATAATGTAAAATTTTTTTTCTAAAAAAAAAGTTTAAAAAATATAAGTAATAAATTAATATAGATACTACTTATATAAATTTTCAAAAATATTAATTTTAGTAATACGACCATCGACATCGACTAGAAATGAAAAACTGTAAAATAAAATGAAAAGTATCGGCTATTTTTATAATGTTGAAAATCGCATGACTCAAATAACAACCAGTGGAAGAATTGATTACAATAATAGTAACCATGGTTATATACAAATTTAGAGGAAATTTTTTACTAGTAGCTTAGGGAACTTAACTGGAATTAATAAGCGGAAACTTTACTGTCATATGTCAGTTTGAAATTAAATTAAAAATTGGTTAAATTGTCATTTTGAGTGTAAATAACCAATTAATTAGTTCAAAAATACAGATTAGTTGATGTTATGCACAAATTTAGTGAATATTTCAAGTTTCTATTGCAAAAAGAATTCAAAAATTGAGCGGCGGTGTCACTACGATTATCTTGCGGAATATGCACTCGTGCATTAATTCATATCCAGGAAATTTTGTATCGCGCATTATAACATCGTAATTAGCTCGAGTGGAAAACGCACTGAAAAAAAATCCGAAAAGAATTAATGCACGTTTGATATTATAAGTGAAAATTTGTTCTTTTTGAAACGGAGTATAGGTACTTTGGGTATTCGAACAATTATTAGTAACGTCAAATTAAAAGAATAAATTTATCGTTTGCACGGTAACAAATTCAAGTAATTTATAAATCTTTAATTATCGAATTAACAAAAAAGCTGCAAATTATTCCTTCACACTCATATGAATTTAAAAAACTAAATGAGTGTTTCAAATTGATAATCACTTTTTATGCCCACGAATAATAGAAAGTACAAAAAACATAGCGAACCAATCCGAATCCTCCCAACTCCATCCAATTACAGTGGAAGTCAAAAACAATTTTAATTACGATCGTATTTAGTTAACCGGAGATGAAAATGCTTAGTTTTTTGCTAATCTTATTATACACTAATTGGTAGTAACCGGAAATTATATATGGAAAACTAATTTTAACACTATTAAGAACCATTATAAATCATTTATTTCATGTGCCACTATAACTGCGAGAAAAACACTGTGAGCAAATTTTCTAAAATGCTCAACTATTTAAATAATAAATAATGCTCCTAGAGGAAATTAAAATCGTTCTGTAACGTATTTCAATATTGTCTATGTACTCGTGTATTAAAATATATAACCTTAAAGGAAAGCTGTTGAAAATTCATAGTCGAAGAATCAAAAACAACATTTGAAACGATGAGTTGTTTTTTCACATATTATTCAAATTATGCCGAAGTTGATATCAACTTAAATAGGTACATAGTTCGGGAAAAGGATAAGTTTATTTAAATTTTGCTAAATAAAGCATAAAATTAAAGCCTTTACGAAACCAAGCTAAAACTTATAGTCGGGGAAGTACTGTGGTGGCCACAGCAGATTTTTTATCGTGAAATGCTGCGGACATTTCAACCGGGTATGTATTTCAAATTGTCCTTTATTTGAAGGATAATGCAAGTGTTTTACGGTTACATTAAACTTAAACTATAATTTGTCACTTAGGCTAGTTTAGAATTCCAAATTTTTAGTGTTGTTATGGATAATCCAAAGTTATCTATTCACAGTTTTATTTGCCTTTAGGTAGGTACTGCCGGGTACTACTTATATAAAGGCGCAACAAATCAATCCAATATTTGATCAAAAAGTACGCTGGCACAACACCTTTTCATTTCCGTCATTTTCCGTCGACAAATTGCACAAATTGGGCAACATAATCACCAATCCTCAATTATACATTATACAAATTGGTAGTGTTTTGATAGGTATATGGTATATCTATAGGAGACTAGGCTAAATGTTGTATGTTCTATTTCTTGACAATCGCTAGGATATTAATTTTATTTCGTCAAGTGGGTAAAGATAAAGAACATACATGGAAACCAAGAGACCGTCTATCATTTCTTCGAGCATCTTTTGGTAACATGTTCATATGTCGTAAATAAAGAAAAAGCTCTAAATATCAAATAACCATATGGAACGCGCACACCTCTGTTTTGCTAACAACTATACGAAGTTTTAGCAAAAATGACTTGCCTACCTAAACAAAACTTCTCCCCTCTTACCTTTATTAGGGAATGTTACTAAGGGCGGACATTGGCAATAGTTCGGATATTAATAGTATGTTAATGGGCAAATATAGCAAGTAACAAGCCGGAATTATCACATTCTTGAAGTGTTCTGAGGATTTTATTTTGTCAAGTGGGTAAAGGTAAAGACGGGTAAAGAATATAAATGGAAACCGAGAGACCGTCTATAATTTTTCGAGCATCTTTTGGTAACATGTTTATAGTGACAGTGTTTGTAGTTTATAAAATATGTTACCAAATTGTCTTATGAAAATATCAACGGTAGGTGTCTAGTTACGATATTTAATTGTAAAGTTGTAGGTATGTAATAATTATGTTTCTTATAACATTGTAGCCTAAAGATGATATTAAATATATCGAAAAACGTTGCAGTAATTTTCATTCATCATTTAAGCAACCCTAGTCCACTATCCGACAATTTACTACATCCGAGACTACATCTCTAAATATTTTTTTGACACTAGGTACTCACTTGTGTTGTAAATAAAGACAAAGTTCTAAATATCAAATGACCTCAGGACGCGCACACCTCTGTTGCTAACAACTAGACGAAGTTGACTACCTAACTAATGCTCATGTCACACCTGTAATACTTGTATTATGTATGGTGAAAATTGTCGTGTGTGACGAAAATCTCTCGTACTTTATGTCACACTTGTCTGATATAAATAATATGAAAAATTATATAAATTATTTGGAGTAAGAAGCAGTTTCGTCTGATTCGGTATGATTCTGATTCTATTTTTCGTCATACACAGTTTGGATCATACATGATACAGTGTATTACAGGTGTGGGCATTACTCTCGTCTTACCTTTATTGGGGCTATGCGTCTCGCTGCCGCTATCTTCGCTTCCAGGCCCGGGTGGGGCCCTACCAGGGGGGGCGTAGCGCGGCCTGGCGAGGGAGTTGAAGCCGGTGGGCATGCCGAACAAGCTGGCGGCGCCGGGGAAGTGCAGCAGGGGGGCCCACGGGGGCCTGGGGCTCAGGTGGGCCGCCGCCGCCGCGTACATCTGCAGCGGGGACGGCAGCATCCCACCCTCCAGCACCATGGCTGCGGGATGCACCGTGGAGGCTACCAGCACATCGAGGAAGCTGCCACAGGAAAGTTCTCTGGAGTTTCACTCACTGTCTAGCTTCAATCGCAAGAAAGTTCTCTGTAGCTTCGCTCACAGTTTGGTGCTGGATTCACTCACTGTCTAGCTTAAATGTTCAGATTTGAGCTGACAAGGCGCATCAAATATGCCACAAAAGAATTTTCAGTGATCAAATCAATTTTGCTTTGTCACAAGAAAGTTCTCTGTAGTTTCGCTCACAGTTTGGTGCAGGATTCACTCACTAAATTTTCAGATTTCCACGAAGGAATTTTCAGTGATAAAGTCAATTTTTTCGGTTTGTTCTTTTTGTTCGTTCATTTGGAAGAGTCAAATTCGAGGTATAAATCGCACAATAATTCTTCCTAATTCTTAATGAAACAGTCCCTTGTAGCTTCAATGTTTGGATTTTACAAGTCCGCTACTGTTGTCACACTGAAGTCAAGTTATTTAATGGACGATTAATCTCTTGAAGTTTGTCAAATCGCTGATGAATTCCTTCTTATTTTAGCAAAAAGTGGCTTTTTTATTATAACTCAAGTTCTGTACAGTACATATTTGATTAAAGATTTTGAAGCTTCAATTTTTAAGCAAATTCTTTGCCGTTTTTCAACTTCCACTTCTGATAGGTTTAATAATTTCAACCGGTCGAAGTTTTTTACGGTCGTTGCACTAAACTAAAGCTATAATTTGTCACTTAGGCTTGGAGTTCCAAAATTCAATTTTTTTCGTGGATAATCCAATTTGTAGTAGTTACAGTATTTTCACCAAAACCTAACTCAAATACAATTAAATGTCTTAGACACATTGCAGTCTAATTTTTCAGTTGTTCGGTTGTTCCCTAGCTAGATATTTCTCTTCAACTTTACTCAAGTTGTAAACAATTCAGTGAAGCACAGTTCTTGCACAATTAATTAGGCTGTTTTGTGTGTTTTCGTTAGCCAATACAGGTTTTCCGTAAGTCGCAATTTTTCGCCACACGGCCCGTTGTTTCGGTCTTCTGATTGTCAGTTTGTCGACATCGATCGCCTCACAGTCGGAATGAGATTATAAGAAGTATTCGTTAGCGATTCGTACATACTTGATTTCATTATTCGTATAATCCGTTACTCGGATTTCAATGTCTTTGGGATTTTGTGCTCACAAATGTTAGCAGTTCAGTAGTTGTAAATATTGTGGTTTGGTTTCGAACCGCCTTGTAAGAAATGTTCGATGTACCAGTCTTGAAATATCACACAAATCCTATTTCATTAACACTATCAGTCCAACAATGCACGTTAATATCCTCACTATGTCACTATTCACTCTCACCCGTAAGTCGAGCGATCACTATGTGTTGACTGGGGGGCCGCCAGAGCCTCACTAAGCCGTGTCTGGGGCCCTCGAAGCTCGGGGGCGTGCTACGCCCTGCCCACAAGCGCCTCGCCGTGTGATTGGCGCTCCGAGGCCACGCCTCCCGTCGAGGCAGGCTCATGGACTGAATCTCATTATTGGGGTTTAGTGATATGCCAATATGTTGGGGATATTTATTGCCGGGAAGATTTAGTTGATTTTTTGTGATTTGAATTTGGTATGTATGGGAAATTGATGTGTTTGTTCATGGAAGGAGGTATCAATGACTAGGTTATTTCGGAACTTGTAAGAAATTTTATTTTATGATTATTAATTTTTATTTTTTATGTTAAAATCTCAAAATCAGTACAAAACCTAAGGGGTGAAACGGATATCCGGCGCAGCCAAATAATCCAGCTTATTCGGCTAGTTTCGCCGAATATACTTTTTTGCCGGATAATAGATTATTTAAAAAATGTGGAGCAAGTATTTAAAATTAAATATTCTTTCAAAAAATAAACTCTATAAAACAAAAGGTACAAAACTTGTCATTTGTATTATTGAAAATTAATGAAGGCTTTAATTAAAATATTTTTATTCAATTTTGACGTTTTAAACTGCTATTATTAACTCCATAGCAACAACTTTAAATAAATGTTTATTCACAAGTGAATAAAATTTTTGTTTAAATCACTCAACACATTTTTAAATCACTCTGACTTTTTAAAAAATTTTACGTCAAAAATTCATAAAAACATGACAACTTGCCACTAACGACTACTTTGATTAGTTTTTTTTTTGTTATGTCGAAATAAATTTATAATTCATATATTTGAAATAATTTCGTCAAAATTGAATAAAATATTGTATAAACCACGTGAGATACGAATGTTTATTCACTCGAAGAAATTATCCTACTCGCGCCCTTTGGGCTCGGGGGCTAAACTTTCTTCTCTTGAATAAACATTCATGTATCTCACTTGGTGTATAAATATCTATAAAATGATAAAAATATAATAAAGTGACTTTTTAATATGTTTCTTTCATTTTTTATCAAAATTGGATGTTAAAATTCAAATAATAACATGAATTTATTATTCGGCTTTCTAATCTGGCCGAATATTCGTTATTCAGCAATTTAAAATATCGCTATCCGTTTTGCGCATCCACTAAAACCTTATGTTCTAAGTTCTAGTCTTCTAAAGCATATAATACGTGAAGGGAAATAATGTAAAAATATAGTCACATATAATTTTTGGGTGTTTATGATTGAAAGAGAAAACAGAAAACTAAAATTGAAAACTTGTATTAACATTTTAATTTCTTTGTTAGGTACTAACAATAGGTATTATTGAAATTAATTAAGTTCATTTGATTTAAATAGTTCAAGTTTAATTCCTTGATTTCATATTTAGCAATAAATTGAATAATCAACCAATTTGATAAGAATTTCCATTTATTATTACTACAATATATCAGAAAATAATGAGTCAGTATCTTGACTCGACTTCTCAATACTAGAATAGTTAAACAGAAACAGAAAAACAATGATTCAATTATATTCCAATAAGAGATATAAGTTATTATGATTACTATGTTTAAACAGTTACACATTGGTAATTATTTAACAACATTGAAACAATAAAATTAAATATTTGAAGGAAAAATTTTACTATGCCTAAAATGAACTCCAAAATGTAAAATTCTGACTAAGGTATAAATTATGTTTAGGCTGGTAGGCTTCCTATTATTAGTTATCATTTTATTTAATTATCAGAGCCATAAAATTAACTGAAATATTTATCTGGGTGCATAAATTTCTTTAAAATTATAATAAATTAAAAATGTATTTTTGAAAACTTATCATTAAAAATATAGACTTGGTCTAGATAGCACAGCCAAAAAAAACGACCAATAAGGTGCTACAATACATATATTAAAATAATTTTGAATATACTTCCTATCCTAAAGATTCAATGCTCCTACATCAAAATATGCATTCAGTTTGGAGAAATTAGGTATAGGTACCTACTCAATAATAATCAATTTCTTATAGTGTTTTTATTTTTTTGTAACTATCATACTATATTGCATATTACACCAATCCTTGTTAATTTATTGTTATTTATGTAACAAACGCAGAATAGTGTTTTAGAAGACGATTTATTTACGGACGAGGCGCAAGCTTAGTTTTAAATTAGATAAGTCCTGACAAAACTCATTTTTCTCTCCAAATTTGTTAAGTAATTATATATACAAAATTATTCAAAAATATAACTTTACAATAAAATTTGGAAAAAGTAGGCGATGAAACCATGAAAACTGGCTAGTGAAATGTCATTTTCCAACAAAATCAATAAAATAATTCTTAAGTTATACCTTATATACTTTGTCATATCTCTATTTTCAAGTACCAAAGGCTAAAGAAATTGAACAAATTATAACGAAACTGTTAAACAAATTAATATTTAAAACGCGCATATTATTAATCGATTGAATTTTGAGTAAAATATTATACAAACCTCGCGGGAAATCTTATTCCATCCTCACGCTTAGCTTACGTCGGTGCTGCGCACCTCCTGTCATCTAATGCAGCATTTTCCTGCTCGGTATGTAGGTAATATACTATTTTAAATCGATATAGTTATTTAAAAAAATCTGTATGATATTGCATTAAAACCCTGATATGACTGATAGTAGGTATCTATACTATTTTTTTTCCCCACGGCCATATACGAATTAAATTAATTTATACGAAAATTCATAAAGGTTTCTTTGTGAACCAGCTTCAAAAATAATCTATGAATTAAGCAAAGAACAACGTTTACAATAAAAAAACTCTTAATTTTTTTACTTTAAGAATGATTTTTACTAAGCCAAAATAAGGCTTAAAGTTATTTTATTTTAATTTAAATAGGCTTACTTGCATTGTACTGAAAATGAGATATTTATCACTATGAACCTAAAACATCGGTAAAAATACAAATTTTATATAATAAATACCTATGTTTTTTTTTAGTAAATTGAAAGAGCAATTTTGCTATGACGTCAATATTTTGTAGAAGAGATATGGTAGTATTCTACGTCACATCACATATTATTCAATTTTCATAAATTATTTTTGGGCTTGTTGATCAAAAATTTGTGAAAATAAATAATACGGGTACCTACCAAGTTTGTGTCTCTTCAAAAATATTTAATAAAAAATTATGCAAGTAGCCCATTGACGACGTTTCGGCTATAGGATAATGAGATGCAGCCACCTTTAGTTCATTGTTAACAACATTGATTTAAAGTTAATACAATTTCAATTCCTGAAAGTATTATAAGCCAACATGTCGACATGTTGGCGACTCGCCGACTTTGCTCTGTTCAGATTATTGTAACAAACTCCAATTATGCGTACACAAAAAACATTCAAACTGCATCACGTCATGAAATAACCTCCTCCTCTCCCTGCTCACCCCTAATAATTCATCACTTTAAACCCCCCCCACCCCTCTCAACTTCACTTGTCTTTATACAAATCCACAATCCTCATTGTGCCTTGCCAGCAAATCCCCGCTGAAGTTACCGCCGCCTTGGATACTTGTACTGCAGCTTGAGCCGCGGTGTAAATATTCAGGACGATACATGCGACATCAATCATCTCAAAGTGACCTGTCAACGCGCTTAGCGCAGTGAGAGAGTGGGCGGGGGAGAGGAGAGAGGGATCTCCTTGTGGACAGGGTGGGGTTGTGCAAGGGGAGGGGGTACATTGCAAATGGATTTTTTTATAAATTAAAACTTTTAAATGTGTAGATGCTTGGGTTAACGCACATCTCTTGCTAATTCAAAGCAAAAACATAATTTACAGTAAGTTGATTGTACGAGTACCGAGTACGACACATTTCCAAACCATTTTTTCAGTGATTTTTTTAAAGTTTTCTTTTTAACCTAACCTAACCTAAATTAAATAATAATTTCATTGGAAAAAATCTGCTGTGGTCAGCACACGACCTCTCGCCTAATTCTGATTATTCTACTAATCTAATAAATAGTTTTTCGGCGATTGACATTAAAAGTGCTGTTATTTAGAGCTGACAGTCAACAAAGTATCACAAAAAGACTAGGCAGCAAAATTAATTGTTACTATGGTGAATCATAAAATTTGACATTTATAAAATTCATCAACATACCTAACCTATGTTGTTTTTCATAGCAACTGTCAACATACGCATATAGCAACATAATTTGATTGCGATACTTTAAAATAATTACTAAATTAATATTAATTAATAACAATCGCCGGAAAAATAATGTGTTTCACATGGCAAAAAATACAGATTTGCTGCCTTAGCTAGGTTCATAGCCTCGGCTGCGCCTCGTCTATAACTCTAGCCGCGGCAGCAAATCTAATATTTTTTTGTCTTAGTTAAACAAATAACTACTATTTACTTACATTGTAATAGTTTCATGTTCCTGTAATATGTAAACGATAATGTAAACAAAGATGCAAGCAGATGGTGTCAACTGTACTGTCACTGTCATAATAATTCAAATTTTGTGTAGAAACAAATTTCATATCATGAACAACAAGATAACAAAGTAGATTTAAATTGTCCTATAGTTTATAAATGCTACAGAAAATTCTTTTAAAATTTTTTCTGTTATATTTAATGAAACATAATATATTATCATAAATGCTTTATTTATCTAAATAATTGAAGACAAATCATATTGTTCTACTTGAAAAGTCTTACTTCCGGTTTATGAATTGGTACAAAAATACAATTGGTTTATTGAAAATTGTATTTAAACCGTAGATATAAAATTTGGTATTTAAATATTTGATATTTTTGAAGTTATCGTTTCCGAAAAAATTGTAATATACAAACGAACGAACGAACGCACACGCACACACACATACATACATCAGAGATCATCTAAAAAATGTGAAATTCGTATTATTATTAAACGTGCTTATCTGCCAAAAACTCACACTCGAAAATTTAGACCCATCACAATATACCTCTCTTATAGAATATGAGGCGAGAGGTAAATAGTAAAAATAACATTGGAAAAAGCGGATTGGAAAAAACAGATTGGAAAATGTGACTTTCTACCCAATAAGTAAAATAATAACAAAACATTGTTAGAATCGATGCTTTTACTTTATTAACATCACATAAATATTAGTAATTTCATTCCATCCACCATCTACCAATCTACAAAGTCACCGGTACACAATACCAACATTACTCACCATGTAATTGTATCACATCACCAATCATCCCAGCGTCAGTGGAACCGGAAGGCCGATAATGGCAGGAAATAGCGCTTCTAACCCACCCCTACTTACCTTCTCTTCATTCAACAAGAAGCCATTGTCAACTCCACTCAGCGCTGAGTGGTTCTGTTAGTGCCCGTGCTACTCTAAACACTCACGCACAAATAAATATTAAGCCATCAAGAATAGAAGACTGAAAGGTGATATTCCTGGACAGAGATGTGATAGAAATGATGTGTCAAACAGTGAAAAATGAGTGAATTCTGCCAGGGTTATTCATTACGGGTGGGAATGGATGGTCAAAATGACGATTCAATCAAAATATTTAACAATATTGTTTTTATAACATCGTACAATAATGAGTGTTACTTTAGGTCCGCAAAATCTTAGTAAAAAGCATAAATTTAGGCTATGATTTTTCGTCTGACCGATCAGAGCACTGGCTTTGACACTCGATCGCTGACGAGAATTTTCAACCAGGGTTGTCAAAAATAATGATTTTAAATAAAATCAAAAAATCACTGATTTTTTAAATAAATAAAAAATCTGGTGTGGTCACCACACGACGTTCTTATACATAACTATGTAATTGTCTTATTGCACTTGACACATATGTTTGACATAATAGTCCGGCGGTTATAGGACAAATTTCATACCAACTATGCATTTTGTGATTAAAGTGTGAAAATTGGCATATACATGTCAATTAACCATTCTCTTTCATATAAGATGTTGTTCCAAAGTGTTAAGAGACGGCCGCCATTTCATATGTCTCGTATGGACAATATTTCGAGAAAAATTGTTATATATACGAAATTGTAAAGCATAAAATTTTCAATAACATGGTATGTATATTTTTTCAAGTAGTACAGTTCACCAAAAAAATTATGACTTGCGGTTATCTACATTTCATTCTTCACAAACTTCTTTAAGGTACTTTATATAGAAAACGTTTTAATGTCTTAGTTACGGAGGTTCCCTACACATGCAGTGGCGTACTCAGATATCAGCCTTTAATTAATAAAAATATTTTTATTAATGTAAAACAAAATTCGGTCAACGGGTGTTAATTGATATTGCAATTCGTTCAGTTGCGGTGATATATTTTTACAATAATTTCTAATTCACTAATCAAAAAATGCTCAAAGATTTTTTTACAACATCAACAATATTGTTACAACTATGTCGTCAACCTTCTTCAAATTTTGGGAAATTGATGTCCGTGCTTGCATACGGTTATATACCAAAAATTAAGTAAATAGAACATTTCTAACATCTTTTTATTTAATCAATTAATGGAAAGCCATAAGAGCCCATGTAAAATATTAAAATTTAACAATTAATTTCGTTCAAACTACGTGGTCAAAAATTTCAAAAAAATTCAGGTATCATTTTTATGACACAGACAACATAAATTCAAAGTTTGGTTGCATTAGAACATTTTTTAAAATGTCTAGCGAACCTCCTTAAACCAATAATTAAAAAGTTTTTTCTCGAGAAAATATTAAAATTTTAGTATTCGTTTTATTTTTTGTGTTTGATCAACTGTAGTTTTTGAACGGATCAAAATATTGACTTGAAATTTCCAGCATCTAATATAGAAAACTTACAAGATATCGAATTATTTATATTTTTTATTATTCACGTGGTTATTTTCCTCAGCTAATTCCTCAAGAAATCTCGCAATAAATATTATTTCACATTCGCAATTAAAAATTCTACTTAGGTGTAGGTAGGTACTTACTTACTTTGTATTTAGTGTTTTCTACTTTTTGGACTAAAATCAATGATTTTTATATAAAAAATCACTTGATAAACCAATATTTAAATCATGCCAACTGGCCAACTTTATTGCTCAAACAACTATGGAGTGAATTGACAACTAACTGTACATACAGTATATATCTATATTTATACCAATGACTAACAATATAAGAGATTACCACACCCAAGTTGGGTATAGATACGTCTATTATGTTTATGTATAAAATACTAATTTATCAATTTACAAATTGAAACATCATCCAACATCTCCATCACTTAGCACCTGATTCCACATCATAATCACAAGTTCATAGTCATCCTCATCCATGTTGTTGGTGTTGTTGTGGTTGTGTTGTGACTCGGCAACACACAAACGCCACCCGCTGTTGAGAAGGTTGGGAACTCTTTGTAGTTTCTCACCTCTCTTCTGTTGTTCTCTGTGAAGTGTAGTGTGAGGTTAGATTGGTGTTGGAAACGCCCTTAACTGGTGGCTGCAAAGAGAAGATAGAATCTGGTGGCGTAGACTTTGTGTCTGCTGGGTTATGAGATGATTTAGATTTGGAATTTGTTGTTATTTATATTTATCTTCCCCATGTGTTCATAAATTTATTTTTATTTATTTCATTTACTTTGATTGA
Source organism: Agonum fuliginosum (assembly GCA_947534325.1). Classification (NCBI taxonomy): domain Eukaryota; kingdom Metazoa; phylum Arthropoda; class Insecta; order Coleoptera; family Carabidae; genus Agonum; species Agonum fuliginosum. The sequence goes on from OX384043.1 coordinate 20,190,061, forward strand.
GTTCTCCCAGTGGGTGATATTGATATATTTAGGGGTATAGTGACTAGATTAATTATTATAGTGTGGCCATAGGAGGGCTCGCTTTTGATTGGTCGCACCATATTCTGCCAAAACCTGTCAAATATTTTATAAAATTATTATCTGACGTGGCCAGCATACTGTGACCTCTCGCCTAATTCTACTGTAAAAATAATTAAAATTTTATGATATTTCAAACATACGATATAATAGTATATTGTACAACAAGAGTGGATGTGATGCCTATATCGCACGAGAACGAGTTTGCAGTCACGACCCCATAGGGGGAGTGTCTGCAAACGTTCGCGTGTGATATAGGCCATCCACTCGAGTTGTACAGCCTATTTTTTCTACGAAATACGGGTTTTGCAATAAAATTCACTCAATATGATGCCAAAAATTATTTAAAAGTAGGGTTACATCAATTATTTTATGACATATGACATTTGAATAATTGTTGCCAACCTAAAATCTCTAAATTTTATTTGCTTTTTTAGCAATAAAATAATGCTTTTAAACATAATTAATTATTAAATAACAGTTGATTTAATGTTTTTAGTAATTATTTGTCATAATAAAAACATAATTTGCACGCATTACCAATTTTTTGACGTATTTTACTTTGAATTTCATATCCACACCTGGTGTGGATATGACATCCCTATCCACACATGATAGTATGAAGATATGTTGTCAATATCCAGTAGGGAGTAGAAAAAACATATTTCAGTTGAAGTCCTAAATTTTACTATGTTATTTCCAAGCGATTTCCAGTCATAATGAAGCAAATTTTAAATAAAATATAACATATTCTATATACATAATTTCTCAAAAATAATGTTCTTCTGATAATTGGTTTGAAATTGTAAATTGTGCTAGTTATGATTCATTTTCCAATATTTCAGACACATGTCAATATTTTGATAACGTACTACTTATGGTGAGTCAGTAGCTGTATATAAATTTATAGAAATCTATAAGACATTTATAGAAATCTGTAAGCTATAGATTTGTTCAATAGCATTTTTAAAGATCAGTCTATAGGTTACTACACGACCTACGCTTATAGAAGTTATAGAAGTGCATAGAATCCCAATATTAAACATCTTTTAACTCTTAAGAGCATTCTGTACAAGACGAATATACACGTAAAAAGCACTTTACACGCATACACCTCATCGACACATGGTTGCACATTTTAACAAAAACAAATTTTTATATGGTAGATAAGGGATAAAACTTCGTTCTATTAGTGCCATTTTTTCTGTTTTGTACCGAAGTTTTAGTTTATAAAACAAAGAAAACTACCAAGAATTCACATTTTTTTACCTCTAATTTTCTCGAAATCAGAAAGTTTTTTCTAAAAAATAACACTATCCCAACGTAGATTAAACTTTAAACTACATGATTCAAGTTTAAAATATCATGTTCTGCGAAATATAAAGAAAAATCTGTAGGTGCTTCTAAACGCCTGCAAGCGGTTGAAAGTAAGTAATTTCGACCGTTGAATAGAACGAAGTTTTATCCCTTATCTACCATATAAAAATTTGTTTTTGTTAAAATGTGCAACCATGTGTCGATGAGGTGTATGAATGTAAAATGCTTTAACGTTAACATTTTTCCTGTACAGAATGCTCTTAATAGCATTTCTTTACTTTTCAGCGTATGTTTTAAAACTTATTCTGTTATAAATTCAAAATATTCTATTTAGTAATAACAATAAGAAAAAAACCGACACAATTACCTTATAATTTTTACTATTTATCAACAATAATGACACATCTAGAAATGGGGCTGTTTATCCCTAATTTATTATTAGCCAATAGACACTAAACAAGATTTTTTCAAGTAACTTCAAAACTTATAAAGACTATTTTGTAAGTGACAAGAGAAAAAAACTTTTTTCAGTGCTAGATTTTATACAATTTTAATATTTTCTACCACAAAAAACTTCATATCGCTTTTCTGCAAAACTATCTAGCAAACCTCCGATATAAAAAGTTATGCAAAACAACTTCAAAATAAGTAACACAATAGAAATAAACAAAAATTGATATGAAATTATATCATTACGCGTGTCACAAATAAAACAAGATGCACAAAACACAATCCTTCGCCATCATCAGAACCTCTAAATTGATACAGTTATTACAAAATAATCACCCATTTCAGATTGAAAATTTATGACAGGAAAATAACTCAATTTGTAGAACGCCAGGCTGCATTAGTGCATCCGTGAATAAGGCAATTTAGTCTCTGGTCTAAAGACCTTCAAGGTGTTGTATTCAGGAAGATTCGCAGCAGGCGGGCCCAATTAGCGACCGCGGGGCGTCCGCACTCCATGGAATTAGGACTCGAACAAGATGAAATAAGATAATACGTTGTGAGGTTATTTTTCCATTCTTCGGTCAGGTTATGTTTCAATTTTGTTGTGGAGGAGAAAAAGATAGATAATTTGTAATTAAATTATGCGGTGTTATTAGTAACAGTTGGTTAATAATTTATTGTGTTGATTATTTGAAATTAGATAAAATATTTGTGAGTTTATACGTCAATGTCTTCAACACTAGAATATTTATAACTACGAGTAGAACTAGAAGATTAAAGCCTCATTCCCACCTCTATCATAGTCGTAGTCGTAAGTCGTTAGTCGTAACCTTGAGAGTTTGACATACGAAACAACGTTACAGCGTTTCCACCTCTTGTCGTAGTCGCAAGTCGTTAGTCTTTAGTCGTTAGTCGTAGTCGTAAGGATTTGGCTCTGCCAAACTTTTTGTCGTAATCATAAATAGAAAGAGATGGAGATATGTAGTGCTGCTGGTTTCACTACTGTCACTGCAATACTCGTCAAAAGAAAGGTTATAGAAATATAAATATGAATAAAAATAATACTGTTTTAAATATTTCTGAATGTTTTATAGTTTTTAAGGTAATTCAATATTACTATGATTTATTTCATATATCTTATTACACATTTTTTAAAATCATGGTATGTTCACATGAAATTGAATACATTTTATGTATACATTTATTTTTTATTATTTGTCCTAATACTATAATTTTCTTCCTGGGCAAATTAGTATTGTTTCCAATATAACAGTAAAATTTAATTATCAATTATTTGAAATGTATTTGACTCATTTATTAGTTTAGTTGTGAACAAAACATTACCCTTATGATAAGAGCTGGGAACGGTCGGTTTTCCTTACGACTACGACTACGACTTACGACTACGACTATGATAGAGGTGGGAATGAGGCTTCACTGAGGAGAAAATTCTTACCTAAACGAGCGAAACTTCATGCCGAAGAAAATTCATAACCGCACAAAAAACATTAAAAACATTCATATCAAAATACGGGACACAGAAAATTCATGTAAAGAAATATTCAAATCTAAAAAGAAATCTGACGTGGACACCACATGACTTTCTTGAACGCCTTGTGTGTACATACTTTTCTTAATAACTAAAATGTAGAATAATATAAAAAATTATTTTAACTTATTATACTAGTACTACTACTACTGCTACTATACTCAAATATATTTTATTCATTTTATTTAAACTGCAGAAGAAGATATAAAGCATATTTTACTATTGTCACTGTCATGTCATAATCATTTAAATTTTACGTAGTAACAAATGTTAATCGATCATGGACTACAAGATACCGAAATACTAAATTATAAATACTTTAATTATACCTAAATGATACCAGATACAAAAATATTTATAAAATACCGATTGTAGGTAATAATCACATAATCTTTCATTTAAAATTTAAAAATTTGTCTTAAATTAAATATTTATCGAAATATTTGAAAAAAGTACTACTTCCGCTATATAGATTGAAACCAAAAATAGGAGGTGCACAACTAGATGCTATAACAGTCCTAAATACAAAATTTCAACTTTCTACGTCTAACCGTATTTGAGTTATGCGACACACATACGTCCGTACGTAGGTACGTACAGACGTCACGACGAAACTAGTCATAATGGATTCAGAAAAAGTCAAAACGGATATTTCCGTCAAAATCTGAGAACCGAAATTTTTCGCGATTACAATACTTCCTTACTCCGTACAAGGAAGTAAAAAGACTGTTCAAAATAATCGATTAATCGAAATTTAATCGATCAAACGATTTTGAATTTTAAATAAACAATGTATCGATTCTTCATTATCGATTCTACGATTATCGATTCATTGATGATCGATGTGTCATTAATTTTGTTTTGGAGAAGAAAAATAAAGTTAATTTGTAATTAAATTATCACAATATGTGAGGCTGCCACACCCAAGTTCCGATGTATGTGTTCTTGTATGTAATAATAATTTCTTTGTGAGGTTATGTCTTCGTTTCGTTTTCCGTTGAGGTTATGTTTCGATTTTGTTGTGAAGATGAAAAAGAAAGTTAATTTGTAATTAAATTATGAGGTGTAATTAGTAATTAATAATGGCTTTGAAATGTGTTCGGAATAATTATTGTGTTTATTATTTGTTGTGTGAATGTGAATTAATTTAATCATATAAATTGTAATGCGTAACGTGTAATGTTTAGAAATTATAATTATGTTGTCATATGTAAATACAAAGAATTTAGAAACCGCGGAAACGTTTGAATTTAATTAAATTATACATAATAAAGTATTATTATATTTTGATGTCGATATATACCGTAATAATTTTATAGTATGCTGAATTTGTTGATGGCCTAATCAATTTGAATCATGCCCAACCATAGAGAAGATTATTTGGTTGAAACATTTTGATAGTAAGTTTCTACGTATTTGTCATCCTGGTTTTTCTAATAATTTCAAATGAAAATAGTTATTTAAACGAATTGTTGCACGTGGCGAAAAATTTGTTCAATCAGATGATAAAAACCATCACTTGTAAACTTAAGGAATAATAGCATCAATTATAGTGTCATTGTATATAATTTATAATATACTATTCTCCAATGGAGGTATCCAAGCCTACGGTTTTAAAAGAAATACATATTGGATATCAATTTTCACCTTCCGCTTACCTGTAAAGGAAGGTATTGGAATCAGTGGCGCGTTACCATATAGGCAAAATAGGCAATTGCCTAAGGCCTCAAGCTGGGGAGGGGCCTCCAAATTCCAAATAAATTTGGAATTTTTTTTTTTTAAATAATTTAATAATTTACAAATATTTAGGTGCAAAACGCATGCTTTACGCACACGACACCGCGCCGCGTCGCGTCGCAGACGCAACAAACATTAGTATTTACATACGAACACCTGTGTTTTCGGTACAGACGTCGTTCAGTGATCCGCACTATTGTTCCCTCTTGCGATTCGGCTCTACACCTGTAGCAAAGTGGTGAGCGTATACAGTATACACGGAGTTTTCACTACCAATTATTTAGTAATCTTAAACAGTAAAAAGTGAAAAGTGATAGTAGATCCGAGTTTATTTGACGAGAGTAAAGGAATAAGAAATAAGAATATTTAATATAAATCTGAGGTAAGTGGTAATCAGGAAATTTTTGCTTAAGGTTCGAGGAATCCGCAATATTTTGCGACTTTCTTCCCAGTTTCTTTTATTTAAAATGATTTGGATATATTAGCGCGCGATTCCCGAGCCTTAAAAGCAAACTTTAAAAAATGTTAAACCTAAAATAATAAATAATACCTATTTTAAGACAATGAAACGAAAATTTGAATCTGGTTACCAAAAAAAAAAAAAGATGAAAAAGAGAGAAGCAGAAAACGAAAAACAAAAAAACTCTTTGGGTAATTTCCTAGTAAAAAAACAAGAATGTATAAAGAATGACTGCATTAATACAACGGACGAAAATTCGACAAATACACTTTCCACCTCTCCAACCATTAGCGGTAATAATAGCACGAGCACGATTAGCACATCTAACTTCACACTTGAAACGCAAGAAAATAAAGAAAATATCGAAGATTTAGATACAACCATAACATTGACTGATACTAATTGTATTGGTATTGCTGGCAGAAGTTGTACCACTACCAACCCCTTAACCCAAACATACAACAAAGATATTGCTTCTTGGCCAAAACCCATAACCAAGGATTTTATCGAGTTTTGTCTTCACGAAAAACCACAACATTTTGGCAATACAAAAAATTCTAAAGTAGATTTTAAAGATGGGAATAAAATAGTTACAAGAAAATTCAATGAATCATATTTCTATTTAACCAGGGCCAATGGTACTAAAGAAAAAAGAGAATGGTTGATTTTTTCAGAAACCACCAAATCCGTTTATTGTTTTGTTTGTAAATTGTTTTCAGCGAAATCCAATGTTTTGATTAATGGATGTAATGATTGGAAAAACATCCTTGAAATTTTAAGAAAACATGGTGAATCCAAGGACCACAAAGAAAACATGTGCATATACGTAAAACGTTGTAAAAGTGAGGGAAGAATTGACTCAGAAATTATAAAGCTTTACGAAATACAAAAAAACTATTGGCGCGAAGTTCTTAAAAGGGTTGTATCCACTGTAAGATTGCTAGCTACATTAGGATTAGCTTTTCGGGGACATGAAAGTTCTAGTTCTGGAAATTTTATGAGTTGTCTGGAATATTTAGCTGAGTTTGATATCTTTTTAAAAACGCATTTAGATACTTACAAGAATTGTGGTAAAGGACATGTAAATTATCTTTCAAATACGACATGTGACGAATTCATTGTTTTAATGGCCACTGAGGTAAGGAATAATATTATAAATGATATCAAAAAAGCAAAATATTTTTCACTCGTGGTTGACTCTACTCCCGATGTAAGTCATGTGGATCAATTATCATTTATTATTAGATATGTAGATTCAGAAAATCAAATCCAGGAACGTTTTTTGTCCTTCATAAATATTGAAAAACATGACGCTAGCTACTTAGAAAATCTGATAATTTTAACTTTAGTTGATTATGGACTAGACATTAAAAACTGCCGTGGACAATCGTATGATAATGCGGCAAATATGTCCGGTATCTACAACGGCTTACAAGCCAAAATTAGAAACCACAGTAAAACTGCTTTCTATGTTCCGTGCACAGCACATAGTTTAAATTTAATAGGAAATTCGGCTGTAGAATCATGTCAAAAAGCTATACATTTTTTTGATTTTGTTCAAAATGTTTTTGTTTTTTTCTCATCTTCCACAAAGAGGTGGAATATTTTAATCAAAGCAAGTACCAAAGGGTCCAAAGGAAATCTCACATTAAAAAGAGTATGTCACACTAGATGGTCCGCAAGAGCAGATGCAATATTGGCGATGAAAATTAATTTTTCGGATATTAAAGAAGCACTTTCTATAATTTTCGAGGATCCTAAGGAAAAACCTTTAACAAAAATAGAAGCAAAGAAGCTATTCGAAATGTTTAATGACTTTGAAAATGTACTCCTTCTGTTAATATGGAATTCAATTTTACAAAGATTAAATGCCACTAACAAAAATCTTCAAAATAAAAACTTGGATCTTCAAAATGCTACCAAACTTTTAAAATCTTTGTTGTTATATATTTCGGAAATTCGAAACGACTGTAATTTTTTTAATGGTATAGAAACCGAAGCATACGATTTAACGAAAAACAAAGACTATAAATGTGATAAAAGTCGAGTACGAGAACGAAAATTACATTTCGATGAAACAAAAGATGGAGACTTGCACTTGTTGGGTAAAGAAGCATTCATAGTAAATTGTTTCAATGTGATCTGTGATCAGTTATTGGCTGAAATTAATAGAAGAAATGAAGCATACCAAAACATATTAAACTATTTTGCTGTTTTCACGGACATAAATTTAAAGGATACTTTACCAACCGAATATGACAGATGCATTCTGAATTTAATTGAAATGTATTCGGATGATATCGATACCAAAATTTTTAAGGAAGAATTGGGTCAATTTTTATGTTATGCCAAGAACGAAAATTTAAATTCTCCTATGGTAATGTATAAAGCCATTCAAGAAGGATTAGTTTCTACATTTCCTAATGTGGATATAATATTAAAAATATTTTTGTCAATTCCTGTTTCAAACGCATCAGCAGAACGATCATTTTCTGTACTTAAAAGAGTTAAAAATTACCTAAGAAATTCAATTGGACAAGAAAAATTGGGCAATCTAGCAATAATGTGCATCGAAAGCGATGTAACAAATACAATTAACTATGAAAATCTTATTGATAATTTTTCGGCTCAAAAATCAAGAAAAGTTAGTATCTAGTCATGTTTTCTATTCTTGTGTTTTTTACATTTTCTTTAAATTTTGATATAGTATTTTTTTGTAATTTTTTTTGAGAATTTATTTTATTTCCTAAAAAAAAAAAATTTTAAAGCTTATTATTAATTTAATAAACATATATATTTATTTAAAAAGGTACCAATATAAATACCTTTCATGAAATTTATTTTTTATTTTGTTAAAATTTTAAATTACCAATATACATATTATTTAGATTTATATTTATTTGTTTCATACAGTTACTTGATACGTATGTACGTATTATTGTGCAATAAAAATAGTTTTTTTAATTGTATTATTTTTGCTTTCGTTATATCCATTCATTTAAACAATTTTCCCAATCAGGTGAAAAAAGAAAGGTTGAAGTTACATATTAAATTTGTAGAAATTTTGAAATTTCAGATAAAGGTAAGGTGACCAGACGTTTTTTAAAAAAGCGTTTTTTTTACGAAAGTACATATTAAAAGGCTAACCCCCCCCCCCCCCCCCCCGGCGACAATATTTGGGGCCTCCAAATTCAAAATTGCCTAAGGCCTCATAAAGGCATAACGCGCCACTGATTGGAATCATGCAAAAAATCGGGTTGTGAGTTTTAAGTGGATGAGCACGAATTAGGGTCCTTACAACTCATTTTTGATAGTTTCTCGATGATGTCTGTATGTATGTGTGTGTGTGTGTGCGTGTGTGTGTGTGTGTATGTGTGTGGTCCGGGCCGATGCCGTCTGTTGGATAACTCAAATAGGAATTACCCAAAAATTTTGATATTTGGTATTTTACAATTGTATACGAATAGGAAGAGCTCATTAGATTTTGGTACAAATATCTTCACCGGAAGTGATATTTTTGGAAGATTGAAAAGATTAAGTGTCAAAAATTTCTATAAATTTGAATAAATATAATATTTATTTGTAATAAGATTAAGAGGAAAAGTTATTTGCAATTTACGTTATAAAAAAATTGTCTTTACCTGGTAGCATTAAAGAACTGCAGTAAAATTTAAAAAATAAATTTATCAAATAAAACGTTGAAATCTTGTAATCCATGTTCGGTTGATTTTTGTTTCTGCATAAAAAATATTGACAGGTGAGACGGGTGACAACTTGGGTGACAAGTTGGCATACTAGCGCTATATAAGTCATAAGTAAGCTATTAAATGTAGTAACTGAACGGAGGATTGCTTCAACACAGAAGAGTTTTCGTGTGAATGAATATTTTGATTCAGGTGGTACTAATTTCTGTGTTTGAATATTTTAGATTTTTATTTCTAGGTATATTTTCAATGGGCACCGGATTGTACGTATACATTTCTGTTTAAAGTCTAGATATGGCGGAAGGTTGTGTGATGGCCACGTCAGATTTTTAGTTAGGGGAAAGTGATAATAATTGTTAATTTTGATAGATTTATTATATTTTTATTGAAATGAAAATGGGATTCTTTTGGAACGTATGCAATAAAATGCGCTATGTGTGACGTAGACAACATTGAAACCAAACCGTGAGTATTATTTGTTCGTGTAAGATCGTTTTTTGTCGTTTTGACTACGGAATGGACGACGGACCTGTGTTGAAATAAGGTAAGATCTACGTATCGTATTCGGTCCTTGTCAGCGCGGTGAACGTATGTTCTCAGGGCTGGCGACGTCACACCGTCACATGGCATCGTTTTTCGCGGCATCTATTTTTTTAAATTTTCTGGCTTATTAGCAACTTTTTGACAAGAAGAAAAAATACGGGTCTAATATTTAAATGTATAGATTGACATATAAAAAAACCAAAAAATCGTGGAAACATCCATTACATTTGCTTTAGTGATGGGTCTTTCGTTCATTTTTAGTGAGTCAGTTCATTTCGCTCCGCTCAGTAAAGTGAGTCGTTCACACTGAGTCGTTCATTCGAACGACTCTGTAAAAGAGCACTGTGCGTTTCAAATGACACCGTGCTAGTGTGCTGCTCAGCTGAGCTGCTCTGCACATGCTCACAGCTCACAGCACTGTGCGGTGTGCGCTCGCCGTGTGTGCATATGCGATGTGGCATGTGCACATGTGCCAAACTGTATGAACCTGAACCTGAGCATTTTAGTTGTTAGTTGTGTTGCTTATAGTTGTTGTATAATGTATATTGACAATGGAAAATAAACAAAATAAAAATTTAGCAAAAGGAGTACTGTCTGGCAACATTTTGAAGAATGTTCAACAAATTTAACAAAACGTTTGTTGTTGTTGTCCAGTCCTACATTGTTCCCACTTCCCATATTGTTGATTATTTTCATTGTTGGCCGTACAACAGAAACGCATGCATTCTTCTCAGAATACACTGCACTCAGTCAAGCCAATAGTGCTCTGAAATATGTTATGTACCGTGCGCCAGGGGCCGCGGAGCCGGGGGGGCAGAGGGGGCTCAAGCCCACCCTGACATAATTCAGGGTGGACCCAGCCCACCCCGGCTGCTCGGAGATAAATGATTTTAGGAATAAAAATTTACATGAGAATAATCAGAATTTTTAAATCTCACAAAAATATTTATAGTCCAGTCAAATTAGATCATATTTTGTCGTTTTGTCGAAAAATTAGTAGAAAGCTAGATTTTGGTATACACCTTCCCAATACCTTTATCAACAACATACTAAAAGTCTCAATCGATTGGATTAGAGCTTCGTCCGCCATTTTGAAAAAATGGCCGCCGTCTATTGTTTTTAATTTTTATCTCGTAAATAATTAATATTACGAAAAAACAGTTAGTAACAAATTGTAGAGCACAAAATTTGCTATAAAATGGTATACATTTTTTTTTTATGAAAGTGGTATAGTTTCGAGAAAATCGTGAAAATGTAATTTGAAAAAAACGATAAATTTTGATCAAGTTGTAGTTTATGTCTCATCATACAAAACCGGCTGTAATTTTTTATGAATAAAAATATGGATTTCCGGTTTGCAGAATCCAATTTCCTGAATACTCTATGAGTAAAATTGTTTTCAAATTTTCTGACGCACGGGTTTAGTCACAATTTAAGGATATTCTTACAAAAGGTTAACAAAAAATTTGTTTTTTATTTTACATTTTGGTGTTTAATTTACCGTGACTTCTGATTGAATAAAATTATTGACATCGGGATTTCGGCATACGATTCTCTATAAAATTTGTCAAAAGATGATATGAGTTTTAAAAGTTTGTAGGTTTTAGTTAGGTCGAAATTTATAGACTTTTTTCTAAGAAATTATAAAATATCCTGTAACTCGACATTACATAAAATTTGATAAGAAAGATAATAATGTTGAGCCCACCCTATGAAAAAATCGTTCCGCGGCCCTTGCCGTGCGCTGTCTGTATGTTTCGTTCGTTTCGTTCATTCCACTCGCACTCGTTCGTCTTTCTGCGTTCAGCGAGCGGAGCGGTGAGCGGAGCTAGCACGGTGCTAGTGTGAACTGGTGTGCCGTACTGAACGAACTAAAGAGTCGTTCGTTCACGGCACACTAAAATGAGTCGTTCATTTTGAACGACTCGTTCATGAACGACCCATCACTAATTTGCTTGATTATTTTATGAATGTCAAATTTATATTTTAAATGTCAAAAAACTTTATATCAACAAAAAGTAACCATGGATAAACCTACTATGGTTTTATCAAATTTTAACTGCCTTCTCCGATCAAATAGAGAATAGGGTAGTTTACCATTTTTTTTTAAAGTTTTTTTTATTGAAAGTTCATGTTTGCGATTGAGAGTACTGATAAGCCTTAATTGTTCTTAATAAAGCTGTAATTAATTTTTAAAGTTTGTATGACGTAGATTATAGCTGAAAATCTTCTCAAACCATGGGGCTGGAATTAAAATGCACTCATGTAAAATCAACTGTTTCTAAATGTTACAAAATATAAAATACAATTTGGTAGTTTCTTTATTACCGTAAGTAAGAATACACAAGAAACGCATTTTTGTGACGTAGATGTATCGATACGTAAAATCTCAAATATTTAAAGAACTTTTTGCAAACTTTTTCATGGATATAACTTTGAGGTCTCCTTTCAATATAATTCACTGGGTTGCTAATTTGCTACTATGGTAAAGTACCCTATTATAACTTTATAACTATACTTAGTCAAAAATGATGTTTAACCTCAAAAAATAATACAGATCAAAATAACAGGGGTGCAAGCGTGTAATTTGTCTTATAAGTATTGTCATCTTCTGCCCTATTGTGTACATATTGCAAAATCTATTTTACATCTAAACAGGCGGTAAATATGATGCTCCATTAAATTTTGAAGATAAACGATAACAAGCATAAAAATGCGCCATCTGTCACAACACACCATAACCTCAAACCTCACCAATCAAAACAAATAAAATATTCACCCGCAACAATGAGTCACTTTACCCCTCATAAAAATATTTTAATTATCATCGATAAAATCATATTTGCATGGCGTTATCTGCTCTCAATTGTTCTACGTAGTCTCGCATACGGCGCGTTGCATCGCCCATCCCAGACGCTATATTTCACGAGATACGATCTAGAGAGAGAGAGACAGAGAGATAGCTGCATGTAGGGTTACATGATGCAGGACCGGTTGTAGGGGTGCGATGGGCGCAAGACGTCCGGACTAGGGTTGGAAAAAGTCGATATATCGATTTTAATCGAATTTTTTCAAAAAAAAGTCTAACGATTTTAGAAAAAATTTATATCGGTTAGTCTAATTTAGACTATATCGATTTTAGATTATTTCGACTTAGACTATTTTGAAGTTAATATTATTATTTTGATTTTGATGTGAAAAAACTACCTATTCATTTTTCTGAATTATACGGTCGTGATCTCATGATTCTTTCCTAAATTTTATTTAACAAAACAATTTAGTCTGATACGAAATTATAATAAAATTATTTTGTACAATTTAAAAAAAAATTTAATTTATTTTCAGAATTTTATGTATTTTATGTTTGTGTTCAGATACATAATAAATTGATTACTAGCTACTATATAAAGCCGGGTTTATGCAGCATCATCATAGTCACTATTATAGTCACAGTCTTAGTATTAAGAATTGAAACTATCCAATTGGTTATAATGACTATGACTGTGACTATGACAATGCTGCCAAATACTATACTATATTTGAGAATGACTGGCAGTAATAAATCATTCTGTCAAAGACATTCCAGTGGCGCGTCAATAATTGTTTGCACAGGGATAGTCAAAATGACTAAATTCGGTAGAGAACTATCGTTTTAGGTCTAAGTTGTTTTTCAGGGAAAAGATTTATTTTAATAATAATAAGTGAGAAAGTTATATTTAAATATTAAAAACTTTTATTTTTAGTAAATGTATAAACAGATCACTCCTATCTACGTCTATGACACAGTCCGACGTGGATTATCAGAGCGTTTATTATGGGATTTCTATTGTTCGAGAAGTAAGTTTCGTTCCAGGTACAAAGCGTGCGGTTTATTTTGACCATCCTAGTGTAGTTACAACTGATTTTTCTGGTAGTTTTATTTGCCGCATTGCTGGCAAAAATCCAATACTAGTCTTGCAAATAATGATTTATTACTGTCAGTCATTCTCAAATGGACTATAAACAGGTGCATTAAAGAAACAAGTTTTATTTCTTATGACTAAGACTGTGACTATGATAGTGACTATGATGATGCTGCATAAATCCGGCTTAACTCATCCATATGTTTTATTAATACAAATATACCTAGTTCGATTATCTACAATCTACAAATTTACTTAATTTTTACCGAAAATTAAGCTGAGCAACGCAAATTAAATTTATGCAATAACTTATACAGTTATTTAAATTCGAACTTCTTGACTTTTAGACTTCCAGATTCTTAAATTTTCGACTTTTAGACTTTTTGATTCTTAGTCTTTTCGACATTTAGACGTTTGGATTCTTAGATTTTTCAACTTTTATATTGTTCGATTTTAAATTTTCAAAAATAGATTTTAAATTTTCAAAGTCCGCCAGTCCTAGCCCGGTCCATAATGTAACTAAACTGGGGATTATTATTTATTTTTCTACAATTGGTATTAAAAGTATGGTATTTAGACTTCACTTACCTACTTACTTGTTTGAAAATGAACAATATTTGCAGACCAGTGGACATGGATTAATGCTTCTTTGCAGACCGTTGTTAATATAGGCCAGTCATATTAGGATTTTACCTGGAAGTAATTCCCTAAAAGGGGATACTTTGCATATATATATATATATATATATATATATATATATATATATATATATATATATATATATATATATATATATATATATATATATAGTACTAGTACCCAGTAACAACATATCAAAAATCAACACTCGTGTATGTTGTGCTACGGCCGCCATCTTGGAAAATAGCGACCGATTTTCACTTTTTTGACCATATTTCAGTAACCGTTAACATTACAAAAAATAGTCAATTATAAAATTGTCGAGCAAAAAATTCTCTATAATATTGTACTTACCGATTTTCATGTAACTACTACAATTTTCGCCATTACTAGTACTACATATATGCACAGTATCCCCTTTTAGGGAATTACTTCCAGGTAGAGGGATATTTTTACCTAATATGACTGGCCTAATAGTGACGGTCTGAAAATATTTTCAGACTGCTGCTTAAATAAATCTATTCCAGTAATCATAAATAAATATATTTATATTAATATTACACTACTACTACTTAAGTAGTTTTCGTTGAAGGATGACAACGTTTTTATGTGATATTTTAACGACAATTGCATGACATAAATAACAGCCAGTGGTTGAATTGATTACAATAATAGTAACCATGGTTATATAAAAATGTGCTCGGAAATTTTTTACTAGTATAGATTGAGTAACTTACCTAACTGAAATTAGCGAAAATTTTACCGACATCTGTCACTTTCACATTAAATTAAAATTTGGTTAAATTGTTATGTTGAGTATAAATAAGCAATTAATAAGGTAAATAATAGTATATTATTTAACGAGTAAATAATGTAGGCTATAATTAATGAGGATGAAAATTTGTTCACGAGCCGAAGGCGAGTGTATAAATCATCCGAGTTAATTATAGCCATTATTTTCGAGTCAAATACGACGTTTTATCTACAACTTTTTAAATAAAACAACATTTTCTTACTACAAATTTGTATTGATATTAACCTAACCTCAAACTTTGGTGTGATGACAATTTATCCGAGCAATTTAGAACTATTATAGGCTAGTCATATACAGCGTTTTACAAATTTTTATTATTTTACTGTTTCTGCTTACAACGTCATAAAATGATAACTTGATGTAACACTAATATTAAAACAGATGTGATGGCAGTTTGACAGTTCTAGAGAATAAAGTACTCATTATTTAACAGTGTGAAATAATGAATTCATTATTTCATAATGTGTCCTTATGGAGGGGTTTATTATACTACTTTCACGTATATAATGAATACATTATTCTATTGTTGTAGATAAAACATATTTATTAATGTTAAATACAAATTTAGTAAATATTTCAAGTTTCTATTGTAAAAATAAATTAAAAATAGAGCGGCGGTGTCATTGCGATTTTCTTACCGAATATGCACTCGTGTATTAATTCATGTCCAAGAATTTTTTTATCGTTCATTCCAACAACGTAATTAGCTCTCGTCTACCACTAGAGCTAATTATTATAATGTGATATTATAAGTGACAATTTTTGAAATCTTATGTGGTATTTCAAAATAACAATATTTGGAGAATAATTCCTAATGTAAATTACATAAATTTAAATTTCTCATCTCCTGAAGATGACTATGTGACGTTGAATCTAGTCGATAGAGAAATATATTTTATTGTTGACTGCATCCCAGTAATTTTTCTCCATTCTCATTTTAAAAAGTAGAAACAGAATAAAATGTTATTTGAATTTCCGTTCTAATATTTTTGGGCCTTTAACAGAGCAGCCCGACCCTGGTTCCATCCACTATCCCTTGCTGCACTAACCGAGTATAATCTCACACATATGTCCATTGATCTGATTTGATCAGGGGAGGCAGTGGCTACTGCGTTGAAGGGATTAGCGCGTGCGCAAACAGTCGAATGGCGCGTGGCGCCGGATAAAGTGAGGTTGGGATTATTTGTGTCTTGGGTATCTTTTTATGAATTGCACTTTAGATGGGTGATACGATTATACAGGAATTAAATTTGATATGGATGGTGAAAGAATTTGTTTCAGATGGGATTAGTTGGGTTTAGGGGCAGTAAATTTATGGGTTTAATATTACGCCAGTTTTAGATATGTTAGACGATATTTGAAAGCAAAAATTATAGAAGTAATTATTTTTGTATTTGGAATTTTTTATATAATTTTGTAATAATAAATTTTTTTAACATCAATTTACTACCAGTAAAAAAGTCTCAAACAAAAATTACCTAGTTATTTTTTATAGTGGAACATAAAATTATATTTTATCGACGAGAGAGAAGTGTGAATAATTTTTCTAGAGTTGATAATAGTATTAAATATAAAAGGACGAATATAAAATCATCCAAATCTGAGCCACAATGGGGTTTTTTCCCGAAAGAATCGTCTAATTTGGTTGAAAAGTCGCTGAGTTACCTATGTGCGAAAAACCTAAAATGCACTTTTTTAAAAAACACCCATAACTTTGTGCCAAATCATCGTAGGAACTTCGTTCTTTCAGTCCTGCTCAGGGAATTGAACAAATTTTAGTGCTCTTTTGGTGGATCAAGTCAAAAAAATTAAACTCCGTACACATCGTCAAAGTTGGGCATTTTAATTTTTTTTTCACATGAGTGCTAGAGGGGGTGGAAGGGGTTGCGCTTAAGTTTGCATGCATGACTTTAAAGTAGACACTTCAAAGTTTTTCGCCCTTGAAGATTCATCGAAATAGATTGAAAATACACCGAGTTATGGCGGTTTGAAAATGGTCGAAATTTTTACGAATTTCAAGTGTTTCATTTTTTTTCCGGGCAGTGTATATGGACAGTGTACAAGGACTGACGAAGTTGCTTTGAATGCAGAGAAACTTATTTTTTGCGCCATAATTTGTCGCTTTTAAATTTTAATAACGAATAAATTATTATCAAAATTACAAAATAAAGTTTTTGATAAGTATTATTTTTCTTTTTTTTAGTAAATAATTAAGAATAAACATAATTTTTTTGACTGTCAATAAAATATCTAAATACAGCACTGTTATAGACAATCGCTGTTCAAGTATTGTATGTTACCTATATGCAGGGAGTCGAACCGAAGCTGAACCCGAACCCGAAAACCTAAATTAACCGAAAAAATTTAAAAACCTGAAACCGAACCCGAACCGTTACTTTAAATTTTAAAACAGTTGAATCCGAATTCGAACCGTAATTTTTTAACCGGTTAACCGAAATACATATGGGTTTTCATTTTTTATATGTTTTCCATAATGATTCACATTCAGAAACTTAACAATTAATTAATTAGCGATATAATTTAAAAGAAAACATATTGGATGACATATTGTTAATACCTATGTAATAATAATTATTTTTGTATTAATAATTAATATAGATAGGTACCTAATTCATAAAATTTTCTGCGAAATTTTTTTTTTAACCCGAACCCGAACCTGTATTAACCGTTATATTAAACGGTTAACCGGAGCAAATTTTTAGGTTCTGAAATTCGGAGCGGTATCCCTTAACCCTTATTTTTGGTGGAGCTGAAACTGAACCCGAACCTTAAAACAATAAGGTTCGGCAACCCTGCCTATATGTGACTTCAAAATAATAGGCAGAATACCCAATAGTTGCCCAATATTCGTTGTAACTCTAGTTTACAATTGATACGATAATGAATCCAACTTTTCATATTTCTGACAAAACATTCCAGTATTTTAATTTAATTCATGCAATTCTAATTAACATTTCCGATATCTTGTTCGATATTAATTTACTCCGCGTTCGTTAATCATTGAAGATTTATCGCCCGTGGGTTCCATCCAATGAAAATTAATCGAGAATTTATGTACATCTTTACATAAATATCAATGATAGGTTTCATACTTGAGGCTGCCGATAAAAAGATATTAATTACATGACCGAGACATTAGCATGGAAAATAAATAGCCTATACATTTATTATACATTATATTATTAGAAGCAAAGTATAGTTTTGATTAATGTGTTCACATTAATTTTCTTTGGCATACATAGCTGAGGGCTTACGCTTGAATGTAATTACATTAAATAATCTCGTTTTTAAAATAATTGTGAAGATAAGAAATATTATTAAAATAAATTTATTGTTTTCTTAATTACGGTTTCGTTATTAATGAATGTGCATTGTAATTTAGTTAGCAGATAACTATTAATTAGGGTTTACGTGTAGCTAATTAGAACTATGTTTGACACTTCTGTTGAGTAAGATGTTAATTTTAAAATGTGTGCATCTATTCATTAAAATTTAACCGTTTTCTTTCAAATTGGAAGTGGACACCCTCAACCTAATATTATACATTTGTTAACCTTTAATTAAATAGATCGACGTTAAGAATTTTTATCTTAAAATTGTTATCAGGTGTGTTTCACAGTTGGAATTTTTGTTTTAACAACCAGTAATATTGATATTTTATTTCTGCGACTGAACTTCAGAATATTCTAATTATTGTCATATCTAATTAAAAATTTCACTCCCACCATTGTTACCAGTAAGTATATAGTAATTGTATGAAACATTTTTGCAAATATAATTTTGTTCTTATTTTAAATAATCTATACCTATATATTTTTATACAGGCTGTTCATTTTAAGTGGCGCACCATTGCTAACTGGAGAACTATAAGAGCTACGAAGTTGGTTAAATTAGCAAACAATTTCTATTTTATATGACTACTTTAATGAACGAAAGAAAAAAAAATTAGACCAGTGGTTCTCAAACTACGGGGTGCAACTTTCTTATTTCAAATGGGGACCTATTTTTTTATTTGTCTATTCTATTCAGTATTTTTTTCTGAATTCAACGAGATATTAGTTTTATACCCTTGCATAACAAAAACATTTGAAAAACGCTATTGAAAATTATGATAATTTAATTAAAATCTGATTGTTAGTTAGTGTTATGGAAGAAAACAATTGAATATTTTGTTTCATATTAATTGTTAGTGAAAAAGATTCTAGTATACTACACTGATCAGACCAAATAAGGTCGAAACACGTGTCCGTAGTTACCTCCACCTTGTACCCTACTGAGTACTTAGTACCTTGAACTCATACACTCAGTAGCGGTCCTGATCTCTTAATTAAAATCAAAGAATCTTTTTCATTATCAAATAACAATTAATATGAAACAAATATTCAGTTGTTTTCTTCCATAGCACTCTTGTAACACTCAGATTTTAATTAAATTATCATAATTTTCAATAGCGTTTTTCTCATGTTTTTGTTATGCCAGGGTATGAAAGTAATATCTCGTTGAATTCAGAAAAAAATACTGAATCGAATAAGCGAATAAAAAAATAGGTCCCCATTTGAAATAAGAAAGTTGCACCCCGTAGTTTGAGAACCACTGGTCTAAAAAAAAATTTCTTTCGTTCATTAAAGTAGTCATATAAAATAGAAATTGTTTGCTAATTTAACCAACTTCGTACCTCTTATACTTCTCGAGATAGCAATGGTGCGCCACTTAAAATGAACACCCATATTAATGTATATTAACTACCATACATCATACTTACTTACTTAAAAATTAGTGCATCACTAGGATAATAATAGAATTTGACTTAATTACTAGCTGAAACATACATAAAACCATTTAATCAATAAATTATAGAGGGTAAAAGATTGTTTTTCTATTTCTTGTTCATAAAGTTACCTTTGTTAAACGCAACTGATTGTCGCCAAGGTTCACTTTGTGTCACGCAACATATTTTTTTAGAAGGTTGGTATCGGTAGAATCAGGTGACATTTACTTCAATTATTGTCAAACGTCAATCCTCAGAACTGACAAATTTCAATATACTTTTTATTCAATACAATTAATGAATCTAGAAATAGAAAACATATACGTTCAATATTTTCTATAACGTCTGCACTTATCACCTAGAATAGTTAATTAATTATATACTTTTACAGTGACAGTGACAGTTAAATAAATGGCAATATTTATGTCATCAACAGAATCGTTACACACAAAAATTTTCCTAAATAGACTTGTGTATCTTGTGGCAGTTTAATTTAAATATTAATATTAAAAAACAAAACAGAAAAAATAGTGTAAAGAATTCATTTTATAAGACTTTTTTCGCAATTGTGTTTTAGTAAACTCGCCCGAAGGCTAAATTTGAATACATGTGAAAAAATCATGTCTTATAAAACTTGTTCTTTAATATATTATTATTTATATTTATACGTATACATTAAAATATTTAAAATTTATTTATAGCATAATATATTAAACGTAACAAACACAATAGATGTTGGTAGAAATTCTTGGAAGAAGGCTTTAGAATACCATGAGAATCCTATTGTGTACCTTGTATTGAAATTGGGGGAAATCTATCCCCGAAACGTCTACAAACAATAAATTTGTTGAAAACTTAATCTCCTGCTATTCTAAAGCCTTCTTCCAAGACCTTCTACCAATATAAAATGTCAAAACAATTATTAAGCAAATACTATATAAAAAATAAAAATGCTGTAATTACATTTCTGCAACAAATGATACACATAAAACTTTTGCAGAAACTCATATTTAAAAAACGAATGACAGATAAAAGATAATGCTTATATATTTGATAAAACCAACAAAATACAAATTAATATTAATATTAATATGTACTCGTATTGTCGTATTTTAAAACAAAGCAATGTAGATACTACATTTTTTATAAAACCACTATGCAATATAATCTTTAGAATGATTATTATCCTTCTATCATCCTTCATTCGTTATTTCAAATACGGTGTAGTACTCCAGTCAAAACGCGATGGTGGGTGGGGGGGGGGTTATAAATCGCTAACCAGGATGAGAAAAGGTCTACTATAGGTTTTTTGGGTCGCTGACTCTGAATCCGGGGTCCAAATGATCTGGAAAATAGGGGAATACCCTTAAATCGGCAAAAACTACCACTTTTTTGGGGTTATTTTGCAATATTTTGAAAGTAAAGTTAAAATTATCCAATAAATACCATTTTTTAAATTATAATTAAGAAGATATTGTGAATTTTTGATTATGTGCCAAAATAACTACACCCCAAAATAAGAAAAAATTTAAAAACATTATATTAGTTAAATTTTTTTACATTTTCTTTTCAAATCAAGTAATTAAAATTTTATTATAGCATTTTGACCATTATACAACTTATTCACCCCCCCTCCCCCTGGGAGGGAACTACTCCTAAATTTAAAAAAAAAAATAAAAAAACGCGACTGAATTTTATTGCAACCTTTTCATTATACCTACAACCGGAATACTAACAACATTATTTGTTGTACAAAAAATATTTTCACCCCTCCCCTGGTGTTGAAAATGGGTGTAAACTACCACTAAATTGTAAAAAATTAAAAAAGACATTATTGAATAAGATAATTTTAGCTTTAGGGGTAGTTTTTGCCGATTTAAGGGTGTTTCCCTATTTTGCAGGCCATTTGGACCCCGGATTCGGATTCAGCGACCCAAAAAACCTATAGTAGAACTTTTCTCATCCTGGTTACACCATTTACCGCGTTTTGACTGGAGTATATTTGTTGTAGTTAATAAATACAAATATTTAAATTTTAATTAATATTCATTAATTTTTTAAGTAAACTTTCTTGGGAGATCGTCTCACTCTGACTCTGAGTAAAATTTCCCAGCTTCGTTGTCGGCATGAAGGTGTAATACAAAAGCAAAAGTCCACGTTTGACATTAGTAGAGTTCTTTACTTTAGCGGGAATGTGCAATACTGAAACATAATAAATAAGAATGAGACTAGTACATCCGAAAATAAAAAATAAACTACCTTGTTCTACATCGACAGACGCACGAGGTGTGACGTTGAGCAGCACCTCGTCAGATTTGCGCTCGCCGGGCTGCAGTGCTGACGTCGAGTTGCACATTGGAACAACCGCATCTTTCCATTCCTTCCCTGCTACTTCACTGGGACTCGCGCATGTTGGTTTTTCATAAACAATATCCCATAAATCGCTATATACATAGGAACTCATTACTTCACATAACTTTATGTCACAATGCCATGGATTCGAATTAAGGAAGAACTTTTTTAAACTAGTCATTTTATTCATAATGTTCCAATTTAAACTTTTAAGTTTATTGATATTAAATGACAGCTCTGTTAAACGGGGTAGATTTAAAAAACTGTTTTCTTCTATATATATTATTTCATTATGATGTATATAAACATGTTTTAATTGTTTCAAATTCAGAAACAAGTTTTCCTGCAGAACACTTATTTTATTGTGACTAAGATATAATTGCATTAAATTTGGCGTATCTGTAAACAAATCGGTCGGCAATTTTGAAATTAAATTATCATACAGAGATATAACGGTTACATTTGTCATATTTCTAAAAGCATGACTCT
Organism: Agonum fuliginosum; assembly: GCA_947534325.1. Taxonomy (NCBI): domain Eukaryota; kingdom Metazoa; phylum Arthropoda; class Insecta; order Coleoptera; family Carabidae; genus Agonum; species Agonum fuliginosum. The sequence goes on from OX384043.1 coordinate 20,212,884, forward strand.
CTACAACATGAATAGAACATTTGTCCAAAATTATTATTTGTAATTTTTTAAAAGTTATAAATTGATTATTTTTAATTGTTGATATTTTTTGATCTGAAACAAATAAATTAAAGAATTACTATTTATTTACTCATCTAATTTTAAATGGAATAACCATGAAAGATAGCGTACCTTGTATATTAATTACTTGTGTGTCTGCTGATAGAACACTTGTATCTGGTACTGAAGTTAATGTGTTTTCAATTATACATTCTGCTATTTTTAAATTTTCCCATTTGAAGTTATCCTCATCACCACCGTCCCCTGTGTAGCAGTCACACGGGCCACACTTGAGCGCTTGGACCGCTGCACAAGTCAACACCAACAACGTTACACTACACAACATGTTGAAACTGATCTGTTGGTTGTAAATAAATGAACTGATTTTTATATCACCCAAAATTTAACGGTTGACTTTATTATATAAAAAAATTATATGCGCAGTATGTAACAGCAAAAATTCCTGTTAGATAACTGGGATAATAAACATCTGGAAAAGAGTTTTTAAGATGGCAGCATACATCATCATGTGGATTAAATGTCAAGGTTATGAGGCATTAGAAAATACGATGTGTCTTGTTTAGTTTGCACATATATTTTTTTTTTTTAGTTTTCTTTCAAATTGGCAGTGGACACCCTCAACCTAATATTATTCATATATTAATCTTAATTAGGTCTCGTCAAGAAATTTATTCTTGAAATTGTTATCAAGTGTGTTTCTCAGATGAATTTTTACTTCCTTGTACGGAGTAATAAGGAAGTATTGTAATCGCGAAAAATTTCGGTTCTCAGATTTTTACGGAAATATCCGTTTTGACCTTTTCTGAATCCATTATGACTAGTTTCGTCGTGACGTCTGTACGTATGTACGTATGTATGTACGTACGTACGGGCGTACGTATGTATGTACGTACGTACGGGCGTACGTATGTGTGTCACATAACTCAAATTCGGTTAGACGTAGAAAGTTGAAATTTTGTATTTAGGACTGTTATAGCATCTAGTTGTGCACCTCCTATTTTTGGTTTCAATCTACAAACCGGAAGTAGTAAATTTTAAAAAAATTTCGATAAATATTTAATTTAAGACAATTTTTTTTATTTTAAATGAAAGATTATGTGATTATTACCTACAATCGGTATTTTATAAATATTTTTGTATCTGGTATCATTTAAGAATAATTAAAGTATATATTTATAATTTAGTATTTCGGTATCTTGTAGTCCATGATCGATTAACATTTGTTACTACGTAAAATTTAAATGTTTATGACATGACAGTGGCAATAGTAAAATATGCTTTATATCTTCTTCTGCAGTTTAAATAAAATGACTAAAATATATTTGTGAGTATACTAGTATAAGTTAAAAGAATTTTTTATATTATTCTACATTTTAGTTATTAAGAATAGTATGAACAAACAAGGCGTACAAGGAAGTCATGTGGTGTCCACGTCAGATTTTTGGTTTTACAAACTAGTAAAGATAATCAGGAGCGGATCTAGGATTTTTGACGGGGTTTTTAAAATGCGCCCAGACTTAATTTTTTCATCCGAGGTCCAAATGCTCTTCCCCTGCTCACACCCCATCAACCATCATATACTTGCCTGAATTACTAACTTTACTATACAGAGTAATAGAAAATAATTATTGTATTACTTGTTCACGATTTTTAAGCTTCATTTTTAAACATTACGCTTAGATTACACTTGGTTTTTACTGAATCAAATAGAAAAATTATTATAATTTACATGTATTTCGATAAGGAATGGCATGATCCTGTGATCCCTGTGACCACCCCTAAATTCGCCATTGAGGATAATGTTAGGTAATATTGATATTTTACTTCTGCGACTAAACTGCAGAATATTCGAATTATTGTCAAATCTAATTTCAAATTTCACTCCCACCGTTGCGTTGTTACCAGTTAAGTACCTATAGTAATTGTATGATACATTTTTGCAAATTTAATTTTGCCCTTAATTTTTAATAATAATAATAATAAAATGAGTGCATCACTAGGATAAAAAGAGAATTTGTACGTATTTGTAGTACGTAAAATATTGTTTATTTAAATTTATACGTATAGGTACATTTAAATATTTAAAATTTATTTACTTATAGCATAATATTAAACATAAGAAACACTATAAAATATTAAAGCAAATACGAATATTATATAAAACAAAAATTCTGTAACTACATTTCTGTCAGAAAATATGAGAAACTCATGTTAAAAGAACGAACGAGAGATAAAAGTTAATACCGACATTTTCTATCATCCTTCATTCGTTGTTTCAAATATGGTGCAGTTGCCGTATAGTTAATAAAAGAGAAATATTTAAATTTTACTTAACATTCATTAATTTTTTTAATATACTTTCTTGGGAGATCGTATCACTCTGACTCTGAGTAGAGTTTCCTAAAATTGTTGTCGGCATGAAGGTGTAATAAAAAAGCAAAAGTCCACGTTTGGCATTAGTAGAGTTCTTTACTTTAGTGGGAATGTGCAATACTGAAACATAATAAATAGGAATGAGACTAGTACATCCGAAATTAATAAAAAATAAAAATAAACTACCTTGTTCTACATTGATAAACTCACGAGGTGTGACGTTGAGCGGCACCTCGTCGTAGTCACAATAGTCACAGTTCTTCACTTCGCATTTGTAATATCCTTCTCCATCTCTACCTATTGACTTCAAAGTTAACTTAGCTGTTCCATTAGAAACTGTCAGCTGATGCTTGTGTAGTTCCTTTCCATTGAAAGTCCAACGAACACGCGAGACGAAGCAGTAGTCGCAGTGCAGAGTGACGTTGTCGTCCTCAGTCACACTGGTGACGTTAGAGCTGATGCTGGGCTGGAACTGCAGGTGGACTCCAGTCCAAGGCTTCTTGTGGACACGACGCGGTGATGAGCACATTGGTACTTTATCCGCGGCCCACAACTCGCGGCTCACGACTGCGTTCATCACAGGGCACAACGACAAGTCGCACTTCCAAGGGTTGTCGTGGAGCGCCAGCAATGACAACGCTCTCACATTCGCAAATATGTTTAATGTTAACGTCTGCAGACGATTATTACTTAGATCCACTGCTTCTAATGACGGTAGATTTGTAAAACAATTATCCTCTATGGAAATCAGTTCATTGTGAGACAAATTAATCTCCTCCAAATGAATCAAATTAGAAAAAATGATTTTTTGAACATCCGTTAACTTGTTATGTCCAAGAGAAATAATTTTTAAATTTCGTACAGGTTCAAATGCATTTGATTCTACAATTTTAATATTGTTGTTTTCTAAATATAATATCTGCAGATCTTTAAAAAGAAGGAAATCATTGTCATTCACTTTAGACATCATGCTTTGGCCTAAAACAAAACAATAAGTTAAATAAATCGAAAACAGTAATTCTTAAGGTAGAAAATCCGTCGGTGATAAGCGTGAGTGATTTTGGTGTGAGTTGAGGCCAATGCAGTCAAATAAAGAGCAATAATTCATTAAAAATCATAGATTTGGATGTAAATACCAAATCTCGTATCAAATTATACGAAAATTATAGATATACATAGAAATAAAAAAGATAATTTAAGTTTAAACAGAAATGCAGTAGTATGACCAAAACTTTTACGTATGATTGCTCAACAATTATTGTGGTGACGCATAGTTTTTATTTTTTTTTAATAAATACCTCAGATATTAATAAATAACATACTTGTTTTCCAAATATGTGTTGGGTTGTTATGATATAATATATTCTAATCGTTTAGTAAAACTACTGCTAACATACATAAATATGCAATGCATTTTAGCGCGTTTTTGTGTCAACTTCGTTATTTTAACGATTACTTAATTTAAATTTTGAACAAAATTCTACGACTTGTAATGAATGCTGTATATTAATTTGATTTATTTTGGGTTGCAACCACCTAGACCTTACAATGGAAGAATTGATTAGGTACCTACAATAATAGAAACCATGGTTATATAAAAATTTAGCAGAAATTCAAAATCATGCCAGTTGGACATTATTTAATTTTAAAATTGTTTAAATTGTCAATTTGAATGTAAACAAGCAATTAATATTAATAAGGTAAATAATACACATTTATTTATCTTAAATACAAAAATTTTGTGAATATTTCATGTTTCTTTTGTAAAAGAATTCAAAAATGGAATACGAATTTAATATTTTCACGATGATATATGTGTGGGGTGTGTGTGTTTGTATGAATGTATGGACTAACGATTTTTCGTCTACGGTAACTTAAAAAATATCAAACCTTTAATAACCAAATTTCATACTTCAGATTTTAATAAGGATCTTAACACCGCAAAAGATTTTGGTAGAAATACGCAAACCGGAAGTAGTACTTTAAGAAGCTTGATATAGTTTTCCTTAGATATATACATTATTATTAGTTTTAAACAAAAAAACTCTTTTTACTTCCTTGTACGGAGTAAAGGAAGTATTGTAATCGCGAAAAATTTCGGTTCTCAGATTTTGACGGAAATATCCGTTTTGACCTTTTCTGAATCCATTATGACTAGTTTCGTCGTGACGTCTGTACGTACGTACGGACGGACGGACGTATGTGTGTCGCATAACTCAAATACGGTTAGACGTAGAAAGTTGAAATTTTGTATTTAGGACTGTTATAGCATCTAGTTGTGCACCTCCTATTTTTGGTTTTAATCTTTATACCGGAAGTAGTACTTTTTCAAATATATCGATAAATATTTAATTTAAGACAATTTTTTAAATTTTAAATGAAAGATTATGTGATTATTACCTACAATCGGTATTTTATAAATATTTTTGTATCTGGTATCATTTAAGAATAATTAAAGTATATATTTATAATTTAGTATTTCGGTATCTTGTAGTCCATGATCGATTACCATTTGTTACTACGTAAAATTTAAATGATTATGACATGGCAGTGACAATAGTAAAATATGCTTTATATCTTCTTCTGCAGTTTAAATAAAATGACTAAAATATATTTGTGAGTATAGTAGCAGTAGTAGTAGTACTTATATATTAATATATTTGTATAATAAGTTAAAAGAATTTTTTATATTATTCTTCATTTCAGTTATTAAGAAAAGTATGAACAGTTTAATAGGCGTACAATAATAATAATAATAATCTCTTTATTTTCTAAGACATTTACAAAAAATGTATGAAATACGTCAGATCAGAAGGTTATACAAAAACATGAATATAAAATCTACAACAAAAGTAAATATAAACACTAAAATATCAGGAATATACTACTTATGAGTCAAAGAATTCCTTCAGAGTATAAAAACATTTCTGTAATAAGAAAGATTTTAAGTTCACTTTAAATTTGTTAGTACTGTTACAATTTTTTATATCAGAAGGTAAGTGATTAAAAATATGTAAACCTTGCACATCGGGTGTTTTCATAATATAACGAAGTTTTTGCAAATGGTATGCGGTATTCGTTTTTATTTCTAGTGTTTAAATGGTGCACATTAGAGTTTCTTGGTAGTTGATTCTTTTTTTGAAATATGTAAAAACTTATTTCAAAAATATAAATACAAATGAGGGGTAGAATTTTATGTTCCATAAAAAGTTCTCTGCAAGAGCGTATCCGAGAAACATTAGAAATACAGCGTACAATTTTTTTTTGTAAAACGAAAACGTCATGTGCAGCGGGGAAGAGTCCCAAAAACAAATTCCATATCTAATCCGGGACTCAACTTGAGCATGATACAACATCAGAAGCTGCTGAGTAGTAAGTATGTTACGCAAATTCCAAATTTGGAAATATATAGTTGCAAGTTTTTTTGCTATTTCTTCGCAATGGGGATTCCATTTAAGATTTTCCATTATCGTTAACCCTAAAAATTTACATTTGTCTGTTCTATTAACCTTATTATTATCAAGAGTAACATTTACATTTAGATCATTGTTATTTTGATAATTATGAAACCGAATGTAATTTGTTTTAGATTTATTGAAAAAAAGCTTGTTTTCATTAAACCACAGTGATAGAGATGTCAAATTTGATACACATTCAGTTTGAAGTATATCAGTGTCCTTGTGCGATATAACCACAGAGGTGTCATAAGCGTAAAGTGTTACGCAACAGTCATTTCCCAATACAGCTTTTAGGTCATTCATATATAGAATGAAAAGCATAGGAGAAAGGATCCCACCTTGTGGTACCCCAATATTTACATCTGTATACTTCGATTTAAAATTTCTGCATGTACCATTTTGAATGTGATTAGTGGAAACAAATTGGGCTAAGTCAAGTTGGCCCTACCACATAAATATTTATAAATAAAAATTATATTATCGGTTTGCGCTTGTATTGCGCTCTATCGCTCCACAAATATTTTTTTTTGCGCTGCTCTACTTTTGCAGTAATTCAAAGAACAAGTTAGGAAGGGCCAAGTTGACATTAGCCTTTCCTTTATGAAAATTTTAAAATTTTCATAATTATTTCAATAGCTCTTCGTATGCGCTCTTTTGCGCCATAAATATAAAATTTTGCGCTAGCATACATTTTATGTTATTAACAATCAAAATTGGAAGGGCCAAGTTGACAACAAAAAAAAAGTTAATTGTTATTATATTTTTGTATTGCATTTTAATATAAATATCTTGCGCTCTATTGCTCCATAAATTATTTTTTTTGCGCTGCTCTTATTTAGTAGTAATTGGAAGAGTTAGTTAGGAAGGGCCAAATTGACGGTAGCCTTCCCTTTTGACTATTTAACAATTTTCATTATTGTATGAATGACCCTTCATATGCGCTCTATTGCGCCAGTAAAATAAAATTTTGCGCTTTCACCAAATTCGTTTTATTAAAAATTTAATTTGGCAGGGCTAAGTTGACGAGAAAAAAAATGTAATAATATTATTTTTTTACTTTGGTATTAAATCTATTATGTATTGCGCTCTTTTGCTCCGTTCTTATTTTTTTTTGCGCTTTGTTTATATAGCAGTAATTTACATAATTCATCCGAATAGGTAAAATCAAAGTCAGTAGATATAGGTTTCACTTATATATTCTTCTAATATTAAATTAATGGTCCTTGTATTATGTGGTATTAAAAAAAATACACTGGTTGCATTAAAATTGGAGTTATAAGGAATTTTTTTTAAAGCACTAAGTAAGAGATAGCCGTATACTAAGGAAAAATTCTGGCCGGAAACTGAGCTTCCCACAAAAAATTGCTTTTTACATTCCACCATACCTGTAAAGGCCGGGATTTCTGGAGGTCGGATAACTCAAATACGAATTACTCAAAAATGTTGATATTTGGTATTATACATTTGAATACAAATTGGAAGAGCTCATTAGATTTTGGTACCTACAAATATCTTCACTGGAAGTAATATTTTTTGAAAAGTGCAAAGATTAATTGTCAATTTTTTTTATAAATTTGGATAAATAATATACCTAGTATTTATTTGTAATGACAATAAAGAGGAAAAGTTATTTGCAACTTACACGTTATCAAAAAATTGTCTTTATCTGGTAGCATTAAAGATAGAAAAATCTGACGTGGACACCACATGACTTCCTTGTACGCCTATTAAACTGTTCATACTTTTCTTAATAACTAAAATGTAGAATAATATAAAAATATAATAATCGTATTTGATTTATGCTCAAAATGCAAAAAAAAATACCAAGAGTAAAGTGCCCTTTTGGCACGGACGATCGCAACCAAAAATATTAGGTGATCAACTAGATGCAACATGAGTCTCAAATTCAAAATTTTAACTTTCTACGACATACCGTTTATGAATAATGCGAAAAATATCAATTAGTGTCCCTTTGGCACGGACGATCGCAACCAAAAATATGAGGTGATCAACTAGATGTAACATGAGTCTCAAATAAAAAATTACAACTTTGTACGACATACTGTTTTTGAATAATGCGAAAAATACCGAATAGTGCCCCTTTGGCACGGACGATCGCAATAAAAATAGGAGGTGCACAACTAGATGCTATAACAGTCCTAAATAAAAAATTTCAACTTGCTACGTCTAACCGTATTTGAGTTATGCGACATACATACGTCCGTCCGTCTGTACGTACGTACAGACGTCACGACGAAACTAGTCATAATGGATTCAGAAAAGGTCAAAACGGATATTTCCCGCCGTATCTAGAAAACTGACTTATAAACATAAATGTATATCTACGTACAATCCGGCGAATGAATCTTTTGATACGCTTTTGATGCAGATTTTTCATTACTTATTAATTTTCTAGATTTGCACCTTCTACTGTTATATTTTCCTGTTTTAATAGTCTAGATTTTTACTCTTCTGTGTTGAAGCCTTTCTCTGTTCAACTACTACAAAACATTTATAATACCTTACTTCTTATCACTTAGGTATATGGAGTTAGTGTCAACGTGTCACCTGTCAATATTTTTTACACAGAAACAAAAATCAACCTATTATGATAAATTTAATTTTTCTATTATTTCCTTGTACGGAGTAATAAGGAAATATTGTAATCGCGAAAAATTTCGGTTCTCAGATTTTGACGGAAATATCCGTTTTGACCTTTTCTGAATCCATTATGACTAGTTTCGTCGTGACGTCTGTACGTACGTACAGACGGACGGACGTATGTATGTCGCATAACTCAAATACGGTTAGACGTAGCAAGTTGAAATTTTTTATTTAGGACTGTTATAGCATCTAGTTGTGCACCTCCTATTTTTATTGCGATCGTCCGTGCCAAAGGGGCACTATTCGGTATTTTTCGCATTATTCAAAAACAGTATGTCGTACAAAGTTGTAATTTTTTATTTGAAACTCATGTTACATCTAGTTGATCACCTCATATTTTTGTTTGCGATCGTCCGTGCCAAAGGGACACTAATTGATATTTTTCGCATTATTCATAAACGGTATGTCGTAGAAAGTTAAAATTTTGAATTTGAGACTCATGTTGCATCTAGTTGATCACCTAATATTTTTGGTTGCGATCGTCCGTGCCAAAAGGGCACTTTACTCTTGGTATTTTTTTTTTGCATTTTGAGCATAAATCAAATACGATTATTATATTTTTATATTATTCTACATTTTAGTTATTAAGAAAAGTATGAACAGTTTAATAGGCGTACAAGGAAGTCATGTGGTGTCCACGTCAGATTTTTCTATCTTTAATGCTACCAGATAAAGACAATTTTTTGATAACGTGTAAGTTGCAAATAACTTTTCCTCTTTATTGTCATTACAAATAAATACTAGGTATATTATTTATCCAAATTTATAAAAAAAAATTGACAATTAATCTTTGCACTTTTCAAAAAATATTACTTCCAGTGAAGATATTTGTAGGTACCAAAATCTAATGAGCTCTTCCAATTTGTATTCAAATGTATAATACCAAATATCAACATTTTTGAGTAATTCGTATTTGAGTTAACCGACCTCCAGAAATCCCGCCCTTTACAGGTATGGTGGAATGTAAAAAGCAATTTTTTGTGGGAAGCTCAGTTTCCGGCCAGAATTTTTCCTTAGTATACGGCTATCTCTTACTTAGTGCTTTAAAAAAAATTCCTTATAACTCCAATTTTAATGCAACCAGTGTATTTTTCTTTATACCACATAATACAAGGACCATTAATTTAATATTAGAAGAATATATAAGTGAAACCTATATCTACTGACTTTGATTTTACCTATTCGGATGAATATAAACAAAGCGCAAAAAAAAAATAAGAACGGAGCAAAAGAGCGCAATACATAATAGATTTAATACCAAAGTAAAAAAATAATATTATTACATTTTTTTTTCTCGTCAACTTAGCCCTGCCAAATTAAATTTTTAATAAAACGAATTTGGTGAAAGCGCAAAATTTTATTTTACTGGCGCAATAGAGCGCATATGAAGGGTCATTCATACAATAATGAAAATTGTTAAATAGTCAAAAGGGAAGGCTACCGTCAATTTGGCCCTTCCTAACTAACTCTTCCAATTACTACTAAATAAGAGCAGCGCAAAAAAAATAATTTATGGAGCAATAGAGCGCAAGATATTTATATTAAAATGCAATACAAAAATATAATAACAATTAACTTTTTTTTTGTTGTCAACTTGGCCCTCCCAATTTTGATTGTTAATAACATAAAATGTATGCTAGCGCAAAATTTTATATTTATGGCGCAAAAGAGCGCATACGAAGAGCTATTGAAATAATTATGAAAATTTTAAAATTTTCATAAAGGAAAGGCTAATGTCAACTTGGCCCTTCCTAACTTGTTTTTTGAATTACTGCAAAAGTAGAGCAGCGCAAAAAAAAATATTTGTGGAGCGATAGAGCGCAATACAAGCGCAAACCGATAATATAATTTTTATTTATAAATATTTATGTGGTAGGGCCAACTTGACTTAGCCAACAAATTGTTGTCTGTCCGCCAAGAAGCTACTAACCCACTTCAAAGCAATTCCTCTTATTCCAAGATTTTCAAGTTTACTGATTAGTACATGATGATTCACACAATCAAAGGCTTTAGTGAGGTCACAAAAAATCCCCACTGGACATTCATCGTTTTCCATGTGCTCCAATATTTTTTGGTAGGCATGTTGAATGGCATGTATTGTTGATTTTTGTGATCTAAAGCCAAACTGTACATCATCAATGATATCAAATTTTTCAAGAAAAGACGTTAGTCTTGTCAAAAAAGCATGCTCAAAAATCTTGGAAAAGACTGATGTTAGCGAAATATGTCTATAATTATTATAGTCCCCTTTATCACCTTTCTTGTAAATAGGGTGCACTTTATTAACTTTAATAGTATCAGGAAAGATTCCTTGTTCCAGGGACAGATTTACAATGTAAACTAGTGGTTTAATAATAGTAGACACCACCCTTTTCACAAGAAAATCTGGAATCTCGTCAAAACCGGCGGATTTTTTATTTTTTTATTTTTGACTCAATTAGAAGTTGCATCTCTTCTTCAGAGAATGGGCGGAGATACAAACTGTTTAATTTAGTATTTAAACTTCGATTATTATTATTACGTGTCAAATTTTGATTAGTTATTATTTGATTAGATAGGAGTAAAGGTGCATTTTGAAAAAACTTGTTGAAATTGTCAGCAATTTCTTCTGGGGACGAGACAACAGTTTCACCGGATTTCATTATTAAATTTTGCTTGTGAGGTTGGTTACTAGATGTGGATTTAATGATATCCCACGCACATTTAGCTTTATTATCTGATGACTGAATTTTATTTTGAAAAAATACTTTCTTTGTGTTAGAGATTAAACTGTTATGGGTTTTCTTGGCAATTTTATAATTACTCTCTAATTCAGGAAAATATCTTTTCAATTGATATAATTGTTTAAGGTTGTCACTTGAATTTTTAATTTCCTCGGATACCCATTGCTTTGATTTATTATGGAACACTTTAGTAGGGAAATTTAAGTGAAAGTAATACTGGAAAGTTTCATGGAAACAATTAAAGGCATTAATTACATTATCCGTTACGAAAACCTCAGACCAGTTTTCTTGTAATAAATTATTATAAAAAGAACTCAAATTTGTCTCACAAAAATCTCTACTGAAACTTTTGATATTATTTGGAGGAGTAGTAAAATTAGTACTAGCAGATAAAGTTCTGTGATCGGATATGATGTTATCATAGACATATGAAGTAGATATGAAATTAGTAAAAATTAGATCTAAAGTTTTATTACCTCTTGTGCAGTGGTTTACTGTATTTTCCAAATTAAAACTTTTGAGTAGATTACATAAAGTGTTAAAATGTTGAAAATCCCTGACCGGGTCAATATTTATATCACCTTCTAAAATTATTTTAAAATTAGGTTTGCAGACATATTCTAAAAAAGAAAGTCATGTGGTGTCCACGTCAGATTTTTTGTTTAAAATGAAAAAAAAAAATTCTGCCAACCCTGTTACAAGTATGTGGCGGGAGGAAATAAAAATTGTGTACCTGTGATGTTTAATTCGACGACGGTTTTACCCATTTCACGGGGTATCCACAGTCGTGATGGAGCAGGGCAAGTAGCAGTGACAGGGTCGTCTGTACAGCGGCACGACCCGCAGTAGCGCTCGCCGGGCTGCAGTGCTGACGTCGAGTTGCACATTGTAACAACCGCATCTTTCCATTCCTTCCCTGCTACTTCACTGGGACTCGCGCATCTTGGTTTTCTAGCCTTATCCCATAAATAACCATATACGTACGCACTCATTACTTCACATAACATTATGCCACAATGCCATGGATTCGAATAAAGTTCGAACGCTTTTAAACTCATAATTTTATTCATAATGTTCCAATTTAAACTATTAAGTTTATTGTCTTGAAATGAAAGCCATGTTAAACGGGGCACATTTACAAAACTGTTTTTTTCTATAGATATTATTTTATTTTGATATATAACAACTTCTTCTAATTGTTTCAAATTAAGAAACAAGTTTTCTTGCAGAACACTTATTTTATTGACACTAAGATATAATTGTATTAAATTTGGCGTATCAGTAAACAAATCGGTCGGCAATGTTGAAATTGAATTATTATATAGAGAAATAACGGTTACTTTTGTCATATTTCGAAAAGCATGACTTTCTACAACATGAATTTTACAATGGGGTAAATTTATTATTTGTAATTTTTTTAAAGTAATAAATTGATTTTGTTTGATTGTTGGTATGTTTTGATCTAAAACAAATAAATTTAAGTGTTAATATTTATCTAATTTTAAATGGAATAACCATAAAAGATAGCGTACATTGTATATCAATTACTTGTGTGTCTGTTGATAGAATACTTGCATCTGGGACTGAAGTTAATGTGTTTTTAGTAAAACATTCTAATATTTTTAAACTTTTCCATTTGATGACACCCCCAGCATCACCGTCACCTGTGTAGCACTTACACGGGCCACACTCAAGCGCTTGGACCGCTGCACAAGTCAACACCAACAACGTTACTCTACACAACATTTTAAAAATGCTCTGTTGGCTGTAAACACATGTGCTGATATTTATATCATGCAGAATGCTCATTTAACGATTTACTTTATTATAAAAAAAATTGTATGCGCAGTATGTAACTACAAATAACTGCAGAAAGTATTTTTAGATAAAGTCTGTTTTACATTATATTGTTTCGTCTAGATTCCATGTTAGATTTCTCGTTTGATTTCCATCCGAGATTTGTTCGATCTTCATACTTTATTTCCAAACTATTCGTATACAATCGGAATTCTTCGATTTTTGCCGAAATGGTCCAAGTTAGGCAACTTCAAATTTTTTTCTAATATCCTTACTTATTCACACAAGTGTCAACGTAAGATTTGGAGGTTAGAATATATAATTGAAAAATATTAACACAATACTCATAAACGTCAACGTGAACAAATCAAAAGAAAATATCAAAACTTTTAAAGGTTGGTCAAACTGACTCCAGATTGAATTGCGCATGCGTAGACAAATCTAGTATGAATCTCGAATAGGAAAATAGAACCGGGCGTATAGTTCTATACTCAGTGGCGGCGCCAGGGGCGGGCCAGGGCGGTCCATGGCCCGCCTTAAATCGCTTGGCCCCTCACTTGGCCCGCTTGCTTAAAATGCTATATAGGTTTAGTAAATTAAAACATAACTTTTTCAAAATAAAATATGCTTGAACAAAATCAACTGTTGGAAATCAAAATATTTTGAAACAAAGTCCAAAGTTTTCTTTGCGCGGGATTCCCTACAGCAGCGCGCATGACAGAAGATAGAAGAACTAACTTAGGCATGAACTCTTTCTTCCCAAGTCTTCGCTTGTCAATGTGTTTCGCTTTTCTGCCGTCGTATGCGTTGCTGCTGCTTCACGAATTTCGCGTAATTTCCAGTTTCTAGAACTACTATATTAGCACCTATAAGTTAAGATTAAGAACCACTTTTTAGTTATACGTTCTTGTTTTTAAAGTTATAAAGTTACAGTAATTAGGTATCTGTAATGTCGCAACCACCTTAAAAGTTAAACATTGTAAAAAAAAATCAATTTATCATTACGAGCTGAAAAACAACATAAAAGTTACAGATATTTCTATTCTGCATATATTTTTAAGTGAATACGAACTTGCATTAATTTACAGAACTTTGTAAACTCTGTATAATAGCTATAACTATTCCTGTATCCTCAGCAGCTTGTGAGAGAACGTTTTCTTGTTTAAAGCGAGTAAAGTCATATTTAAGAAATTCTTTGCTTGATTCAAACTTATCAAGTTTATGTGTTATTGCCATAGAAAAAAGTCGAAATTGTTAAATAAAGACCAAATAATTAACACATTTGCTGATTATCATAATATAATATGTACTATAGGGTGGGCCAACTAGTGGTTTCTTTTTAAATCATAGGTTATTTTGACACTGACAGCTTTTTCCCACTCGAAATCTTGATAGAAAGTAAGAATCATACCTCCGCGGTACGAAATGAGTCGCTTTACGCTTGAACGACGTTGGGAAATATTGCAAATTTATTTCCAAAGTGAGTGCTGTGTAGCCCAAACAGTGCGTTTGTTGAAAAGAAGATTTTTACAGAGCCATGGTATACGACTTTTTTAAACTGAAATTGAAGACATGGATTCATGCAGGATGGCGCGCCATGCCATACAGCCCATGCCACAATCGATCTTTTCGGCACCAAATTCCCAAATCATGTTATCATCCGTCTTGGCTATGTCAATTGGCTGGCCTCGGACCTACGATTTGACCCCTTTTTTGTGGGGAACCGTGAAAGACCGATGTTATGCTAACAATCCAGAAACGATTCAGGCCAATATCATCCAAGCAATCCGTGAGCTACAGCCCGAAACAATCAACCAGGTCTTGGAAAATTAGGTGACAGAATGCGCTACTGCGAAGCCAGCCGAGGCAACCACTTGAACGAAGTTGTGTTCCATAATAAATGGGAATGTTTGCTCTTACTAATGAAGCCATAATACATGGAAAAAAATTAATTTTGTTCATTTTATTGCATTTTCAAAAAAAACTTGTATTTGGCCCACCCTATATTATGTACTTTTTACGTAAAATAAAAATGTGAAATGTCATATTTTTATTATTTCCTTGTGGCTTGTGGCCCTTCTTAATTTTGAATGGCCTCCATATCCGCTCGTGTTAAAAATCCTGGCGCCGCCACTGTCTATACTAGATAAAGTATGGGAATTTCTAATTTACATTATAGGTACTAGAAATGGCTACAAACTTCTCGGATGGTCGGATGAATCTCGAACTAGAATCTAGACGAAAAAAGTATAATGTAAAACAGGCTTAATAGAGAAAACAAACATCTGCAAAAGAGTTTTTAAAATGGGATCAACATGTGGATTTAATGTCAACGTTCTGAGGTATTTGAGAATACGATGTGTTTTATTTATAGTTTGCACATATTTTATTATTTTTAGTTTTCTTTCAAATTGGCAGTGGACTCCCTAAACCTAACACTATGCGCATATATTAATTTTAATTAGGTCTCGTGAAGAAATTTAATCTTGTTATCAAGAGTGTTTCACAGATGAAATTTTTTGTTTTAAAACTAGTAAAGATCATCAGGGGCGGATCTAGAATTTTTTGACGAGAAAGGCTCAAGAATTTGAAAATTTCGCCTCAGACGAAATTTTTTCTCATCCAAAGTCAATTGCCCTGTAATTGCAAGTTCCCCTGCTCACACCCCTTCATATATGTGCCTGAATTATTCACTTTACTAAATAGAGTAATACAAAATTATTCTTGTTTTACTTGTTCACGATTTTTAGCTTCAATTTGGAAGATTACGCTTGGTTTTTAGTAATAACCAAGCGTAATCGTAGCGTAATCTAAATTTTTTTACTAGTACCTTAAGAAACCTAACTAATTAATAAATGAGTTTGACATTATTTAATTTAAAAATTGTTTCAATTGTCAATTTGAATGTAACCAAAAATTATTAATATTAATAAGATAAATAATACACATTTATTAATGTTAAATACAAATTTAGTGAAGATTTCATGTTTCTTTTGTAAAAGAATTCAAAAATAGAGCGGCGTTGTCATTACAATTTTGTACCGAATCTGCATTCGTGTATTAATTTATTCATGCCCAGGAAATTTTTTATCGTGCATTTCAACATCGTAATCAGCTCCAGTGTTGTTGGAAAGCACTCAAAAATAAACCCAGAAAGAATTAATGCACCTGTGAGATTATAAATGAAAATAATTTGTTGCAAATAACATTCCTCTTTTCCTCATTACAAAGAAATATTGTATTTCCAAAGTTACCTACCATAATTTTTAAATAAAATAAAATAAACTGTTACACTATTCAAATACTACCTCTTCCGGTGAAGATATTCTTACCAAAATCTAATCGATTCTTCTAATCTGTATAAAAATTGAAATATATTGAATATCAAAATATTTGGATAATTCGTATTTCAGTTCCCGGGCATCGTCTAGTGGTTGTAACAAGGACTTGCGCGAGAGAGTTATGGAAAAACAATCAAGAGGCAATTAAAGTAAATAAAATTAAATATTTGTGCTTATCTACTGAAAATTATCCGATATTCGGCATGATTTCAATAGGTACCTACCTCCCTTACTGGACGGGTTAGCACGTTTAAAACATATCGTTTTTTAACATATTTAAAAAAATAGTTTCATGTTCATGTAATATGTAAACGATAATGTAAACCAAGATGCAAGCAAAATATGTCAACTGTACTTTCACTGTCATAATAATTCAAATTTTGTGTAGAAACAAATTTCATATCATGGACAACAACATACTGGCACTTCAAAAAAGTAGAATATTAGTACTCGTATATACTCGTATATATATATATATATATATATATATATATATATATATATATATATATATATATATATATATATAATATTACATAAAATAACTTTTTTTATCAAAATACTATCGTGTGTGGTATCAAATTAAAGCTCTTGGGAAAAGAATTCTAGTAAAAAAATAAAAATAACATTTTTTCAAAATCGGCATGAAAATCTTCATTTCCTGACTAATTTGAGTCTTGAAAGTAAGATTCCATGACTAGGCATGAAAATAAATAAGTAAAAATGACTAGGCATGAAAATTTTATTTTTACTTTCCACTGTCTGTAGGTACAAACACTTGTCATGACAACGTTTTCTAAAATTTGTCACAGCTCTGATGATTTATGCAAACCTAATTTTTTCTATAATTTTAAGCTTCTATAATTGCTAGACTCGGAGGCTGCGCATCCTCGCATTCTTCAAACAAGCCTCCTCGTTTGCAATGAAACATTTTCATGACTTGTAATGTAATATACTATTAACTAATCGTTAATTTTTTTATTATTACTCGTACAATATTCAAATTATACCGAGTTTGGTGTCAAAGCTCTCGGGGAGATAAGTTTAGTAAAAATGTAATAAATGACATTTATGCGATATTCAATTATTGTTTATCAAAAAATTATTATGTGTATTATCAAATTAAAGTTCTCTGCGGAAAAAAAAATTCGTCGAAGAATCAATAACAACATTTAAACAATGGTCAGTTGTTTTTACTTCCCGCATTATATTCTATAAGGGTATAAGGTATTGTTAAAATTTTCGAGTGTGATTTTTTATTGAATAAGTATCAGATTTTTTTACATGTTACCTATTTAAATTATGCCGAAGTTGGTATCAACTTAAATAGTTTGGGACAATAAATTTATTTAAATTTTGCTGAAAAATTAAAGGCGTTACGAAAGTAAGTTATTAAAACTTATAATCGGAGAAGTACTGTGGTGGACACAGCAGATTTTTTGGTTTAAAATGAAAAAAACAACATGTTTTTTGCCAACCCTGTTACAGGTATGTGGCGGGAGGTAATATAACTTGTGTACCTGTGATGTTTAATTTGACGACGGTTTTACCCATTTCAGGGGGTATCCACAGTCGTGATGGAGCAGGGCACGTAGCAGTGACAGGGTGGTCTGTACAGCGGCACGTCCCGCAGTAGCGCTCGCCGGGCTGCAGTGCTGACGTCGAGTTGCACATTGTAACAACCGCATCTTTCCATTCCTTCCCTGCTACTTCACTGGGACTCGCGCATATTGGTTTGTTACGATCATTATCCCATAAATCACTATACACGTAGGCACTCATTACTTCACATAACTTTATGTCACAATGCCATGGATTCGAATCAAGAGAGAACTCTTTTAAACTCGTCATTTTATTCATATTGTTCCAATGTAAACTACTAAGTTTATTGTAATTGAGTGCCAGGTTTGTTAAACGGAGCAGATTTACAAAACTGTTTTTTTCTACAGATATTATTTCATTGTGATTTATATAAATTTCTTCTAATAGTTGCAAATTCAGAAACAAGTTTTCCTGTAGAACACTTATTTTATTTTCACCAAGATTTATTTCTATTAAATTGGGCGTATCTGTAAACAAATCGGTCGGCAATTTTGAAATTAAATTATTAAACAGAGATATAACGGTTACATTTGTCATATTTCGAAAAGCATGACTTTCTACAACATGAATACAACAATAGTCCAAATTTATTATTTGTAAATTTTTAAAAGTAATAAATTGATTTTGTTTGATTGTTGATATATTTTGATCTGAAACAAATAAATTCAAGTACCTATTACTATTTATCTAATTGTAAATGGAATAACCATAAAAATAGCGTACCTTGTATGTTAATTACTTGTGTGTCTGCTGGTAGAATACTTGTATCTGGTACTGAAGTTAATGTGTTTTTAGTAAAACATTCTGATATTTTTAAACTTCTCCGTTTGATGTCACTCCCCTCATATATGTCACCTGTGTAGCAGTCACACGGGCCACACTCAAGCGCTTGGACCGCTGCACAAGTCAACACCAACAACGTTACACTACACAACATGTTGAAAATGCTCTGTTGGCTGTAAACACATGTACTGCTATTTATATCATGCAAAATGGTCATTTAACGATTGACTTTATTATAAAAGAATTATATGCGCAGTATGTAACTACAAATATTAATTAGGTCTCGTCAAGAAATTTAATCATGAAATTGTTATCAAGTGTGTTCCACAGATGAAATTTTTTGTTTTAAACACTAGTAAAGATAATCAGGAGCGGATTTAGGATTTTTTGACGGAAAAGGATCAAGGATTTTAAAATTGCGCCACAGATGTTTTTTTTTTCATCCAAGGTCAAATGCCCTTTAATTGAAAGTTCTCCTGCCCACACCCCGTCATATACGTGCCTGAATTATTCACTTTACTATACGGGGTAATAGAAAATTATTCTTGTTTCACGATTTTTAAACTTCTATTTTGAACATTACGCTAAGATTACGCTTGGTTTCTACTGAATCAAATAGAACAAATTATTATTTCCTTGTATTTCGGGTGGGGCTGGCGGTCCTCTGTGCCCACCACTAAATCCACCACTGAAGATAATGTAAAATAATATTGATATAATTACTTCTACGACTAAACTGCAGAATATTCGAATTATTGTCAAATCTAATTTCAAATTTCACTCCCACCGTTGTTACCAGTAACAATAGTAATTGTATTTTTGCAAATATAATTTTGCCCTTAATTTTTAATAATCTATACCTATATCATTTTATTTATTAACTACCATACTTACATAAAAATGAGCGCATCACTAGGATAAAAACAGAATTTGGTTTAGTTTAAATACTAGCTGATACATGCATACAACCATTTAATTTATATAGTACGTATAATATTGTTTATTTAAATTTATACGTAAAGGTACATTAAAATATTTAAAAAAAGATTTATAGCTATTATACATAACCGAGAACATAACAAAAATATAAAATATTAAAGCAAATATTATATAGAACAAAAATTATGTAACTTCATTTCTGCAACAAATCAGTTCTGTTTGAAAAAACGAACAAGAGATAAAAGTTAATACCGATATTTCCTATCATCCTTCATTCGTTGTTTCAAATACGGTGTAGTTGCCGTAGTTACAGAAATACAAATATTTATATTTTACTTGACATTCACTAATTTTTTTAATATACTTTCTTGGGAGATCGTATCACTCTGAGTAGAATTTCCTAAAATCGTTGGCGGCATGAAGGTGTAATACAAAAGCAAAAGTCCACGTTTGACATTAGTAGAGTTCTTTACTTTAGCGGGAATGTGCAATACTGAAACATAATAAATAAGAATGAGACTAGTGCACCCGAAAATAATAAAAATGAAAATAATCTACCTTGTTCTACATCGATAGACTCACGAGGTGTGATGTTGAGCAGCACCTCGTCGTAGTCACAGTAGTCACAGTTCTTCACTTCGCATTCATAGTATCCTTCTCCATCTCTACCAATAGACTTCAAAGTTAACTTTGCTGTTCCATTAGAAATCGTCTGCTGATGCTTAGGTAATTTTTTCCCATTGAAAGTCCAACGAACACGCGAGACGAAGCAGTAGTCGCAGTGCAGAGTGACGTTGTCGCCCTCAGTCACACTGGTGACGCTGGAGCTGATGCTGGGCTGGAACTGCAGGTGGACTCCAGTCCAAGGCTTCTTGTGGACATGACGCGGTGATGAGCACATTGGTTCTTTATCCGCGGTCCACAACTCGCGGCTCACGACCGCGTTCATCACAGGGCACAACGACAAGTCGCACTTCCACGGGTTGTCGTGGAGCGCCAGCAATGACAACGCTCTCACATTCGCAAATATGTTTAATTTTAACGTCTGCAGACGATTATTACTTAGATCCACTGCTTCTAATGACGGTAGATTTGTAAAACAATTATCCTCTATTGAAATCAGTTCATTGTGAGACAAATTAACCTCCTCCAAATGAATCAAATTAGAAAAAATAATTTTTTGAACACCCGTTAACTTGTTATGTGCAAGAGAAATTATTTTTAAATTTTGTACAGGTTCAAATGCATTTGATTCTACAGTTCCAATATTGTTGTTTTCTAAATATAATATTTGCAGATCTTTAAAATGAAGGAAATTATTGTCATTCACTTTAGACATGTTTTGGCCTAAAACAAAACAAATAGTTAAGTAAACACTAATTCTTAAGGTAGGAAATCCGTCGGTCATAAGCATGCGTGATTTCGGTGTGGTTGAGGCCAATGCAGTTAAATAAAAAAAAATTAAAATCGTAAATTTGGATGTAAATATCAAATCATAGGTATCCATTGAAATATAAAAGATAAATAATTGAAGTTAATGCGGTAATATGACTTAAAAAATATAAATTTTTTATACTACATTCTGTTACGTGTGATTGCTCAACGAATATTGCGGTGACGCATATAGTTTGTATTTTTTAAATGAGTACCTCAAAATATTTAAGAATAACATATTAGTTTTCCAAACATGTATTGGGTTGTTATGATATATTTTCTAATCGTTTAGTAAAACTACTCCTAAACCTCCATATGCACGCAATACATTTTAGCGCGTTTTATTGTCAACTTTACATAAAATTAACTTCGTTATAGTCCGGCAGTCGTAAGCCGAACCGAACCGAAAATAATACCGGGTACCTTTTTGGTATCTTGTTTTATTCAAGATGGCGTCTCCCGCTGTATGTATATAGTGTGGACGTTAAAGGCTTGAACAGTACGTTTTGTGTTAGAAATATGAAAGTCGGTAAAAATATACATGAGACTCCGCTCTTAAAAAAAATAGTGGAGCCACCCCCGGGTGCCCTGCAGGGACTGTGTTGCATATCTTTTTTTTTCAAGAGAAAGTTATGAAATTCTAACTTTTTTCGTATATTTTGTGTTTAATGAACTGTAACTTCTAACCGGATAATGACATCGACTTCCGATTTATAATATAGTTTCTCAATAGATGTCGATGTCACCCATAGCCATAATCTGATAATAAATAATAAGTATAGGTAGGGGAATCCCCAGCATATTTTTCGCCATAATGCGTAATGATGCATATTTCAGAACTCTTTGCTGATTAAAATACTGTTTTTTTGTAAAAAAAAACATGTTTTTTATCAATGAAAATATAGGTACGTTTCATACAAATAAAATAATTTTATGTACGACTGCATTATAAAGTACTGTTTATAACATAATTTTGCAGCAATAAAGCAGCTCTTTATAATACTAGTAAAATAAAGTTTCTTTATCTACAACAATAGAATAATGTATTCATTATATACGTGAAAGTAGTATAATAAACCCCTCCATAAGGACACATTATGAAATAATGAATTCATTATTTCACACTGTTAAATAATGAGAACTTTATTCTCTCGAACTGTCAAACTGCCATAACATCTGTTTTAATATTATAGTGTTACATCAAGTTATCATTTTATGACGTTGTAAGCAGAAACAGTAAAAATAATAAAAATTTGTAAAACGCTGTATATGACTAGCCCATAATAGTTCTAAATTACTCGGATAAATTGTCATCACACCAAAGTTTGATGTTAAGTTAATATCAATACAAATTTGTAGGAAGAAAATGTTGTTTTATTTAAAAAGTTGTAGATAAAACGTCGTATTTGACTCGAAAATAATGGCTATAATTAACTCGGATGATTTATACACTCGCCTTCGGCTCGTGAACAAACTTTCATCCTCATTAATTATAGCCTACATTATTTACTCGTTAAATAATATACTATTATTTTACTACTAAAATAAAATAATAGAAATAATAAAATAATAATAGAAAAGGCACACTTCGTTAGAGATTAAATTTTAATTTGTCATTTGTCAAATGTGTCATTTTGTAAATGTCTTTTTGGATCTTGGATATAAAAGGGAGGGTGGAGTAGAAACTCCACATGCACTTAGGCCGCTCAGACGGGCCCATTGTACATCCTCCGGGTAGCACAGCTCCTTGCTACAGATCCTGAAGCCATTCCACACTCAGGAAGAAAGCCAACAGGTCAGCAGCGGGAGTTGTGCTTAGGGTGGCCATGCCATTTGTAAATGTCATTATAGATAATAGAAAATCTTGCGTATAGGGCAGTCAAACATAAAATCTTGTATGCAACACGTATATAATAGGGTTTTATTGACTCGCCCATTTATGTGCCTCGCTTCGCTGCGCTCGCTCGTCCCCTAAACTGTCTCGCCAATAAAACCCTATATTATATACTTGTTACATAAATAGCTATTAAACATAAAAACAACTTTTTTGTTTAAAATAAAGGGAAACATGTTTCATGCCAACAGGTAGGTGGCGAGAGTTAAAATTAAGTGTATACCTGTGATGTTTAATTTGACGACGCCTGCCCTCATTCTGTGGGATATCCATGGTTTATTTGGTGCGGCGCAGGTAACTGTGACAGGGTGGTCTGTACAGCGGCACGACCCGCAGTAGCGCTCGCCGGGCTGCAGTGCTGACGTCGAGTTGCACATTGTAACAACCGCCGCGCGCCAATCCTTGCCTGCTACTTCACTGGGACTCGTGCATTTAGGTTTGTCATCAACAATATCCCATAAATCACTATAAACGTAGGCACTCATTGTTTCACATAACATTCTGTCACAATGCCATGGGTTTGAATTAAGGTGGAAGTATTTCAAACTCGTCATTTTATTCACAATGTCCCAATTTAAAGACCTAAGTTTATTGTTATTAAATAAAAGCGTTGTTAAACTGGGCAGATTTACAAAACTGTTTTTTTCTATAGATATTATTGCATTTTCTTGTATACGCAATTGTTCTAATTGTTTCAAATTCAGAAATAAGTTTTCCGGTAGAACTCTTATGTCATTGACACCAAGATGTAATTGTTTTAAATTTGGCGTATCTTTAAACAAATCGGTTGGCAATATTGAAATTGAATTATCATACAAAGAAATAACGATTACATTTGTCATATTTCGAAAAGCATGACTTTCTACAACATTAATTTTAAGATGAGCTATATTTATTATTTGTAATTTTTTAAAAGATATAAATTGATTTTGTTTGATTGTTGATATATTTTGATCTAAAACAAATAAATTTATATACCTATTACCCTTATTTGTCTAATTTTAAATGGAATAACAATAAAAGATAACGTACGTTGTATATCAATTACTTGTGTGTCTGCTGTTAGAACACTTGTATCTGGTACTTCCGTTAGTGTGTTTTTAGTAAGACATTGCGCTGTTTTTAAACTTTTCCAATTGATGTATTTCGAATACCCAGCACGACCGTCACCTGTGTAGCAGTCGCACGGGCCACACTTAAGCGCTTGGACTGCTGCACAAGTCAACACCAACAACGTTACACTACACAACATGTTGAAAATGTTCTGTTAGTTGTTTACAGATGTACTGATATTTATACTAAATTTTAACAGGAAAAATGGTCATTTGTTATCGACTGACTATATTATAATATATTATAAGCAAAAAGTATTTTTAGATGAGACGGGGAAATAACAAGAGCGCCGGTAGGATTTTATTCAGGTGGGTGCACAAAGATTTTCTCTCTCTCCCTTTAACCCCGCAACCAACGCTTTTTTCTCGAAGAAAAAACAACGAATTACATTTCTGTACTACAATCAGAGATATGTTTATTTGATTTAAATAAACTTTTTTTGTACATGAACCTACTAAATTTAATAATTTGAATAAACAACAATTTAACAAAATAAAATAAAAATTATTTGATTTAAAGTTTTAATTTTAGTAGGTTCATATACCAAATCTTTTATTTGAATAATAAAAACTTCTCTGAGTGTTTATATTTTCCTATTAAAAATTCTTGACTAAGTTAGGACACTACCGGAATTCAAATGAATTTTAGGAAAAATAACGGGAAACTGATATGAATATTTATGAAAAAACTAGAGTTTAGAATTAGAAAATCTCATTCAGAACTAAAAATTTGAACACTTTGTCAGTATTGTGGAAGATCCAATAAACCTTTTAAAAAATTAATTTTCAACATGGAACAAGGAGCATAGCCGCTTTAATTTGAATGATTATTTATTTCTCAATGATAGTAATTTCAATAGTAGCTATTAATAAATTATACAACTGAAAATTGTTTGTGAAAAAGTATACAATTTTTATGTGGACTGTACAAATAAAAACTTTATACAAATTTGATTGTAAGAACCAAAATTTTCTTGTTAGAAAATGTTTCAGTCCTTTAAGCGACAATCTAATTCCTTTAAAAGCGAAAAAAATCTTTGATTTATTTATTAGTTCAGTATATTACAATAGTAATAATTGTATTAACAATAATTTTATATTAATAATTGTTTTACAAGTGTTGGTTTCTAACAGCGTTTTGCGTTTTTCTAATAAAAATATTACTTCGAAAGTGTTTTTGTATTATCAAAGAATCAATTTTTTCTCAATATTTTTACTTCCTTGTACGAAGTAAGGAAGTATTGTAATCGCGAAAAATTTCGGTTCTCAGATTTTGACGGAAATATCCGTTTTGACCTTTTCTGAATCCATTATGACTAGTTTCGACGTGACGTCTGTACGTACGTACGTACGTACGTACGTACGTACGTACGGACGGACGGACGTATGTGTGTCGCATAACTCAAATACGGTTAGACGTAGAAAGTTGAAATTTTGTATTTAGGACTGTTATAGCATCTAGTTGTGCACCTCCTATTTTTGGTTTCAGTCTACAAACCGGAAGTAGTACTTTTTAAAAATATTTCGATAAATATTTAATTTAAGACAATTTTTTTTATTTTAAATGAAAGATTATGTGATTATTACCTACAATCGGTATTTTATAAATATTTTTGTATCTGCTATCATTTAAAAATAATTAAAGTATATATTTATAATTTATAGTATTTCGGTATCTTGTAGTTCATGATCGATTAACATTTGTTACTACGTAAAATTTAAATGATTATGACATGACAGTGACAATAGTAAAATATGCTTTATATCTTCTTCTGCAGTTTAAATAAAATGACTAAAATATATTTGTGAGTATACTAGTATAATAAGTTAAAAGAATTTTTAATATTATTTTACATTTTAGTTATTAAGAAAAGTATGAACACACAAGGCGTACAAGGAAGTCATGTGGTGTCCACGTCAGATTTTTTTTTCAAAAGCCAGGGGGTGCGCACGCACTCCCTTGCACCTCTCTACCGACGCCCATGGGAAATAAATACCTGCAAACGAGTTTTTAAAGTGACAACACTTAGATCATCGTGGATTAAATGTCAAGGTTATAGGACAAAACTATATATTTTGTGATTAAGCGGCTCGTCTACGTTTTTCCCGGATTCCTAGAATACTCTCGATTTGTACTTTTTTTTCCATTCCACTTTTTTTCCCACTTCTAGGAAAGCCTTAAACCAACCCGAAACTCGTACTTTGTCGCATCCTAGCAATGCAATGTCAATTTGAAGTTGAAAAATACTGTAAAAGTGTTTTTGTTACGAGTAAACTGTCAGATTATTATTGAATTCAGGATAATGTTTTTATAAATTTTTAATAGTGAAAGAATGGATCTACAGATGTCCCTTTTTAAATTTTTAAAAATTAATTTGTATCATGAGATATAACCGTGTAAAGTTTGCATAAAATAGGAAATTTTTATGAAGTTTTCGAAATTTTTATATTCATGTACAATTTTTTAATCAAAATTTTAAAAAGGCACATCTGTAGATCCATTCTTTCTCTATTAAATTCTTGTTGAAATAAAATGTTACCATTCTTGTACTGGCCACAAAGCACTCGCTAAGTAAGTACATTTTATGCTGGATTTTAGGTAGTAGACGGGCCATTTAAAGTGTGAAAATTAGTATACATGTCAATTAAACTATTCTCTTTCATATAAGAAGTGGTGCTAAAGTGTTAAGTATCAGAGACGGCCGCCATTTTTAGTTTTCTTTATTATCTCCTATGGTTAATATTACGCGAAAAATTTTGCAGAGCATAAAATTTGCTTTAAAATGGTATATCCATTTTTTCTGCAAGTATAGTACAACAGTTCTCGAGAAAATCATGAAATAGTAATTTACATTATAGGTTCAATTTTACAACGCGAGGTTCTATTATTAAAGCGGAGCGTCGTACTTTAATAACACCGAGCGTTGTAAAATTACCTACTGCACGCATAATGTACCTATTCTATTTTTTGGCCATCATACTAACTATTTATTAAAAATATGTATTTTATATAAAATTTCAAGTTGTGAACATTAAATTTTAAAATCAATAGGTCAAATTTTTTTGAGTGCTTTCCAACAACGTCTTAATTACGATAAAAAATTTCCTGGACATGAATTAATGCACGAGTGCATATTCGGTAAGAAAATTGCAATGACACCGCTATTTACAATAGAAACTTGAAATATTTACTAAATTTGTATTTAACTTTTATATATATATATATATATATATATATATATATATATATATATATATATATATATATACCGAGTGTATATTGAAAAGTGAAACATAGGCGTTTAACATGGTAAATCAGTTTTTCCGTTCGCATTGCTTCCCTAATTATTTTAGACAAAAATGTTTCAAATAAATGTTGTTGAGCATAAAATTCTACATCCGGATCAGTAAACAAAATTTATTTTGGTTGCTTTATAACTGCAGAAATCAAATTTGAAAATACACGGAATAGCGAATTAATAGTAACAGCCATGGATTTAAAAACAGGAGATGAACAAATGCGTAACGTTTTAAACGTCAATGTCAGAATAATAGATTGTCAAAATCATTTATACGTAGGTACTAATAATTTGACGTTTAAAACGTTACGCATTTGCTCATCTCCTGTTTTTAATTTTAAATTTTGTTTACTGGTCCGGATGTAGAATTTTATGCTCAACAACATTTATTTGAAATATATATATATATATATATATATATATATATATATATATATATATATATATATATATATATATATATATATATATATATATATATATATAGATCCATTCTTTTTTACTCGCAACGAAAACACAAACACACAATATTTTTCAACTTCAAAATGACATTGCATTGCTAGGATGCGGTAAAGTTTCGGACTGGTTTTAGACAGTCGTAGTAGTGGGGGAAAGAGTGGAATAGAAAAAAATGTCAAATCGAGAGTGTTCTAGGAATTCGGCAAATATGTAGACGGGCCGCTTAAATCAAAGAATTTAAAAAAATATTTTTGTTCCGGAATCAGTAAGTTGATTACCATATGCCGTTGAAACATATGCACGAAGTTGTGAATCAGCCTGTATTGTAATGTAATACCTACTCTGTAATGAGAATTAGATGAAAAATTATCTGCGTCCAACATACTTACTTCATAAAAAGAAATTACCTAATTCTACTCCTAAAAATGAATGCATACAATACATACGACCATTTAACCAATGATGTAAAATATTGTTTATTTCAATTAAAACTTTGTACCTACATTAATAGTACATTATAATTATTATAAGTGAGTGAAATAAGTCATTATACATGAGTGTGATAATTCTCACGAATGTATAATGTGAGTGACGTGTGATATACGACGTTTTATCTTACAGTAGCAGCTTATTATATGAAACTAGAAATCGTCGGTTTCACAAGAGACAAAATAAATAGATTTCTAGTTAAAACATCGGATGCCTTTTTGTTGATAAAAGTATGTACCTAACAACCTAACCTATGCATTATAATAGTATATGATATTAAAATAAATAAAATTAATTTTAAAACTAACAGTATTGTGTATAATGAATCATTTTAGTCACTTGTGAATAAGAGTTATTTTTTGTCACTAAAAACAAATGCATAATGTACATCAATAGCCACTACTGTAAGATAAAATATTTATTATTTAGTTATAGAATATAGTCGTATAATTAGGTTATATTAAATATAAATAATATAACAGATTATAGTATATTATTTAACGAGCATATAATGTAGGCTTTAATTCAAGAGGATGAAAGTTTATGCACGAGATGAAGGCGAGTGTATTAACATCCGAGTTAATTATAGCCATTATGTGCGAGTCAAATATACGACGTTTTGTGTACGATTTTTTAAATAAAACATTTCTTTACAAATTTTTATTCATTAATATATGAATCTAACCTTACATTTTGATGAGATAACAGTGATAGTAGTGTTGAATAATGTACTCATAATACAATAGTGTTAAATTATGAGTTCATAATACAATAGTGAGTTTTATGGAGCGGTTTAGTATAACGAATGTATTATTCAATGGTCGTAAATAAAAATAGTTATTAAGCTAGTTTCATAATATGTAAATGTTTTACATTTTACTACAACAAAAGATGTGCTTAAATGGCTTGGAATCAGTTTCCAGAAAAAAGAAAATTAACTCATATTAAAGAAACGAACTTAATAGAGATAAAATTAAATTCATAAATAGTATTATTTATAGTAATCTGTTGTACTAATTACGTCATCTCAATTAATAATAAAAGCGGCATAATACCTATAACTTCTTAAAGTAGGTAGGTACCTACCTATTTTAAATAAAAGAAATCGACTACAATTATTTCTGAAAACCAATGTTAATATTACTAACCTTAATAATATTTCTTTCGTTGTTTACTAGCAATACTAGTAAATCAAAAGAATAAAATAGTAAAATTTTATTTGTCATTTATAATTTTTTTTAGTACACTTTCTTGGGAGAGTGTATCACGTTGACTCTCAGTTAAATTTCCTTGTTTTGTTAACGGCATGAAGGTGTATAGTAAAAGCAAAACTCCTCGTTTAAGATTAGAATGATCTCCTTGTGGTTTGTTGGACATGTGAATCACTGGAACAAAAGAAATGTTTAAAAAAGAAGACGTACCTAACTAAACTAATAAGAGGGTAGCAAGTACCTACCTTCTTTCAAGCTAACAGATGTTCGGCGATCAACATAAAGTAAAAGTTCATCATCATCACATTGCTCGCAGTCCTGTACATGACATACGTAGTTGCCTTGCTGTTCAGGACGAATGTTTCTCAGTGTTAACTCAGAAGTCAAGGTTTCTTCGGAAATATTTTGATATAATTTTAATAGTTTTCTCCCATTGAAAGTCCAACGAACACGTGAGACGAAGCAGTAGTCGCAGTGCAGAGTGACGTTGTCTCCCTCAGTCACACTGGTGACGCTGGAGCTGATGCTGGGCTGGAACTGCAGGTGGACTCCAGTCCAAGGCTTCTTGTGGACATGACGCGGTGATGAGCACATTGGTTCTTTATCCGCGGCCCACAACTCGCGGCTCACGACCGCGTTCATCACAGGGCACAACGACAAGTCGCACTTCCACGGGTTGCCGTGGAGCGCCACCAATGACAACGCTCTCACGTCCCCAAATATGTTTAATGTTAACGTCTGCAGACGATTATTACTTAGATCCACTGATTCTAATGACGGTAGATTTGTAAAACAATTATCCTCTATGGAAATCAGTTCATTATGAGACAGATCAATTTCTTTCAAATAAATCAAATCAGCAAGAATATTTTTTTGAAAACCGATTAGTTTATTATGTCGAAGCAAAATTGTAGTAATAGTTTTTACTGATTTAAATGCATTTGATTCTATAACTCTAATATTGTTGTACTCTAAATATAATTTATTCAGGTTTTTAAAGAAAAGGAAATCAATGTCATAAATTGTAGACATGTTTTGACCTAAAACAAAACAGACAATCAAGTAAATTATAATTTTAATTGGAACATGAATAAAAAAAATAGTGACTTGAGTCTTGAACGCGGGACCGTTCTTAAAAAATTATAATCCCTTACATCATGTGTCTTCAAATAAGGTATAATTTATATATAAATTTTAGTTTATATTCAAGGGCAATCTTTATCAGAGTTATTGGAACTCAAGAATGGTAAATTTTGTTCATTTAGTTTATTTTTATGAAGCGTTTGGGCCATAATTATTATGGGAAATATCTTGTATTTTTTCCTGAAGAAAAATATTTCTTTCAGAAATAAATAATTTTTAGCTGTGAATATATAATTCATGTATCACGTGGTACAAATTTGACTAATGTTATTGGTAGAATTAGACAGTAAGAGACTATCAAATCGAAGATATTTTTTCTCAACGCTGACGCTATGATACATGTCAACTGTTTTTTTTTTATTTGTTACAAACTGTAATTTTCTCAATCAGAAATTGCTGTTTGTCAAAATTCATACTTATAATGTGTCAGGATAGAGGATAGAGATATAATAGGTAGGAACACGCCAAATTGAGAAAGGTAACCATAATTTAAAACTATTTTGACAGCTATTGAAAAAATATACCTAACCAAACATTTTGGACTCATTCAATATAATATTCTCCCCAAATATAACTCGGACTATAAGTAATCATTCATAGGTGATAGCATTCGTGCTGCGCACTCGTGCTCTCACCAATGATAATCACTGAGCTTTATAAAACTCTACTTTTCATCGATATTGGCTCATACCCATCGGAGTTGTAACCAAAAACGCTCAGAAAGCACTTTATATTTCAAATGCTCATAACTTTGGATAGAATCATCGTAGAAACTTGTTTTTTTGGAAGATTAAAGGAAATTGTGTGAACTTTAATCTCCTTACCTTGTATATGGTGTACCATTTTTTTTGTACTCCGTGCAAGTTGTTAAAGTTGGACATTTTTTTCAGTCAAAAACTTTTTTTTCTCTCTGGTGGTTTACGGGACATAGAATTCAAAAATTGACAATTAGTTGTCAGTTTTTAGTTTGTAAAACAATTGTTGAATAGCAAGATTTCATTAGTCACGGGTTGCGCAGCAACGAGTGGTTTTAGTTTTAAAACACGCAAAAACATCCGCACAACAATCGAGGAGTTGATTTTCAAAACTAAATAAATCCACACTTACATATTTAGAATAAAACGCAAGAAACTGTAAGCATTCTTAAATTTTAAAATAAATTATCCGTGCAAAAATTAATAAACTTAGCTTAATATGTACATTTAACCTATCAAAAAATTAATTTTCAATGACCAATGGTAGGTCAATTATTTCAAATTTTATATTGGATTTGTTAAGTTTTGATTTGAAACGATGGATATGTTAAGTTTTGATAATCAATATGTATGAACGTATTTAATATACTGGATTTTGTGCAGTTTTGGAAGAATATTCAATACAGAAAATTTCAAAATGACATTTTTTATAATGCAAGGCATGATCCATACTTAAGTATTTACACTATTATTCAAATAAATATTTTAACTGGCATCTATGACTGGTATTGGATACTTTAACAACAACAAAATTGGATTTGTTTAATTTTGCAGGGAACAGACACATTTATATATGGATATCTATAGAATTTATGAAGTTTTGGTAGAATATAAGTATCTTATCGAATGTATTCAGTCATTTTGAGCGCGAAATGATGTATAACTCAAATTTGTTTAAAAGTGGATTTATCTAGTTTTGCAAATCAACTCCTCAATCGGTAACTAACATAGAAATTTTCTTGTCAAAGCAAACTTGTTTTGATCCTAATTTAAATTTAAAAGGATTTTTTTATATTTTTCGAGTTTTTAAAATTTTATCGTAGATAAAATCTTATACGATACACATACGTAAAGCATTTTTAGTCACTCACGGGTCTTAAAACACTCGCTGCGCTCGTGTTTCAATTCGAACTAAATATTTGCTTTACGTACTTGTATCGTAAATAACTATTCCCAGCAACACAATAGTTATTTATTATACAAGACGATAAAGAGTTTTTATCGACTCGTGAAAGATAGTCCACTCGCTCCTCCGTCGCTCCTCCGTCGCTCGTGAACTACAATAATATCTTTCACTTATCGTTAAATGATCTCTTCATCGTCGTGTACAATATATTATTTTATTTTGTACTTAATGTTAAATAATAATAATTTATTTATGTTTTTAAATGTCAACTCGCAAAGATGTTTTCAAATATCATAGTACCTACCTACCTTTTCATTATGTTTTGTAATGTATTTTAAATAAAGTGTAGATAAAGAGCTTTTTTATCTACATTTGATGTTAAATTCTTTATCTACAAAAAATGAACGCAAATAGCCTACTTTTAACATTGAGTAAAAAATAATAGTATATTACATACCGCGGTGGAAAGTGTTTCATTTCAGTCGAGAGCTAAGATAGCTAAACCACTGCGCAAAGTGCCGAGGCTGTAATGAAACTTTCCACCGAGATTTGTATACTATTTTATTCACAATCAAAAATTGACAAAAAAAATATCAATAGAGAAATTTGACGTTTTTACTTCCTTGTACGGAGTAATAAGGAAGTATTGTAATCCCTTTTCTGAATCCATTATGACTAGTTTCGTCGTGACGTCTGTACGTATGTACGTACGTATGTACGTACGGACGTATGTGTGTAGCATAACTCTAATACGGTTAGACGTAGAAAGCTGAAATTTTGTATTTAGGACTGTTATAGCATCTAGTTGTGCACCTCCTATTTTTGGTTTCAATCTATAAACCGGAAGTAGTACTTTTTAAAAATATTTTGATAAATAATTAATTTTAGACAATTTTTTTAATTTTAATTGAAAGATTATGTGATTATTATCTACAATCGGTATTTTATAAAAATTTTCTGTATCTTCTATCATTTAAGAATAATTAAAGTATATACTTATAATTTAGTATTTCGGTATCTTGTACTCCATGACATTTGCTACTACGTAAAATTTAAATGATTATGACATGACAGTGACAGTGGCAGTGACAATAGTAAAATATCGTTTATATCTTCTTTTGCAGTTTAAATAAAATTACTAAAATACATTTGTGAGATAGTAGCAGTAGTAGTACTACTTATATATTAATATATTTGTATAATATAATTCTACATTTTAGTTATTAAGAAAAGTATGAACAGTTTAATAGGCGTACAAGGAAGTCATGTGGTATCCACGTCAGATTTTTTCTTTTTCTGATGAAATATTTTTGTTTAGGTGGTGCGTTTGTTGTTTCTCAAATTATATTTGTTGATTTGATATTATTAATACTTAATTTAATAACAAAATGCATCCAAAAAGTTATTTATAAACTTAATTGGTTACTAAAAAACCGTTTGAGAATCTCTAGCATTTATTTGACAACATCTGATATCCGAGCAACAGTCCGGAAATTTAGTTAGGTATAATAAATATATTTGGTGGAAAAATTTGGTGATATGTCCAAAAATGTTAGCTTTTTTTTTAAATATCTCGTTCTCAAGGCTATAAAAGCCAAATTATCATGGGGTATTATTTTTCAATTTTGCATCTTTTGATACTGATATTGCAATATATATTTAAAATCTTTTTTTTTAATTTCGTAGGTTTGAAAGAAAATTTAGGACCGGTTGGAAATTGAAAGTTTACAATAACAGACTTTCCAACAGAAATTGACATATTATATTACTAACGGATTGTGAATAAGTATGTTTCGTAGGTAAATGAAAAAATATAACAGTAAATAAATGAAGAAAGTGTGAAGCGACTGTGTGTGTGTAGTAAATAAGGGAAATATCCAGGAATGCAGCCTGTATTAATAATTTATTTCAGTCTAAAGGCCAACGCTTCGCCACCTTACACAAATTTGTAAAAATATACAATAAAACACTTACAGACTTAAAAAGTAATGAAAAGTAGATCATCAAGGTGAGTGCGGTCAGGAGACCCCCGTCAGGAAAGAAGTTCCTTACGTTATAGACATACCGTTTTTGGCCACCTAGTACTTTAATTTAAGAAATTGCAGAAATCCAATTTTTAAAATTTTAATATTTTTTCGAATTTAATTTGAGACATGGACCACCTAGTATAAAAATCCAATTTTCGAAATTTTAATATTTTTTCGAATATAATTTGAGATATAGATATACCATTTTCGACCACCTAGTACATTAAGTTAAGAAATTGCAGACATACCGTTTTTGACCACCTAGTAGATTATGTTAAGAAAATTGTAATATTTTTTCGAATTTAATTTGAGATATGGACATACCATTTTTGACCAACTAGTACAGAAATCAAATTTTTAAAATTTTAATATTTTTTCGAGCACACACACACACACACACGCACGCACACAACCGTATATAATATGTCAGTTCGCTCCAACCGCAAGCCGCGTTAAAGAACGTCGTTCTAAAAATATAAAAAATCTGACGTGGCCATCACACAACCTTCCGCCATATCTAGACTTTAAACAGAAATGTATACGTACAATCCGGTGCCCATTTAAAATATACAAATACAAATCTAAAATATTGAAACACAGAAATTTGCATCATCTGAATAAAAAGTTTCATTCACAGGAAAATTCTTCTGTGCTGAAGCCATCCTCCGTTCAATTACTACATTTAATATCTTATACTTATGACATATAGCACTAGTATGTCAACTTGTCACCCATCTCACCTGTCAATATTTTTTACACAGAAACAAAATTCAGTCGAACATGGATTACAAGATTTCAACGTTTTATTTGATAAATTTATTTTTTAATTTTACTGCAGTTCTTTGATGCTACCAGATAAAGACAATTTTTTTATAACGTAAGTTGCAAATAACTTTGCCTCTTATTCTTATTACAAATAAATACTATATTTATCCAAATTTATATAAATTTTTCACAATTAATCTTTTCAATCTTCAAAAAATATCACTTCCGGTGAAGATATTTGTACCAAAATCTAATGGGTTCTTCCAATTTATATACAAATGTTAAATACCAAATATCAAAATTTTTGGGTAATTCGTATTTGAGTTATCCGACTGACAGAAATCCGGCCCTGACCACATACACACACACACACACACACACACACACACACACACACACACACACACACACACACACACACACACACACACACACACACACACACACACATACATACATACAGACATCATCGTGAAACTATCAAAAATGAATTGTAAGGGCCCTAATTCGTGCTCATCCACTAAAAACTCACTACCCGATTTTTAGCATGATTCCAATACCTTCCTTTACAGGTAAGCGGAAGGTAAAAATCGAGCACTTCTACTCCACGCAATCATCACAGAAAACAGTTGATGAGTAAAGTGAGTAAATAAATATTTTCAAAGCCAAAATTATTTATTTCTAAAGGAAATATATTTCTTACGAAAAAAAAACAAAATATTGCACGTAATAATTATGACCCAAATTAAATTAGTTTATCCTAAAATAAAGAAAAATAGGTGGAACTCAATTAAGGGTAACCATGCTGGGAAAACATGATCGGGATTTAATTAACGTACAATAGAAAACTATGTCAAAATGATTAGAAATGTTTAAAGTTTTGAGCAAAATGTCTTATGAACAAAATCTTATTCTACATTTACATTGAAATAATTATGCTTGAACAAACAAAAATTTAAAACCATTAGTAAATACCTGTGATGTTCAACCTGACGACGCTTTTACCCATTTCACGGGGTATCCACAGTCGTGATGGAGCCGGGCAGGTAGCAGTGACAGGGTCCTCTGTACAGCGGCACGACCCGCAGTAGCGCTCGCCGGGCTGCAGTGCTGACGTCGAGTTGCACATTGTAACAACCGCATCTTTCCATTCCTTCCCTGCTACTTCACTGGGACTCGCGCATGTTGGTTTGTCATCAACATTATTCCATAAATCACTATACACATAGGCACTCATTGCTTCACATAACATTCTGTCACAATGCCATGGGTTCGAATTCAGGTGGAAGTATTTCAAACTAGACAATTTGCTTATAATGTTCCAAGATAAACTATTAAGTTTATTGGAACTAAAGTAAAACTTTGTTACACGGGGCAGATTTACAAAACTGTTTATTTCTATAGATATTATTTCATTTTGATGTACATGAACTTGTTCTAATTGTTTCAAATTCAGAAACAAGTTTTCCTGCAGAACACTTAATTTATTGTAACCAAGATATATTTGTTTTAAATTTGGCGTATCTGTAAACAAATCCGTCGGCAATTTTGAAATAGAATTATAATGCAGAGATATAACGGTTACATTTGTCATATTTCGAAAAGCATGACTTTCTACAACATGAATATGGCAATCGTGCATGTTTATTATTTGTAATTTTTTGAAAGTAATAAATTGATTTTGTTTGATTGTTGGTATATTCTGATCTAAAACAAATAAATTTAAATATTAATTAATATTAATTTATCTAATTCTAAATAGAATAACCATAAAAATAACGTACGTTGTATGTTAATTACTTGTATGTCTGCTGGTAGAATACTTGTATCTGGTACTGCCGTTAATGTGTTTGCAGTTATACATTCTGAACTTTTTAAACTTTCCCATTTGATGGCAGCCCCAAACTCACCGTCACCTGTGTAGCAGTTACACGGGCCACACTCAAGCGCTTGGACCACTGCACAAGTCAACACCAACAACGTTACACTACACAACATGTTGAAAATGCTCTGTTGGTTGTAAACACATGTACTGGTATTTATACTAAATTATAACAGCAAAAATGGACATTTTTATCGACTGACTATACTATGAACAAATTTATATGCGCAGTAAGTAACGTCAGTTAGCAAAAAGTCTTTTAGATAAGGGGGGAAAATAAATAACAGCTAAAGGAAAAATTCTTAAATGTTAACTTACATCATCATGTGGATTTAATATCAAGGATATGAAACATCTGGATGTACGGTTTGGTTTGTTTACGATTTGCACATATTTTATTATGTTATTTAATATTTCTGCTTCATAAGTATTTATCAGTAATCGGCACAAATTTTCGAGTATGAGGTTTTGGTGGATAAGCCTATAAATAATAAGATTTTTTCATCCACGATAACACAAAATTGTTACTAAACATGTGTACCTAAATTAAAATTTTTACGATTATAAGAATAAGTATTCTTAAGACCCCAGTTAATTTTTGAATCAAAGCAAATCCACAAACCTCAAGTGGTAGGTAACTTTATTTGAAGGTCGAGATGATTTTTTTTAAATGTTTGATAAATAATGTATTTATAGCACTTTGTATATGAAGAAATAATGAAAGAAAATGTGTAGTCCATGATCGTTTATTACGTAAAATTTAGGGTTACCAGACGTCATCTTTTTTAGGGTAGACGTCCGAGTCCGGTTTATTTTCTCATATTTAATAAAATTGGCCTCTTTTTAGAAATTCTGATACTTGCATTGTTAAATTTTCGGTATTCGTCGTAATAGGAAAAAAAGAATTATTTTAAATTGTTAATGTTAAGAATATCTCGTGGATGAAAATTACATTAAAATATTTCATTATTTTAATACTACTTACTTATTATAATTTCACATTTATATTTGTTTACCTCACTTTGAAAAAATCGCCTTTGATTATGATTTTAGCCAGTGACAATTTTTATATTCAAATTAAATATTTAGATATTTTGATGGTAAACCTACAGGATTAATTCCCAATTACAGGATGGTAGTGGTGTTATTATAATAGTGGAATCCAATCACTCGGGCCCAGTGGTATTATTGCTGGGAATCGAAGTAGCTAGCATGCTAGGTGGACCACTTACCACCTTTACCCCTTAATTTATTACCGTCTTTAATTTATTGAATTAAGCTATTTAACTTTGTATATTTTCAAAATCTGATTTGAATTTTTGATATTATTATTATTATTGTATTTTCTTTGCGAATTTTTAAAATTTAAATTCTGTTAAAATTGCTCGCTACGCCTCTTTCTTAAAAAATTTCGCCTCGTTTCGCTTGGCGTCCTCTTTTCGAGATAAGCAAATATGGTAACCCTAGTAAAATTTAATTTAAATAGTGACAGTTGACATAGGTAGGTACCTAGTAAGTTTACATCTTGGTAATGGCAATATATAACTAATAAAATTGATATAGTAGAAATTTTTGGAGAGTAGTCACGTCATCAATGTTGGTCACTAAGATAATGACGTCACGGAACCAGATAATGAAGTCACGGAATCTACATGGTATACTAATTTAATTTTTTAAATGTAATGTGTGTTGCATTATTGAATTTACATGCGATGCTAATTTTGCGATCAATTCAATTGAATTATTAGACAATTATTTAAATATCATTGTAGAATTTAATATATTTCCAGGTACAACAAAGAAAATATGAATGTCATGTAAACGTACAACACAAAAAACAATTCTTAATTCAGTAATACCAATGTGTGGTGAAAAAACAAATTACAATTATTTTTAATAAATGAAAAATGCTTTAAAATTATTGTAAAATTAATCAAAATGCTCTATTCTTATAGTATGCAAAAATTGTATTTATTTTATTCATTTAACGTCACTCCGTCATTACTACAGTTATTTTTAAATTTTGTACTATTAGGTACTTTATACTATACGATATATTAAGTTATTGAATTAAAAGAGTAGATTTTGACGGAAGGTCTTGTACTGCCCTCGTTAAATTTTTTATCAGGATTATTATTATTTAAATTTCATTATATTTTACTAATTTTGAGAATATGACTCTAATATCTAGTAACACGATTTAATTATTTATTGATCTATTTTATTTTTAATTTATTGTTGTGTGAAAAACAAACACATTTAGGTAATGTTTGTTTTGTTGATTCAATAAAAAAAATATATTTTTTCTACGCCCCTCTTTCAGATAGTCCGCACCCCACAGGTTGAGAAACGCTGATTTTATCAATTATAGAACGTAAAATATTGTTTATTTCTATTTATACGTATACATTAAAATATTTAAAATTTATTGATAGCTTATATAAAACATAACAAACAATAAAAATATTAAAACAATTAATTGTTAAGCAAATACTATATAAAATATACTAAATAAAAATACTGTAACTAAGCACATTTCTGCAACTTGGTTCAATTTGCAGAAAATATGAGAAACGCATATTCAAAGAACGAATGAGAGATAAAAGTTAATACCGATTTTTGACCTATCCTAACCTTACCTAATTTTGCATATTGACTATTCAAACTAGGGTTTGGTTAGGTTAGGTTAGTTTTTAATTTTTACAAGTTAAAACTAGATTTATCTGACTTCGAGTTTTAACGGTAACAAGTACATTTTTTATAAAACCAATCTTTAGAATGATTATTATCCTACTATCATTCGTTGTTTCAAATACGGTGTAGTTGCCGTAGTTAATAAAAAATCTGACGTGGACACCACATGACTTCCTTGTACGCCTTGTGTGTTCATACTTTTCTTAATAACTAAAATGTAGAATAATATAAAAAATTCTTTTAACTTATTATACTAGTATACTCACAAATATATTTAGCAGAAGAAGATATAAAGCATATTTTACTATTGTCACTGTCATGTCATAATCATTTAAATTTTACGTAGTAACAAATGTTAATCGATCATGGACTACAAGATACCGAAATACTAAATTATAAATATATAATTTAATTATTCCTAAATGATACCAGATACAAAAATATTTATAAAATACCGATTTTAGGTAATAATCACATAATCTTTCATTTAAAATAAAAAAATTTGTGTTAAATTAAATATTTATCGAAATATTTTTAAAAAGTACTACTTCCGGTTTGTAGATTGAAACCAAAAATAGGAGGTGCACAACTAGATGCTATAACAGTCCTAAATACAAAATTTCAACTTTCTACGTCTAACCGTATTTGAGTTATGCGACACACATACGTCCGTACGTACATACATACGTATATACGTACAGACGTCACGACGAAACTAGTCATAATGGATTCAGAAAAGGTCAAAACGGATATTTCCATCAAAATCTGAAAACCGAAATTTTTCGGGATTACAATACTTCCTTATTACTCCGTACAAGAAAGTAATAAATTTTGAGGCCACAAACATTCCACATATTCGTTATTTTGCTTTTGTTGCCTGTGTGTCGCTTGTGTATGTCTTCTGTGTGTCCATGTGTGAACAGGGCCTAACGTATTATGTTGTTTATAATTATCAATAAATGTGTCATATTAAAAGATAGTAACAGTTAATAATACGGTTTTAAAAAAATTATATTTTTATGTATTCAATAGGTACACGTATACAAAAAATCTTTAAAAAATAAAATAAGAATATTAAAAGTATCGTGAATTATATTTCTATGAAAAATAAAATGTAATTCTAATTTGAAATTAGTGCTAGTAATTTAATTACAATTTGTGCATGTAATTGGATGATTTAATTAGTTTAACATTTTGACCTAAAGTAATGTAATTTAAACGATTGTAATTTAATTACCATTCAGACTATAATTACAAAAAAATAATTAATTATTATTTTTGTCCTAAGTAGTGGAACATCCTAACATTGTTGTTGATTATCGTTTGACATAAATATAAAAAGTATGTGAACAGATGAGCAGAATGTTACATAATAAAACTACAAAGTTTTTTTAGGCCAGGAGGCAGGACCGGATCTAGGGCTGTCGGCACTCTGCTGCAATATTCACTTATGATGCCTCCCTCCGCCCAATTTTTTTTACCTCTCGCCACTCAGTCGTGTAATGGCCGTTTGCACCAGATGATTCGATTCCAAATTTCCCGTCGCCAAGCAGTTCCGGACCGAAAATCGATTACGTTGTGGTAAAAAACTTTCGGGAAACAGGATCTGTTGTCGCGTGTTCGAGCAGTTCGAGGTCGTCCACCTCTCTTCCTGACAACAGATCCTGTTTCCCGAAAGTTTTTTACCCACAACGTAATCGATTTTCGGTCCGGAACTGGTTGACGACGGGGAATTTGGAATCGAATACGGAACGCACGCTGGGCGGCGATTACAGACTCGCTTCCACGGCAAAAACGCGTTGCTCGTTTGTCCACATTATGTTTACGACTGAAACTTTTGTAACGCAAACTTCATATTTACCGGCCGCTATACACGCCATTCCCATCTTTTTACGACCTCTGCTCGCTTCACAATTCTCTATTGAAAGTAGGGAGGATGTTTTGCCCCAGCTTTTAGTTGAAAGTAACATTTTCTATGCATCACTAAAAACCTACGTTGAGCCGGCCCTGCAAGGAGGATAAATTTACAACTGCGTAAGAAAAAATAACTTACATAATTTTGTAGGATCAATGTCAAGGTTATGCTTCATAACCTTCTAAATTCGGGAAATAAGATGTAATTTGTTTACCTATGACATGTATATTTTTTATTATTAAATTAACGTTTTTTAATTTAATAAAATAACATAAGAAATATTTGGTCAATTAGTTTGTTGGCTGTTGTATATCAAAATAGTTATTTGTACGTTAAATAGAGTTTAAAGGACGAATTTGTTTAAGAATGAGGGGTAAGCCGAGTTCTTAGTAATTAGAAGAGTCCTCTAAAACTCAGTTTATGTACCTACGTATTACATACAAAAAAGTAAGTATATGCTCTCCATATCTGTTTAGTAACTATTCGAAATTATCTTAAATTACAACATTAAAATAAATTTTTTAAAAACGTAGGCGATGAAACAATGAAAATCAATGACAATAATCCTAGTTCATTGCCTAGGTTACGTTATTTTAGAGAACTGGATCCCCTAATATGTTATTTTGCGCACTCAAAACAGTTCGCAAAGTAACGATTTCAGAGGGCATATACCAAAAAAGTTTAAATGGAATTTATATTCTTGTTATTGAAAATCTTTGTTTCAGTTATTTCATGATCATGGTACATTTGTTTCTTCGTAAAATTAAAATACCTATTATTGCAGTAACAGTGGACATCAAAATATATTCATAAATAGAATGTTTAATAATTATGGTAATTGGAAAAATAGTGCACATAAATAATGTACGAAATAAAAATAGTTTTTAAGCAAGTTAGAAATATTGTGACGTGACTACATTTCACTACAACCTCTAACAACATATT
Organism: Agonum fuliginosum; assembly: GCA_947534325.1. NCBI lineage: Eukaryota > Metazoa > Arthropoda > Insecta > Coleoptera > Carabidae > Agonum > Agonum fuliginosum. Next base: position 20,255,774 of record OX384043.1, read on the forward strand.
GACGGAATGAACAAAATAAAGATAAAATTAAATTCATAAATCTGTTTTACTACGTTAATACCAATTAATAATAAAAGTGGCATAATACCCTTAATAGCTATAATTTAATTAATATATTTAATCATCGTTCATAATTTTTTTTAATACACTCTCTTCCGCGAGTGTTTCACTCTGACTCTGAGTAAAATTTCCTTGTTTTGTTAACGGAATGAAGGTGTAATGTAAAAGCAAAAGTCCTTGTTTAAGATTAGAATGATCTGGTTTGTTGGAAATGTGACTCACTAGAACAGAACAAATGTTTAATATAAATAAGACGTATCTAAAATAATACGTAGCGTAGATAATACCTTCTTTCAAGCTAACAGAAGTTCGGCGATCAACATAAAGTAAAAGTTCATCATCATCACATTGCTCGCAGTCCTGTACATGACATACGTAGTAGCCTTGCTGTTCAGGACGAATGTTCCTCAGTGTTAACTCAGACGTCAAGGTTTCTTCGGAAATATTTTGATATAATTTTGGTAGTTTTCTTCCATTGAATGTCCAACGAACACGTGATACGAAGCAGTAGTCACAGTGCAGAGTGACGTTGTCGCCCTCAGTCACACTGGTGACGCTGGAGCTGATGCTGGGCTGGAACTGCAGGTGGACTCCAGTCCAAGGCTTCTTGTGGACATGGCGCGGTGATGAGCACATTGGTTCTTTATCCGCGGCCCACAACTCGCGGCTCACGACCGCGTTCATCACAGGGCACAACGACAAGTCGCACTTCCACGGGTTGTCGTGGAGCGCCAGCAATGACAACGCTCTCACGTCTCCAAATATGTTTAATTTTAACGTCTGCAGACGATTATTACTTAGATCCACTGATTCTAATGACGGTAGATTAGCAAAACAATAATCCTCTATGGAAATCAGTTCATTGTGAGACAAATTAACCTCTTCCAAATTAATCAAATTAGAAAAAATAATTTTTTGAGCACTCGTTAACTTGTTATGTCCAAGAGAAATTATTTTTAAATTTTGTACAGGTTCAAATGCATTTGATTCTACAGTTTTAATATTGTTGTTTTCTAAATATAATATCTCCAGATCTTTAAAATGAAGGAAATCATTGTCATTCACTTTAGACATGTTTTGGCCTAAAACAAAACAAAAAGTTAAGTAAACACTAATTCTTAAGGTAGGAAATCCGTCGATCATAAGCGTGCGTGATTTGGGTGTGACTTAAGGCTAATGCAGTCAAATAATGAGAAATAATTCATTAAAAATTGTAGATTTGGATATAAATATCAAATCATAGGTATCCATTGAAATAAAAAAGATAGTAAAACTACTGCTAACCTCCATATATATATATATATATATATATATATATATATATATATATATAGGGGAAAATGTTGTACCTTGGGACGCACTCAAACTTAGATCACTGTTTTTAATTACAATATATAAAATAATAATTTTTAATTTTTGTTAAAAACATAGAACTTATAATTAACTTGTAACATAAGTATACATTAATGCTAATGATGGTTGTCATTTCGGCGCCGAAACGTCCAAAAATTTAATAATTTTATTTCTGATCCTACTGCCACATAAGATTTTAACATAAATAGTGTTTCTGGACCACATTATATCATATCATATACTATTATTCTTTCAAATATCATCAATCCCCAGCATATTTATCGCCATAATGCGTAATGATGCATATTCCAGAACTATTTGCTGATTAAAACAATGTTTTGTTGTTGTTGAAAACAGGTATTTTTAATCAATAAAAAAAACGTTTTATACATATAAAAAGTTTTTTGACAATCCTGTTACAGGGATGTGGCGGGAGGTAAAATTAAGTGTATACCTGTGATGTTTAATTTGACGACTGCTTCACGTATATCATGTGCTATCCATGGACGATATGGTGCAGCGCAGGTAACAGTGACAGGGTGGTCTGTACAGCGGCACGTCCCGCAGTGGCGCTCGCCGGGCTGCAGTGCTGACGTCGAGTTGCACATTGTAACCACCGCATCTTCCCAGTCATATCCTTCTACTTCCGCTGGACTCGCGCATGTTGGATTGCTTTCACCATTATCCCATAAATGACTGTACACGTAGGCACTCATTACTTCACATAACATTCTGTCACAATGCCATGGATTTGAATAAAGTTGGAAGTATTTTAAACTCATCATTTTATTCATAATGTACCAATTTAAACTACTAAGTTTATTGGTACTAAATAAGAGTTTTGTTAAACGGGGTAGATTTACAAAACTGTTTTTTTCTATAGATATTATTTCATTTTGATGTATATAAACTTTTTCCAATTGTTTCAAATTCAGAAACAAGTTTTCCTGCACAACACTAATTTTATTGTAACCAAGATATATTCGTTGTAAATTTGGCGTATCTGTAAACAAATCGGTCGGCAATGTTGAAATTTCATTATTATTCAGAGATATAACGGTTACATTTGTCGTATGCCGAAAAGCATGACTTTCTACAGTATAAATATCACAATAGTCCAAATTTATTATCTGTAATTTTTTAAAAGTAATAAATTGATTTTGTTTGATTGTTGGTATAAGTTGATCTAAAACAAATATATTTAAATATTAGTATTTATCAAATTTTAAAAGGAATAACCGTAAAACATAGCGTACCATATATGTTAATTACTTGGGTGTCTGCTGGTAGAATACTTGTATCTGGTACTGAAGTTAATTCGTCGGTAGTAAGACATTCTACTGTTTTTAAACTTTCCCATTTGATATGCTGTCCGGCATGACCGTCACCTGTGTAGCAGTTACACGAGCCACACTTACGAGCTTGGACCGCTGCACAAGTCAACACCAACAACGTTACACTACACAACATGTTGAAAATTCTCTTTCAGTTGATGTAAACAAATGTACTGATATTTATACTATGTTATAATTTATATACTGGTCATTTTTTATTGATTGACTATATTATAAAAAATATATATGCGCAGTAAGTAACTGCAAATAAATGCAATAGGTCATTTTAGATAAGGCGAGAAATAAATAATAATTTATATATTGGTCATTTTTTATTCATTGATTATATTATAAAAAATATATATGCGCAGTAAGTAACTGCAAATAATTACAAAAGGTCATTTTAAATAACTGCTAATGGAAGATTTTAATAAATGGCGACTTACATCATCATGTGCATTTAATTTCAATGTTATAAAGCATCTGGAAATAAGATGTGCTTTGTTTATGGGTCGTACATATTTTATGTTATCGATCAAAATATTCGAGAAGGAATTTTTAATGGATAAGCACGTTTCAAGATCTGTACAATATTTCGTCCGTTACAAATTTTTTTGATGGTAACCAACCTACAGGATTAACTCCCAATTACGGGATGGTTGATGTTATTATAGTGGAATCCAACCACTCGAACCCAGTGGTATTATTGTCGGTTGTGCTAGGAATCGAAATGGGGACCGCTACCGCTGAGCTAACCACTGGCCGTATGGTAATAAACATGTAATAACCAATTAAAGATTAATAAGAATCTTAAGAGCACAGTTAATTTTGGTAGAAATCCAAAAACTGAAAGTAGTGTAAGTACTACTTTACTTGTATGTCGATATTATTTTTTTAAATAGCTCGATAAATAATGTATTTAACAATTTAACAATTTATGTAATAAGAAAATTGAAAGATACTTTAATTTTCTGCAAATAATTTTCAATATATTTGGAGTAACTATTTAAGAATACCTACATAATTATTTTTTAGTTTTTAGAACTCCATAGTATCTTAGTCTATGATCGTTTTTGTTACTACAGTGACAGTTTGTTGTTGACATTGTAGAATAAATTTCTAACTGACATTTTGACAGTAAACATAAATATTACATCTATTACACTTCAATCTGATAATTCGATGTGTTGGTGTAAAAACGGCGGTTTATCACACATAGCATAGAAAAAATAATACTATAGAATTTTGATTTACTCCTTCTAGTTTAAAAACAGACCACAGTAAAATTTATGGTAAAAGTAAATTAGTTGAGAGAGTAAATTTCGGCGGTAGGTGATGGCTTTTTTCAGACTTTTTATCAGAAATATTAGAGAAATTTAAATACAAGTCCATTCTTAGTTTGTAAGAACTGGTAAAATTGCGAATAGTTGTTGCGTAGTAACGGACAAACGACTGTCAAAATTCACATATTTGTCAGTAATGTCAAAATAATACAGTTTAAGCATTTAGTGTCAAAATTTTCAATAATATATACCTACCTAGAGTGGTTTTATCAGGTTTTATCTGCCTTCTTCGAACAAATAGAGCATTCTAATTGGTCAAAAATGACGTATGTGGAATAATTGCTAAAAAAAACAAACTATACCTTATTTCGAACAAATAATAAAGTATTCTATTTTACTTGGTCAAAAATCACGTGTATGTAATAATTATTATACAATTATGATTAAATGAATTGAAACCTATTACATTCCATTTGTTTAAAATGCGCCGCCAGCGAATTTTTTTAAAGATTCAATATAGACACCTTTATAATTGAAAATAACATTTTCCATGCATTACTAAAAATCTACATTTAGCCGGCCCTGTAAAGAGGATAAATTTACAACTGCCAAAGAAGAAAATAACTTACATTATTTTGTAGGATCAATTTCAAGGGATATAAGATGTAATTTGTCTATGACATGTATATTTTTTATTATTAAATTAACATTTTTTCATTTAATAAAATAACATAATAAATATTTGGTCAATTAGTTTTTTCAATAGAGTTTTAAAAAACGAATTTGTTTAAAGATGAGAGGTAAGCCGAGTCCTTATTAATTAGAAGAGTTCTCTAAAACTCAGTTTGTGTATCTACTAAAAATTTTTAGTATATGCTCTCCAAATTTGTTTAATAGCTATACGAAATTAATCATAAGTTATATCCCGAGTGCAATGAATTTAATCGATAAATTTGACATGTCTGGCTTATGAAATAAATTTTGCTTAAAAAGTGTTTGAGTACATAATAATTTGAAAAAATCCCGAGACCGCAGGTCGAGGGATTTTATCTTAAATTATTATGTACGATAACACTTTTTTAAAAGCAAAATTTTTTGAATAAGCCAGACGTCAAATTTATCGATTCAATTCTTTAGCACGAGGGGTATATGTTAAGATTATTTCATGAATTCATAGTTTTATGTGTAGGTACTTACAGTATTCATAGGAAGATTTTTGCAATCATACGTTGATTCTGACATCCATCTGACATCTGACAAATTTTGTTGTTATACGTAACCATTGCAACAATAGCAAATCGTTTGTTATTTTTATACTTCTGTCAGATAAAAGTCAAAAACTAATAAATAAAATCTGCTTGAAATGAATAATTTGGCATGTTTAAAGATATAGAATATCGGAAAACATAAAAATCATGTAAGTATCTTGCTAAATATGCGTTCAAAAAGCTCAAAATTTGTTAGAAAAAGCTAGCTCCAATTTAATCGCGATTAAATAGCATGGTGCTATTAATCACTTATTTAAATTGGAAAACAATGAAAAATAAGACAATCTGATTGGTCAAATTTATGATGAGTGAAATAATCGATAATATAACTTCAAAATATAATTTTGAAAACGTAGGCGATGAAACAATAAAAATCAGTGAAAATAATCCTAGCTCATTGCCTAGGTTACGTTATTTTAGAGGACTGGATCCTCTAAGATGTTATTTTGCGGACTCAAAACAGTTCGCAAAGTACCTAACGATTTCAGAGAGCATATACCAAAAAAGTTTAAATAGAATTTATATTACTGTTATTGAAAAACTTTGTATCAGGTATTTCATGATCGTGGTATATTTGTATTATTACAGTAACAATTATTGACATCATAATATATTCATAAATAGAATGTTTAATAATTATGGTAATAGGAAAAATAATGCACATAAATAATGTACGAAATAAAAATAGCTTTTAATCTAGTTAGAAATACTGTGACTACATTTTACTACAACCTCTACCAACACATTGAAGGTACGAACAAAATAAAGATAAAATTAAATTCATAAATCTGTTGTACTACGTTAATACCAATTAATAATAAAAGCGGCATAATACCGTTAATACCTATAGCTTAATTCTTAATATAAGTGCTAAAGCGTATTTAAAATAAAACAACAAGCGACTATAATTTATTTCTGGAAACCAATAATAATCTTATGAATAATCATTTCTTCGTTGTTTACTAGCAGTACTACTAATTCAGAAACACAAATTAGTGAAATATTTATTCATTGTTCATAATTTTTTTTAATACACTCTCTTCCGCGAGTGTTTCACTCTGACTCTGAGATAAATTTCCTTGTTTTGTTAACGGAATGAAGGTGTAATGTAGAAGCAAAAGTCCTTGTTTAAGATTAGAATGATCTGGTTTGTTGGAAATGTGACTCACTAGAACAGAACAAATGTTTAATACAAAGAAGACGTAACTAATCTAATACGTAGGGTAGATAATACCTTCTTTCAAGCTAACATAAGTTCGACGATAAACATAAAGTAAAAGCTCATCATCATCACATTGCTCGCAGTCCTGTACATGACATACGTAGTTGCCTTGCTGTTCAGGACGAATGTTCTTCAGTATTAACTCAGAAGTCAAGGTTTCTTCGGAAATATTTTGATATAATTTTGATAGTTTCCTCCCATTGAAAATCCAACGAACACGCGAGACGAAGCAGTAGTCGCAGTGCAGAGTGACGTTGTCGCCCTCAGTCACACTGGTGACGCTGGAGCTGATGCTGGGCTGGAACTGCAGGTGGACTCCAGTCCAAGGCTTCTTGTGGACATGACGCGGTGATGAACACATTGGTTCTTTATCCGCGGCCCACAACTCGCGGCTCACGGCCGCGTTCATCACAGGGCACAACGACAAGTCGCACTTCCACGGGTTGTCGTGGAGCGCCAGCAATGACAACGCTCTCACATTCGCAAATATGTTTAATTTTAACGTCTGCAGACGATTATTACTTAGATCCACTGATTCTAATGACGGTAAATAAGCAAAACAATAATCCTCTATGGAAATCAGTTCATTGTGAGACAAATTAACCTCCTCTAAATGAATCAAATTAGAAAAAATAATTTTTTGAACACTCGTTAACTCGTTATGTCCAAGAGAAATTATTTTTAAATTTTGTACAGGTTCAAATGCATTTGATTCTACAGTTTTAATATTGTTGTTTTCTAAATATAATATCTGCAGATCTTTAAAATGAAGGAAATCATTGTCATTCACTTTAGACATGTTTTGGCCTAAAACAAAACAAAATGTTAAGTAAATCGAGAACATTATTCTTAAGGTAGGAAATCCGTCGATCATATTCGTGCGTGATTTCGGTGTGAGTTGAGGCCAATGTAGTCAAATAATGAGGAATAATTCATAAAAAATATCCATTGAAATAAAAAAGATAATTTAAGTTTAAACTGAAATGCAGTAGTATGACTGGAACCTTTTACATGTGATTGCTCAACAATTATTGTGGTGACGCATAGTTTTTATTAATTTTTTATAAATACCTCAAATATTAAAAAAAAACATATTCGTTTTCCAAACATGTGTTGGGTTGTTTTGATATAATATTTTCGAATCGTTTAGTAAAACTACTGCTAACCTCCATATATGTACGACATAAAATTTGGCGCGTGTTAGTATCAACTTTAAATTAAATTATCTTCGTTATTTTAACGGGTTTTTTATTTTTATCCAAATTCTACGACTTGTAATGAATGCTGTATTTTAATTTGAGTCATATTTCTGGTTGTGACTACCAGGTACCTACTTATCTACTACTACTAGATAAGGAAAGACAATGGAATAATTTAATACAATAATAGAAACCATGGTTATATAAAAATTTAACGGAATTTTTTTGCTACTAGCTTGTAATTAATGAATGAAAATTATTCTGTCACATGTTTAGTTTGACATTTAATTTAAAAATTGCTTTAATTGCCATTTTGAGTGTAAACAAGCAATTAATAAGGTAAATAATTTATAGTCCAGGCGAACTAGAAAATTTTTATATGGGCTCAGCGACAAAACTCAAAGAAAATGTTTTTTTTTTCATAGGAATGTTGTAATTGATTTCCTAATTAACATACTAAAAGTCCCTATCGATCCGCCTTGTGCTAAGTCCACTATCTTGAAAAAATGGTGGAACAAGACGACTTTTCTCCGGTTTTTTGCAATTATCTCGAAAATGGGTAATTTTAAACAAAAATCCCTAATACCAAACAGAAAGAGCATGAAATTTCCTTCAAGATAGTCCCATTTGCTTTTACGTTATTTATACAGTTTTTGAAATAATCGTAAATAAATATTTTTATAATTCTAACAATCTAAGCCGATTTGATTAAATCATGATTTTTTTCTCATATTACCCAAAACAACTGTAATTTATTAACGGATAATAATTTCGAATTCGGTATTTCAGTATTCGATTCTAAACATATTTTTCTATAATAATAATTTCATAATAGACATTTTAAGACGCCAGTTTAGAAAAAAAAAACATATTTTCAAATTCACAAAATTGTATTTTAGTCACTTCTTTCAAATTTTGTGTTTAATTTCTGTCCGGATTAAGATATTGACCACTTCGCTTTACTATCATTTTGAAAAAAATGACATCCATTTGTCACCTTGATTAATTTATTATTCTATCAAAATGAGTTAATTTGAAGACAATTATAGCGGTAATAGATAAAACTAGTATTAAATTAATAAATAAATTCAAGCACAGTTGCCGTACTTGTAAGAAAAAATATCGTACTTAATTCGTGTGAGAACTAGGGAAGTACCTACTTCTCCCACTAGTAAAGTAATATACTATTTGTTTGAAAAGACAAAATTACGCTTTTGTTGAAAATGACAAGAAATTGTATAATAGTATATTATGCAATGAGTTTATAATGATAGCTATTAATACGCGAGTATGGAATTACGATACGAGCCATGGCGAGTGTCGTAATTCATACGAGTGTATTAATAGCCATTATACACGAGTTGCATACGCTATTTTTTCTACTCCCATGCTTTCATTACAAAAAAAAACTATTCATTTCCATGAAATTTGCTTAGGTGTTTCATAATGAAAATCTGTATCGAAATGATAATCTGTATCGAAATGAAAATTTGTATCGAAATGAAAATCTGAATCGAAATGAACGTCATTAAAGTACAGACAATGCATATATAATAAGTAAATTAAAGCATGGGAGTAGAAAAATATATTTTTACGATTTTCCCGAAAACTGTATTAGTACTTACGGAAAAAATGGATAAGTATACCATTTTATAGTAAATTTTATGCTCTACAATATCCTATGTAACAATTTTTCTCGTAATATTAAAAATACGAGATAAATAAAGAAAACTAAAAATGCGGCCATTTTTACTTCCTTGTACGAAGTAAGGAAGTATTGTAATCGCGAAAAATTTCGGTTCTCAGATTTTGACGGAAATATCCGTTTTGACCTTTTCTGAATCCATTATGACTAGTTTCGACGTGACGTCTGTACGTACGTACGTACGGACGGACGTATGTGTGTCGCATAACTCAAATACGGTTAGACGTAGAAAGTTGAAATTTTGTATTTAGGACTGTTATAGCATCTAGTTGTGCACCTCCTATTTTTGGTTTCAGTCTACAAACCGGAAGTAGTACTTTTTAAAAATATTTCGATAAATATTTAATTTTAGACAATTTTTTTTATTTTAAATGAAAGATTATGAGATTATTACCTACAATCGGTATTTTATAAATATTTTTGCATCTGCTATCATTTAAAAATAATTAAAGTATATATTTATAATTTATAGTATTTCGGTATCTTGTAGTCCATGATCGATTAACATTTGTTACTACGTAAAATTTAAATGATTATGACATGACAGTGACAATAGTAAAATATGCTTTATATCTTTTTCTGCAGTTTAAATAAAATGACTAAAATATATTTGTGAGTATACTAGTATAATAAGTTAAAATAATTTTTAATATTATTTTACATTTTAGTTATTAAGAAAAGTATGAACACACAAGGCGTACAAGGAAGTCATGTGGTGTCCACGTCAGATTTTTTCAAAATGGCAGCCGTCTCTGGTACTTAAACTTTGGCACCACTTCTTATATGAAAGAGAATAGTTGAATTGACATGTATGCCAATTTTCACACTTTAATCACAAAATGCATAGTTTTGTTCTATAACCGTCGGACTATAAGAGAGATGTTGTAATGGGTCAAAATTTCGAGTATTAGTTTTTGGTGGATAAGAACGTTTTAGGGTCTCTAGAATACGAATTTAATATTTTCACGATGATGTCTGTGTGTGTGCGTATGTACGGACGTATGTGACGATATTTCGTCCGCTATAACTTTAAAATTATCAAACCTTTAATAACCATATTTCATATTTAAGGTTTTAATAAGGATCTTAACATCGGATAAGATTTTGGCAGAAATACGCAAACCGGAAGTAGTACTTTTTGAGACTTCATATAGTTTTACTTAAATAAATTGGCACATTACTTATTGACAATTTTTACAATTAAAAATAAAAGAAAATTATAATTATCTATGGGTACAGTTAATTTTAAATTTGTTGAATCTGGTAGTATTTAACAATAAAATAAAGTGCAACTAATATTCTATATTCAGAATTTGGCGAGAGGTCGTGTGTTGGTCAAATCCGATTTTTTGGTTCAAAACATGTTCTTTAATCAATAAAAACATACGTTTTATACAAATAAAATAATTTTAAACAAAAAAAATCTGACGTGGCCATCACACAACCTTCCGCCATATCTAGACTTTAAACAGAAATGTATACGTACAATCCGGTGTCCATTTAAAATATACAAATAAAAATCTAAAATATTCAAACAGAAATTTGCATCACCTGAATCAAAAGATTCATTCACAGGAAAACTCTTCTGTGTTGAAGCCATCCTCTGTTCAATTACTACATTTAATATCTTACTTCTTACTTATATGACGTTAGTATGCTAACATGTCACCCGTCTCACCTGTCAATATTTTTTACACAGAAACAAAAATCAACTGAACATGGATTACAAGATTTCAACGTTTTATCTGATAAATTTAGTTCTTAAATTTTACTGCAGTTCTTTAATGCTACCAGATAAAGACAATTTTTTTATAACGTAAGTTGCAAATAACTTTTCCTCTTATTCTTATTACCAATAAATACTATATTTTTCCAAATTTATATAAATTTTTGACAAATAATCTTTTCAATCTTCAAAAAATATCACTTCCGGTGAAGATATTTGTACCAAAATCTAATGAGCTCTTCCAATTTATATACAAATGTTAAATACAAAATATCAAAATTTTTGGGTAATTCGTATTTGAGTTATCCGACTGACAGAAATCCAGCCCTGACCACATAGCTACATACATACACACAATACACACATACACACACACACATACATACATACATACATACATACAGACATCATCGTGAAACTATTAAAAATGAATTGTAAGGACATTAATTCGTGCTTATCCACTCACTACCCGATTTTTAACATGATTCCAATACCTTCCTTTACAGGTAAGCGGAAGGTAAAAAACGTTTTTGTTTAAAATAAAAACCATATTTTTTGCCAACCCTGCTTACAGGTATGTGGCGGAATCTAAAATAAAATGTATACCTGTGATGTTTAATTTGACGACATATTCACGCATGTCATGTGCTATCCATGGGTGATACGGAGCAGCGCAGGTAACTGTGACAGGGTGGTCTGTACAGCGGCACGTCCCGCAGTAGCGCTCGCCGGGCTGCAGTGCTGACGTCGAGTTGCACATTGTAACAACCGCCTCGCGCCAATCCTTGCCTGCTACTTCACTGGGACTCGCGCATGTTGGTTTTCCATCAATATTATCCCAGAAATGACTGTATACGTAGCCACTCATCACTTCACATAACATTCTGTCACAATGCCATGGATTCGAATTAAGGTGGAAGTATTTCAAACTTGATAATTTGCTTATAATGTTCCAAGATAAACTATTAAGTTTATTGGAACTAAAGTAAAGCTTTGTTATACGGGGCAGATTTACAAAACTGTTTTTTTCTATAGATATTATTTTATTTCGTTGTATATAAACTTGTTCTAATTGTTTCAAATTCAGAAACAAGTTTTCCTGTAGAACACTTATTTTATTGTAACCAAGAAATATTTGTTTTAAATTTGGCGTGTCTGTAAACAAATCGGTTGGCAATTTTGAAATTAAATTAGAAGACAGAGATATAACGGTTACATTTGTCATATATCGAAAAGCATGACTTTCTACAACATGAATTTTGCAATAGTCAATATTTATTATTTGTAATTTTTTAAAAGTTATAAATTGATTTTGTTTGATTGTTGATATATTTTGATCTAAAACAAATCAATTTAAGTATTATATTATTTATATAATTTAAAATGGAATAACCAAAAAAAATAGCTTACATTTTATGTTAATTACTTCTGTGTCTGCTTGTAGAATACTTGCATCTGGTACCGAAGTTAATGTGTTTGTAGTAACACATTTTATTGTTTTTAAACTTTCCCATTTGACGCCACCCCCAACATCACCGGCACCTGTGTAGCAGTTACACGAGCCACATATACGAGCTTGGACCGCTGCACAAGTCAACACCAACAACGTTACACTACACAACATGTTGAAATTTCTCTTTGAGTTGATGTAAACAAATGTACTGATATTTATACTACGTTATAATTTATATACTGGTCATTTTTTACTGATTGACTATATTATAAAAAGGGAGTGTCTATTCGTACGCTACCGGTCCACCGGTGCACCGGTGACTCGGGTAACATCGGCTACCGATGAGCACTGGTGGCACCGGTCGTCAGCACCGGCGCACCGGTAGCACCGGTGGCACCGGTAGCATCGGTGGCACTGGCGCACCGGTGGTACCGGTAGCATCGGTGGCACCGGCGCACCGGTAGCACCGGTAGCACCGGTGGCACCGGCGCACCGGTAGTACCGGTAGTACCGGTAGCATCGGTGGCACCGGCGCACCCGTCATCAGCACTGGCGCACCGGTGGTACCGGTAGCATCGGTGGCACCGGCGCACCGGTCATCAGCACCGGCGCACCGGTCATCAGCACCGGCGCACAGGTAGCACCGGGGCACCGGTCATAGGCACCGGTAGTACCGGTGGAACCGGCGCACCGGTAGTACCAGCGCACCGGTAGTACCGGTGGCACCGGTAGCACCGACGCACCGGTACGCCGGTGTTACCATTTTTCAGCATCTAACAAATTACAAAAGTTATAAACAAATGAAGATGAAGAAAAAAGTTACATATTTAGTTTTTCGCTAATATTTCAAAAACTATTTATATTTTTTTAAAAAGATTCTTAAAGAGGAGGAAATTTCCAATAAGAATAGTATTGAAACCTTAAGACGATCCTCTACCGCGCCAGAAAACAGCCTAAAACATGGATTTCGCGCGCCAGTCCACAGAGTTTATTGTTTTGTTAAATATAATAATCTAAAGATATTGTTGAAGATAAAAGTACAATCTACAAAATGGTCGATGCAAAATTTGAAAGTTTTGCTTTAAAAGCGAAATACGCTAATTTGAATTTTGACAATTTTTGTTATTTTTTGAACACAAATATCTTCTGTTTTAAAACGAATTTAAAAAATTCGATCGGTTATTTCGTAGATCAAAACTTTGTTGACAACATATTAAATTTATTTTTTACAAATATTGCAGTTTTTTTTACAATAATTATGGATGCCAAAATTATTTTTCCCCTCAAACATAAATTATTTTTTATTTATATGTTTAACAAAACAATAAACGCTATTGAATAGCGTGCGGAATCAATGTTTTTGACAGTAAGTATAAACTATTAATCTATAAAAATTTTAAAGACACAGCGAAGAAAATCTGAAAAAATTCGAGTAAAATTAAAAAATTTGATCGGAAAATCTACGATATTTACTTTTAAACAATATCATCAAAAACTTTTTTGGAAGATATTTTATCACTGAACAAAATAACACAGTATTTGCATTTTTTAACTAATTAAGCCATAAGAAGATTTGAAAATGTCAAAAAAAATCTAAAATCAAAATTTTATAAACAAATGCATATAATAGCTGATCAACAAAAGTTACAAACTTGGTTAATAATTCATTTAAAAGTCCAATCAATCCTATATAAAAACGACTTAAATGTTCATTTTCGTATCTCGAATAGTTTAAAAGTTATAGCAGTTTTCTTGAAAAATCAAGTGCTTCTTTTATAGCACGTAATTTTTTAAAGTACAATATAAAATTAAAATAAACTTTTTTCGATACTTTGCAATAGATGGTTGTTTTTGTAATTTTTATTAGTTTCAGGAAAAAAATATAATGAGATTTGAAATTTGTTTATAACAAATTGTTAACTTAATAAACAATGAAATTATCAACAACAAAAAATATTTTGGTTGTTCTATTGAAAAGTGCCAATTATGATTTTTAAAGATAAAGTAATTTCTTAACTTATTATTTAAACAATGGAAATATGGAAAAAACGATTTTAAAAACATTTTTTTAAGAAAACTTATTTTTCTTAAAAATCATTATTTTATCAAGACAACAAAATGGTAAAAAAAAATTTTCATTAGTATGAAATTAGTCATTAGTCAATTTGTTTATAAACAATTTGTAAACAAATGAGATAAAAAATAAGGTACGTTATTTAACGTCATTGTTAGTTGAGAAAACAGTAATAATCTAACGTTAGTTTAAGAAAAAAAGATTTTTTCAATATTTAATTTTTTGTTGACTTGCAAAAATTATAATAAACAAAATATTGAAATTATAAAAACTTTCATGACGTGATATTGTTAAGTATATATAAAAGAAGGGCTCCAAGAAGCTAAAAATTTTAATCCGATTATTCAAACATTTTTTGTTGTCTTCAATGACAACGAAGGTCCGACAAAATATTGTTAATTAACAATTGTATAACTTTTCGAAAAATTAACTAAATAACTTTTTTCCAACGGGACTAAATTCTTTGAAGTGTTGACAATACACCATAATTTTTTCAAATTTTTAAATTGATATTTGATACTGCAAAAAAATTATTTTACATGATGTACACGCACACGCACACCTCACCGGCCGACTTTTTTATTGGAAATTTCCTCATCTTTAAGAATCTTGTTTTTAAATTTCCTAATTATGAATAGTTTTTGAAATATTAGCGAAAAACGAAATACCTTTTTTTCTTCATCTTTATTTGTTTATAACTTTTGCAATTTATTAGATGTTGAAAAATGGTAGCACCGGTGTATCGGTGCTATCTACCGGTGCCACCGGTACGTCGGTGCTACCGGTGCTACCGGTATTACCGGTGCGCCGATGCCACCAGTACTACCGGTGCGCCGGTGCCACCGGTACGCCGGTGCAACCGGTGCGCCGGTGCTGATGACCGGTGCTGCCCGTGCGACGGTGCCACCGGTGCGCCGGTGCCGATGACCGGTGCTCCGGTGCTGCCCGTGCGACGGTGCCACCGGTGCGCCGGTGCCGATGACCGGTTCCCCAGTGCGCCGGTGCCGATGACCGGTTCCCCGGTGCTACCGGTACGCCGGTGCTACCGGTACGCCGGTGCGTCGGTGCTGATGATCGGTGCTCCGGTGCTGCCCGTGCGACGGTGCCACCGGTGCGCCGGTGCCGATGACCGGTGCGCCGGTGCCGATGACCGGTGCCCCGGTGCTACCGGTGGGCCAGTGCCACTGGTAAGCACCGGTAGCCGATGTTACCCGAGTCACCGGTGCACCGGTGCACCGGTGGACCGGTAGCGTACGAATAGACACTCCCTTATAAAAAATATCTATGCGCAGTAAGTAACTGCAAATAAATGCAATAGGTCATTTTAGATAAGAAGAGAAATAAATAATAATTTATATATTGGTCATTTTTTGTTCATTGACTATATTATAAAAAATATATATGCGCAGTAAGTAACTGCAAATAACTGCAAAAGGTCATTTTAGATAAGGGGGGAAATAAATAACTGGTAATGGAAGATTTTATTAAATGGCGACTTACATCATCATGTGGATTTAATTTCAAGGTTATAAAGAATCTGGAAATAAGATGTGCTTTGTATATGGATCGTACATATTTTATGTTATCGATCAAAATCAAAATATTCGAGAAGGAATTTTTAATGGATAAGCACGTTTCAAGATCTGTACAATATTTCGTCCGTTACAAATTTTTTTGATGGTAGCCAACCTACAAGATTAACTCCCAATTACAGGATGGTTGATGTTATTATAGTGGAATCCAACCACTCGAACCCAGTGGTACTATTGTCGGATGTGCTGGGTATCGAACTGGGGACCGCTACCGCTGAGCTAACTACTGGCCGTATGGTAATAAACATGTAATAACCAATTAAAGATAAATATGCATCTGAAGAGCCCATTTAATTTTGGTAGCAATCCAAAAACTGAGCCGGTGGGATATTGGGATTTTTTCCCACTGATCCGCGATGTATTTGGGATGATAGGAACATAAAGTTTTTAGAAAAAATTATAATAATCATAAAAATATTTAAATGTAGGTAAATTCGCTTAGTTTTAATTCATTTGGTCATAAAAGAAGGAAAATCGTACTGAAATTAATCTTAAAAATATTTGACCTTGAACAAAAAAAAATTTCGCCTACGATGTTTCTTAAACTGCAATTTGTAATGTTTTTTCTTTTTACCTCTCGCCACTCATATCTGTAAGAGAGGTATTATTGTAATCATGCTAAAATTTCAATAGTGAGTTTTCAATGGATAAGCACGTTTGAGGTCCCTATAGAACACGATTTTGATAATTTCGCGATGATGTCTTTGTGTGTGTGTCTGTGTGTGTGTGTCAGTGTGTGTGTGTGTCAGGATGGATGTTGGAGGTACGATAACTCAAATACCACTGAATAAAAAAATTTGAAATTTTGTATATAATATTGAAGATAATTCTTGACTGAATTTGGAATGTGAAGAAGGAAAAATGCACCCATTATTTTTCCTTCTTCAAATTTGTATATAATATTCTGACACCCTAGATTAGATCTGATTAGATTTTCTTGTTGACCGTGCTACCGGAAGTGGTAGTTTCTTGAAGATCTGAAGAGTTTTTCTAGAATATCCTCAAAATTTATGAATTAATAGGAATTTTTTTAATAACATTGTAGGTATACTAAATGTTACTGTCTACAATATATATTTAAAACATTGTTTCTATCTAGCACCATTTTCCAATAAATTACAAGTAATTAAAAATTCTACAAATTTGTTACAATTTTGATTTATCTGCCTACCTTCGAAAACAAAAAATAAAATATTTGAGTGTTAATGTCATATAAATTTTTGACTTTTTGACAAATTGAAATGGAAAATATGAAATTGTATTTATTATTTATAAGGTCATAATAAACTTTAATAATATTATAAAAAATACAATTCCCGAATTCCCTTCTACAATGGTATATTATTTGTGAGTGAGTACCTTCATACACACTCAGTAAAATAGTAGAATATGGCGAGAGGTCATGTATTGGCCACATCGGATTTCTTCAATAGTGCGTCAGACAAAAAATATACCTGCCCTACAATTAATCTCAACAGGATTTTTTTTCAGCGTCCCTGTTCCGTTTTGGACATTTCGTTTAATTAACAATCTATCCATTGTCCCTCAAATGAATACTGGTATTTATTCGTGGGTGTGATAACGAAACTCGTTCCGTTTTCCGTTGTCGTTGGTTGGGCACTGTCCGTGTGTCCGTATGCCATGTGCCGAGCGCAATTACGATAAAACTGTTAAACGTGGCCCGTGGTTTTTGTTCCGAGCGGCGGGGAACAGCGCGTTTGATAGCCGCACTGCCAGGCAATTCCGGCAGGGATGGATCGAGAATTGAACGGAAAAGTTGCCATTTATTTATTTAATCTACAGCTAGAGTACGTTCAGAAATGACAACAAAAGTGCGCTCTAGTTACTCTTTCCACGTTCAGAAAAGACAAATATACGCTCCTGACACTTAACCAAATAGTTCAGAAACTGCTAGACTAAAAACTTGAAGCGCACTCTCTTGTACTCGCTCCGAACTGGGCACAAGTGGACAAAATGTAATTGTTGGGTTATGTTGTGTTGTGCGGGACATGGAAGAATATTATATTGCTTTGCTCGCTAAGTTTATTTCTGACTACATACGTTACATTCATAGATGTTTCAATTGAAAAAAATGGTTATTATAATTTTTAAAGAGGCTTTTTTGACGTAATTGACTTAATTTTCAATTTCAATTTTGGAATAGGAAATGTTCTCAATAAATATTAATTGTTTATTCGTGAATTTCTGGACGAAATTTTCCATTTTCGTTTCATAATAAACTTAACAAGTTTCAAAGCAAAGATGTTGAAAAACAGGATACTGTCCTCTTGGACTCAAAACGGCAGGATCAATAGAAATTAAAATACTAAGCTCATTTATTGTCTGCTCCTTAGTTATGTAGTGATGATGGTGGGTAACCGGAAATTTTCAGAGCGAATTTTTCATTTTTTATGTAAATTTTCGGAAATTGGCTCATGCACAATTATCAGGGGTAATACCATAAGAGATGATAATTTTTTGAGAATTGTTTTGTCGTTTCCACGGCAACTTATTTCTAACAATTTCACGACACAAAACATCAACTGAAAATTTCCCGAAACGAAGTTGAGGGGAATTTTCCGTGATGTTTTGTGGAGTGAAATTGCAATAAGTTGCCGTGGAATAGACAACAATTCTCTCAAAAAATTATTATCTCGAATGGTTTTTTAAGAATATTTTTCTTATTAAAAATACTACCAAAACGACTCATTAATTTGTTATTTGTAACTAAGGTAACAAAATAAAACCTAATCTACATAATTATGTTGTCAGATACATCATTTTACATTTTCAATTCTATTGGTTGCATTACGTCATTTGACGTCATCATTACACAATATGATTGGTTAAACCATCTGTCAAAAAATATTCAGGTTTATCAAAAATTCTATTTTGGAAACTTCTGGGAATAAATGGCAAATATAACATGAAAATTTCCTAATTTTATTTATATAACCACTCTTAGAGTTTATGAATTTTATTTTTATTTGACAACTTGTTCCAGAAAATATTAACTTTTACAGAAAATATCCCTGAAAAGAATCCGAATTATTCGTTCCAGAGAATTTAGCCTTTAAAGTTTAATAATTCCAGCGTCGTTAGGTAAACTTATAGCGTATTTTCCCTCTGAATCCGGCCCTGAAAACAGAGCAATATTGGTGCTCGGTGCACATAGAACCGGAGGACGCCAGTGCAAAAAGAGATAGCGATTCGGCCAAAAGATAAACGGACAAATTTAATCGGACGCTAAAGGGATGAGAATGAGGGGAGCAGAGGACGGACACTTGTGATAAATATGCAGCAAGGGATGCGAAGGAAAAACTGGACTTACTAAATAATAATAATGAATGAGAATTCGCGAAAGTGGCTTGTAAATTGTTGCAGTTGTGTTATTTTTGTATGAGTTTATATACAGAGTGATTATAAAAGATTTCGTACTGAACTAAGTTCACCATCTTAAGGCTATACATTTGCTATGAAATTCAGAGCAAAATAGGGTGCTACAATATTCAAGATTGTGACTTTGTTTTTGAAATCTATGAACGCATATTTGAAATGTAAGTTTATAAAGACTGTCTCTAGGGTGCCACATGACGATTTTCTTGAAATACCTAATAGTCTGCTAGTAATTAATTAGTGAAAACCGGTGAAACCAATCAATTTCGTTAATTTTAAAATATTTTTTAACTTATTGTTTCAAGTTTTTTAAAAAAAACTTCTTGTGGCAGTCTTCGGAACATCTTAAGGCATCGGTTATATCAAACAAAATTCAATTGTATGCATTAATAAAGTAAGAATTTTGAATATTAAAATGCAAAAATTAACTCTTATTTTCTCTAATTGTTGTCGCAACATTGTATTGTATGATTTTATCGATTAAATAATGTTTCGTCATTACTCATGTTAAATTTCAGATTTTTATTTTTAACAATAAAGCCAGAATGGATGAAATTCTGATGCTACTATCGTGGCAAGCGTAGCACCTTAACCTCAAAATGTCAAAAATTTATATTTACATTTCAAAATTGCTTCATAATAGTATACCTACTCTTTCATTAGGGTTGTACGTTTAAATCGATATATCAATATTATATCGATATATCGAATAACGATATTTCGAAGAAAAAATATCTATAAATCGATGTTTGATAATTCGTTCTTTAAAAGGCAGAGTATCGTAAACTACTTTTTTTGTGTAAATGAGTTACGGCGGTTACGATATTCTGCCGGACATTTTCCACATATTAACCGACAAATTCATTTTTCCCGCTGAAAATAATCAACGATTATGATGCATATCGTCCACCAGAAGATCAAGTATTTTATTGCCATATTATTTTATATTAATATTTTTCTACAAATCAAGTAAAGTATACTATACTGGGTGAGGCATTTAACATTCGAAAAATTAAGGGTTGTTTACCTAAAACATTTTTGTAGTACTGCACTGGCACTGGCTTAACGTATGTACCTGAAGTTATGAAACACCCTGTATGTATCTTTTATATATCTAAATTTAAATTAAATTTACAAACAATATAGATACATGTTTAAAATTTTTGCTATAAATGTTTTCTTCTGTATTTTGTTTTAATGAATCTCCAATTTCACATGAATATTCTAAGTAAAACGTAGCCAGTAGCAGTGATAGAAATGGATGTGGAGCACTCATTTATAATTTCCTGTTAATTGACAGTAAGAAGTCGCAATAACGAACATTCAATGCAATTAAACAATCGTAACTGCGTAATGTTAATGTTATAGCCAATTTAAATATCCACTCTGACGTTTCTAATATAAAATATGACAAATAAACTTGCTACTGCACTTGGAACTTGGCAGCTCTCTGCATACCAGAGAGTACATTTAAATACAAGTATATAAAGAGCTGACGTCAATGTACACCGATTGCTTAGTATTAGTTGAACTCGTGTTGAGAGCAGAGTAGAATATCACTTAAGACTATTTCAATAATGTAATTTTTCATGCTTCTAGAAAACTAGTAGACAATTTTTCTAGCATCACTTTAACTGTCAAAAAATCTTACATTGTAGTTTAATTTTATTTAGACTAAAGCTAGATTCAGACCTACCTAATTATAAGTGTAAGTGACTAATTTTACCAACCAGCGCTCAGCATTCGCAATGGGGGTTTTCAAGTCTACGGCTTTTAAAGAAATACTTATTGGATATCAATTTTCAGCATGTATAAGTTATAGGAAAGTGATAATAATTGTTAATTTTGATAGATTTATTTCCTCTTTATCGAAATGAAAATGTAAGTCTTTTGAATCGTTCATTGAAATGCGCCACGTGTGACGTAGCCAACATCGCTAGCAAACCAGGAGTTGGTTCGTGCAAGTTCGTTTTTTGTCGTTTGGACGACGGACCACCAGTTGATTTTTCGATTTTTGACACGTTCACGGGTTCACGTTGTCGAGTTTGGTTAGGTTCAAACACGATTACTTACAGTTTATTGAAGAATTTTTGTGTTGGTTTTAATCGAAATGAAACGGCATGAAACAGTTTGGTTATGTTTTTCTGTTCAAGTTGACAAGATGTTGACTGTGTAAGGTAAGACCTACGTATCGGTCCTTGTCAGCGCGTTGAACGTATGTTCTAGATGTTGGTGACGTCACACTGTTACACGCGGCATCGATTTTCGCGGCACTTATTTTTTTAAACTTTATGAATTTTTTTCAGGCTTATTAGCAACTTTTAAGCGAAAAGAAAAAATACGGGTCTTATATTTTAATGTATAGATTAACATATAAAAAAACCAAAAAATCGTGAAAACCCCCATTATAATTGAAATTGACATTTTGTGGAAGCACTGATTGGTTAATTTAGCACTTGTACTTATAATTGAGTAGATCTGAATCTAGCTTTACTGATTATGAATCATTTAGGCAGACAAAAGTGAAACATTTAATTTATTTAATGTTTAAATAAGAAACATTATTTATGATACCTACTAAAATGTATAACAATTCGACTAATAATCAGGAGTTATGAAAAAGTTGATATCTCATTGGACCTATATGGCTATTTATACGAGTAATATTCTGAAGTCCATGAAAAAACAAAACTTAAAACAAACATAGTAATAAGGAAATTAGCAAATAAATAAATTGTTTTCTAAAATCCAGCCAAGTTATTTTATGTCATTTCTTTTTATAAAAATCTATTAAATAAACATTACACATCTAATAAAAATAAACTTATTATCTGAAGGTCATAATAATACTTTATTTTAAAAATCTGCTGTAGTTATAGCCACCACAGTACTTCCCTTGCTTTTAAGGGCTTTAATTTTATGTTACATTCAGCATAATTTGAACAAATTTTAAAAATCTTACATTGTAGTTTATTTTTATTTAGAATTTTGATTATGAATCATTTAGGCAGACAAAAGTGAAACATTTATTTGATTTAATGTTTAAATAAGAAACATTATTTATGATACCTTACCTACTAAAATGTATAATAGTTCGACTAATAATCAGGAGTCATGAAAAAGTTGATATCTCATTCGACCTACGGCTACACGAGTAATATTCTGAAGTCCATGAAAAAACAAAACTTAAAACAAAGATAGTAATAAGGAAATAAGCAAATAAATAAATTGTTTTCAGAAATCCAACCAAGAAGTTTTCCCTAAAAAGATTCCTGAAAATAAAACAATTGCTAGAAGATGCCACAGAAAAAAACTTGTAATACCTTTTATACCTGGAATAAAATTATTTTTTTAAATATATTTAAGATCACTAGCTTTAATATTTTAAAAAAAAATTAGTTTCCTCCACGGTTTTCCCGTATGAGCGGATTTGACAGTTTTCTTTTTATGATAGCTCCTAAATTTCCTTGTGTGAGCAAGGTATAATAAAAAAAACTTATTATGTAAAGGTCATTGATAAGCAGGAAAATTACTGGTTTTCAGTGATAAATAATTTTTATTACAATATCGACGTTTCGATCCGACCCGGGATCATCCTCAGAATCTAATATTATTGTTGGATAATTATTAATTTGTAATACATTATACAAATAAAATTTTGTAACTTACGTGTAAAATAACTATTTTACTAGATACTTTGTCGCACAATTAGGTACTCTGCAACACACTTGCGACAAACAGCAGCTTTCAACGTAAAAACAATCTACTACTACTAGCCTTGAAGAAGACACAAGTGGTGTCGAAACGTTGGCAGTGTAGAAAATAAAGCATCTGACTGCATTCCCGATTATTTACTTCCCACATTAACTTTCCAGTCGAATATTCATCTTTTTCATTAAAAACAATGTTGAAAAATATCAGTCATACAACATAATATATTCTTCTTTTTACATAACCGACGTTTCGGTTTACACTTAAACCTTCTTCAGGGTTAGTAAGATCTTATAAAAATTCATGTATCAGATACATTCGTTAAGGTGCTAGTATAGTTAGCGTGTAGTAGTTCCTTATTAAAATAATTACTCGTGCATTTCGAGTGCTTTATGAACCAAATTTTGGTTACAGTATACTAAATATATGTATTTTCTTTTCTGACTTTTCGCACTTGTTTTGAATAATGGAAAGTCTAGAAAAACATCAAAAATCGTACTTTACTAATAACTCATACTACGATTGAAATATCTTTTTCAAAAAAATTACACATAATCTACATTAATATCTTAACATCGGATTGTCATTATTTTTTCAAAAACTATTCCCAATTTCTAATTTAAAAAAAAATCCAATTTTGAAATTTGTTTTCTTGAGAATTTTGAAATTTTTGAATCAATCCGATGTTAAGCATAAAATTATAGACATTTTTTGTAAATACATTTTTTCTCTAAAGTGCACCTGAATTAAGTTATTAGTAAAGTACGAACGACACTTTTATAGTAGCTTTACCAGAGCCTTAACATGAATTTATGTAAGATCTTACTAATCCTGAAGAAGGTTTAAGTGTAAACCGAAACGTCGGTTATGTAAGAAGAAGAATATAATATGTTCTATGACATATTTCGAATAATTTTTCAACCTTACATATCACCATAGTTGATTACACAGTCACTTTATTAAAAACAATGAAGAAACATGAACTTTCAGAAGCAGGTGTAAAAAAAAGAATTTTTCAGAAATTCGCAAAATTAAATGATTCATTTTAAGAACTTACCTAGGTACAACATTTCTCGCATAATTACTATTAATAGTATATTACATAACAAGAGTTGTAAGAAGCATATTACGCCCGAGTGAAAAAGTTACACAAGAGCCGTAGGCGAGTATGTAATTTCACGAGTGCGTAATTGCTTTACAACTCAAAAGTTGTGTACTATACTTTTTCTACGATCACGACCATGTTCATTTCCATTTGATAAAAATTTTGTTCTATTTTTTATAAGTATTATCCATAATTTTTTGGTACACAATTTTATATTTTTTACAGGATTTTATCAGTAGATGATTATTGTTAACTTGGTAACATCATGCGGTGTGCAAAATAAATTATCAGAGTTGCTTGACATCAAAATAAAACATAAATTCCCTATCGTGCGATCGAACTACTTTACGCACGGCCGTGCGTGGGACAAGCTTACATATTATATGGGTAATAATGCTCTTTTACAGTAGTGGTCGTAGAAAAAATAAATTATATGAACATTTATAATAATTAGTATCAGAATATATTATGTTAAAATAATTATTAAGAGCCTATTGCATGGCAATAAAATACGCATTGAAAAACGAGTAATTTTTGTGATGATCTAAATCTAATACTGTTATACGTATGTTGTTGAATTTTTGTATGCAGATTAAGGAAGAATACTAGAAGTGCGGAATCTTCAAAATCTTTAAATAATATAATTAGTTTGGCTTTAATAATTTTGCGAAAATCGGCGAAAATTGTACAAGTTTAAATATAATTTATGGCAATTCTGTTAATAAAATTATAGTATCTATGTTCTACTTATTTTGTAATTAAAATCAATGATAACTTTTATATAGTTTATTCATGAGATCCTCACGAAATTCTAGTGTTTAATTTCTTTTTATCTCTAATTGTTGTCGGAACAATATATAGTTTGAATTTTTCAATTCAACAATGCTTTGTCATTACTAATGTAAAATTTCAGATCTTTATTTTTAGCAATATAGCCAGAATCGCGAATTCTGATTCTATTGCAGCAATATTGCACTCAAGAAGTATAGCCCCTTAATCCAGTGGCATGAAAAATTATTTTTGTTTCGTAATCAGCATATCAATCTATATAATTATACCCTTAATTATTGTTAACCTTAAAATTAAATGCATATGTGAATGAGGCTTTAACGTACTAACTCAAAGTTGTGGAGTAAAAACATCCTATTGACATCTCCACAATATGAAAGGCATTCTCACACCATACAACAATACAAAAACAATTATATCCAGCAACATTATAAACACTCATCCAACTCTTTTCTCAAGGGTAGTGTACGGACATTGGCGTGACCCGTGCGCCGTCACGTGCACGTTACTCACGCATCACGCGTGATCACGTTCATGTGCGGCGTGCCAGGGAATTGTAAAGTAATCTGTTCTGTTGGCGAGTTTAACGTCTTCATTCACTGATAATTATGACATATGAGCTGCTCGTAAACTTGCCATTGTCGGGATTGGATATACCTTGACAGATGAAAAGTTTATGGTGCAGGCTGGATGGTTTCAATTTTATAATGTGAGTCGTTTTGTTCGAAGTTCGAGTGAAGATGTTTCTGTTCGGTTGGTTTCATCAACGTAATTATGACTTTCCTTAATTTTATATTAACTCTATTTTTCTTAATTAAAAAAGCAAATTGACTTAAGAGGCCCGTCTACTATATAAATCCAGCATAAAATGTCCTAACGTAGCGAGTGTTTTGTGGCCAGTACAAGAATGGTAAAATTTTATTTCATCATGGATTTAATAGAGAAAGAATGGATCTACAGATGTGCCTTTTTAAAAATTTTATTAAAAAATTGTACACGAATATAAAAATTCCGAAAAATTCAAAAAAATTCCTATTTTATGCAAACTTTACACGTTTATATTATCTCATGATTGAAATTAATTTTTAATATTTTAAAAAGGCACATCTGTAGATCCATTCTTTCTCTATTTAATGTTTATAAAAACATTATCCTGAAGTCAATGATAATCTGACAGTTTACTCGCAACGAAAATACTTTTACAGTATTTTTCAATTTCTAAATGACATTGTATAGCTAGGATGAGGCAAAGTACGATTAAAATCTAAACTATTCTAGGAATTCGGTAAAAACGAAGACGAGCCGCTTAAACGTCCTCTATTAGAATTTTGGTTAATTGTACTCAATTGATCTTTAATAATAACATTTAGCAAACAATAATTTTTTTCCAAAATACCTACATTTGAAGTGACAATCGCTTCAATTTTATTTCATACAAATAAAATGTAATAAGAATTTACAAAGTCTGTAACGAATATATTGTAAAATTAACTGTTGAGCTTAAGAAAGTATTATCCATTTAATTTTATAAAAAATAAAATGTAACTTTTCAGGTTACAACAACAGTTGTTTTAACTACTTACATCAAAACAAGCAAATTTTCTTACCAAAATTAACTATACCAAGTTTATGACATCATAGTCAAAAACCACTTCATACGCTAACAAAAGTAGTTAATCGTAGTAAGTATTTATCGCGAAAATACGCCTTGAATGAATTTAAAAAAATCTGACGTGGCCATCACACAACCTTCCGCCATATCTAGACTTTAAACAGAAATGTATACGTACAATCCGGTGCCCATTTAAAATATACGAATAAAAATCTAAAATATTCAAACACAGAAATTAGTATCACCTGAATCAAAAGATTCATTCACACGAAAACTCTTCTGTGTTGAAGCAATCCTCCGTTCAGTTACTACATTTAATAGCTTACTTATGACTTATATAGCGCTAGTATGCCAACTTGTCACCCGTCTCATCTGTCAATATTTTTTATGCAGAAACAAAAATCAACCGAACATGGATTACAAGATTTCAACGTTTTATTTGATAAATTTATTTCTTAAATTTTACTGCAGTTCTTTAATGCTATCAGATAAAGACAATTTTTTTATAACGTAAATTGCAAATACCTTTTCCTCTTATTCTTATTACAAATAAATACTATATTTATCCAAATTTATAGAAATTTTTTACACATAATCTTTTCAATCTTCAAAAAATATCACTTCCGGAGAAGATATTTGTACCAAAATCTAATGAGCTCTTCCTATTCGTATACAATTGTAAAATATCAAATATCAAAATTTTTGGGTAATTCGTATTTGAGTTATGTGACTAACACCCCTTGACCACATACATACCCACACACACACACACACACATACATACATACATAAGGACCCTAATTCGTGCTCATCCACTAAAAACTCACTACCCGATTTTTTGCATGATTCCAATACCTTCCTTTACAGGTAAGCGGAAGGTAAAAAGAGCGTAAATTAATTTTATCTCATCTGCAACTTCAGAAAGCAAATATTTCCTAAACAAAGCGTTTGCGAGACCATCTGTAAATATTCATATTTTAAAATAAGGTTCTTAATTCTGGAACATGCTGGTTTGCAAATAAAGAAATGTTTCTCTGGTGATAACCCTTATTGGATTCCTTTAATAATTAAAATTTGTTTCCAATTAATACGCTGTAGGCTCTATAGTATTTTCTTCACGTAGGTAAATATCTAGGTTTTTTGTAAAATTTCGTACTTATATTTCCGTATAATCAAAACTTGAACAGAACACAAAACTTATTCCGTTATTTGTTTCAACATGTATACCTATTTTAAAGATTGTACGACACATTTTCCAAACCATTTTTTCCAGTGATTTTTTTCCAAAGGCATATTTTCCGCGAATTCTTTTTCCTATATTTTTTTTTCAGTCGTTAACCTAACCTAACCTAAATTAAATAAAAATTTCATTGGAAAGATGTTCCATTGGACTGGAAAAAAGTAACTCTCCACCATTCTAAATTATAATCCAACTCCTTTCACTAATCCAAAGTATTTCTTTTCTACTCTGCAAAACTTATTACCTTGGAAGTAAAAAGAAACATTATTATATTTGATTCCGATTGTACAAAACGACAAATTATACCAGATATTCTTAACTACACTTGCATATTGCTACTTATTTCATTCTCCACCGCATTTGATCTTTACCTTCTGCTCCTTCTGCCAGTGCGTCTCATCCCTGGGGCCCACCACAGCTCTGGAGACTTCACCCTCGCTAATTACAAATCTGTTACATCACCGCCCCCCTCCCCCCTAACAACATAGAACCTGTACCGCTGGGAGACAGAGTCTATGCTGCTACGTATCACAGACATTAGTTTTCATCATTGCAAATAATCTAACAGTTGGTGGAATGCTCTAAATGCTCGTGTTGCTCTGCGGTGGCAACTGGCAAGTTGGAATGGCTAGAAATTTTATTTAAATTTGTTGATATAACTGAAAGAGGTGATTTTATTAGATCGTATTCTCTATAACCTTTTTAACTGAAAAAATCTGACGTGGGCACCACATGACTTCCTTGTACGCCTTGTGTGTTCATACTTTTCTTAATAACTAAAATGTAGAATAATATAAAAAATTCTTTTAACTTATTATACTAGTATACTCACATATATATTTTAGTCATTTTATTTAAACTGCAGAAGAAGATATAAAGCATATTTTACTATTGTCACTGTCATGTCATAATCATTTAAATTTTACGTAGTAACAAATGTTAAACGATCATGGAGTACAAGATACCGAAATACTAAATTATAAGTATATACTTTAATTATTCTTAAATGATAGAAGATACAAAATAATCACATAATCTTTCATTTAAAATAAAAAAAATTGTCTAAAATTAATTATTTATCAAAATATTTTTAAAAAGTACTACTTCCGGTTTATAGATTGAAACCAAAAATAGGAGGTGCACAACTAGATGCTATAACAGTCCTAAATACAAAATTTCAGCTTCCTACGTCTAACCGTATTTGAGTTATGCGACACACATACGTCCGTACGTACGCACGTACGTACGCACGTACGTACAGACGTCACGACGAAACTAGTCATAATGGATTCAGAAAAGGTCAAAATGGATATTTCCGTCAAAATCTGAGAACCGAAATTTTTCGCGATTACAATACTTCCTTACTCCGTACAAGGAAGTAAAAAGATTTCAAAATTATTGAAACTAAACAAGCACTTGTTTATAATATTTACGGTGTAATACAGAGTGATCAAATAATACAAAGCCAACGCATACGGGATAAAGGACAAGAATGGAATATCGGTTGAAAATGATCAGCAATATAAACAAGTAAGGATTAATTATTTTAAAAGACCTGTTTAACAGAAGCTGAATATGAGAGAACATGAATTGCCAGAAGTAAGTGAAATAGAATTACAAGAACCTACTCTAGAAGAAGGTAAGGAAATAATAAAAATAAAAAACTGTCAAAATGGAAGAGCACCAGGAAAAGATGATATTAACATAGAACTAATAAAGTATGGAATTAATTCAACAGCACACAACATGATCTAATATTAGAAATATGGAGAAAGGAAAAAATGCCAAAGGAATGGGAAACTGGTCAAATAATAACAGTACATAAGAAAGGGAACTAACAAATATACCAAAACGTTAGAGGCATCACATTATTAAGTACCTACAACTTAAAAATAATGTCGACATTGATACAGAGAAGAATACCAAGCGTAGCGGGAGACACCATAGGGCAGTATGAATATGGTTTCGTAAAAACTTAAGTAAAAATAAGTTTAAATTAGTGATAAAAAGATTTTTGGTACAACACTGTTTCTACTCAGTTCAGGAATATTTTACTAAACATTGAAAATCTAACTGATATATTGAAGTGAAACACTTTTCTTATGGCCGTTTTACACTACGCTAAATATTGAACAAGAAATTGGGCAACAAATTGAACAATATCTTAACCAATAAATTGCTTTGTTTTTAATGAACTCTGTTTTATACTGAGTCAATTTTATATAATATCTACCTACAATATTTAGTTTGTGATTCTGCGCAGTTCGCATATAATAATAATTTGACAGCCGCGCTTATCTATTTTTGCAGACAATTTACGAAGCAATGTGATATTTCACACAATTTTCTGTATGATACTAAACAATTTAGATTGTTTCAAAAATTGAACAATATCTTGTTCAAGATTTTGTGTAATGTAAAATGGGCTTTATACTTATTTTTGTTATACTTTTGACGTACTATAAACAAAATTTGTATGTAAAATAATCACTTAGGCCCAGTTGCACAGTTACCACTTAAGAATTTTTTAAGGCTTAAGTTTTAATTTATGATTTAGCTGTTGCACAGTATTGATTTTCAGTTTAAGTGTCACTTAAATGTCAAATTACTTAAGCGGTAGATGCGGTGTCACTTAAGCCAAAGTTTAACATGTTTTTGTGATTATTATTGTTATTATCCATTTTTCATATATTTTTAAAATGAATCTTATAAATATTATTGACATTGATCACGATGAGGATGAAGATATCTTTTATATTGACATTTTCATGAGAGTTCGCCCTACGCCGGTCGCCGTTATTCAAGACAGGGACAATAATTTCAATCAATAGAAAATAATTTTATAATAGATTTCATTTATTCAAGTAAAGAAAGTTATAATTTACCAGAAAAAAATTAGACACCAGGTAGTAATATTACTTCACGTTTATTAGAAAATTTGATTGGTTTAATAAATTATTATGGGAATAAAATTGCAGGACAAATGTTCACTTTTCTAATTTATTGTAATCCAATTACATATATTATAATAAATCAATTTGTATTGTCTCTTGCAGGTTTTATTTATATTTTCGAACTTTTTTCTTAAACAATATGTCCTACTGCTCTTAGTACCAATATGGATTTCACTATTGAATTATTCATTGATTGAATTTATGGTGCACGGTTTTTCAAATAGTAGTTTTGTGCTTCCATAATAACGTGTTCGATTTTTTTCACTCTACAATATGTTTTGATTTTCTTACAACATTTAGTAAAAATGATACGTCATACTTCATCCTTTATGAAATTCGAAGCGCTTTTTATTTTCTTTCTTTCTGAAATTGTCCACGTTTAAGTTTTATATTCAATAATTACACAAAACACTGTTTTCAAATTCATTTGAATTATGACAGTTGATCATATTTGGTTTGTTTTTATGTCAAATTAGTTATAAACTGATATTCATGTTTACCAACATTGATCTTTTTTTGCTTAGGTAAGTATTTTCTTATTGAGAACTGAACAACACGTACGGCTTAAGTATTTCGTTTAAGTGACAGTTTAAGGATTAACTAAACTTTTACTTAAGTGGTAACTGTGCAACTGGCCCTTACTCGTATAATACCATAAGTAGTTTGGTATGTCTATTATTTTTCTGGCAGTATTACGAATGTTCCTTGTGCTTGGCAAGCACATGGCACATGAGTGTATAATATAACTAAGAGAAAAATAATCTACTTAACTATGACTACGAATGATATTCAAGAGTTATTCATTGAATCAGATCCAGTTTTAAATTAAAATGGCGAAAATGCAGTTATCCATGATTTCAGGAAACAAATATTTTGATTTAGACATAACGTCAAATGTGTTTTATGTGTATTTGATGTTTGTTTACAAATAAAATGGTAAATTTCAAGTGAAAAATGTTCTAGACCTTTGCAGCAAACCCAGAGATATAAATGGTACCTACAATAAAAATGGGAAATACAGATTATAATAATGTTCATTTGTTAAATAGTCACCTAAAAGTACTAGTAGTGAATAGTCGACACACAACCTTACTAGTACAAAATAATCAAGGCTACTTATTTTAATTGGCTGCGAAATTCAATATTCTTCATTTTTATTGGTCTTTTTTGACAGATGACAGATGATGTGAATAATCAATAAAAATCTAATCTAATCTAATCATTTTTGTACTTTGAAATAATCCATTCTTATCAAATTAAAAGGTAATAAAGTTTTATTAGTTTAATTCGAAAATTATTGGAAACCAAAGAACGTAAGGATTAGCTGGGGCTAATACAAGACTTCTCCAACAGTGTATAAATTTCGATGATAGATGCTCGCAATACAAAGTGGATCAACTGAACTATATTAATACAAATTAAAATCCCAATTACCACAACCTCTTGCAACCAAATCTCGATATAATATTTCATCAAGTCTCCCTCCACATCCGTCATCAAAGATAAGCCCACTTAACATAAAGCAATACAAATAGCGTCATCAGATTTGATAGCACTGACTGCGCCTGCAAGTCAAGCCTTGTGTAACAACACTGGGGTTGGAAAGCGTCGTTGCTGTGTCTTAATCTTACTACATCGTGTAATTACATCATAGCAAGCCGAGGAATCACCCCAGGCAAGAAAACACGATGAGGGATGAAGAGGAAGACAAAGGGAAAACAACAGTCACCCCTCAGTTGACTGGAATTCTGTCGATGTTGATGCAACGAAAAAATTACAAAATTTAGGATTTTGCTACGAGAAAATGCAATAATTTTTATGATTGCTCTCTGCTGACCGAATTTGTTCAGTAGTAATACGAAATTATTTTAAGATATGTAATTAAATTTTGAAAAACGTAAGCGATGAAACATGAAAGCAGTGAAAACAATCCTATATATAGTATATTACAGCACAAATGAAAGTGAAGAAACTAAGAATTTCACTCACGCATGTGTACGAGGCGCAGCCGAGTGTGCAAAAGCACACAAAGTGCTGTATAGCGTTTCGTTCAATCTTACGAGTAGAATATGATTTAAAAATTTAAACTTGGCTAAGGATTATGCATAGAAGCAATAAATTGTCAACAAAAATAAAAATAGGTAGTTCATTTATGTCACTGTCTTGAAAATCATTTAAAAATAAGAACTGTGAAAATATGGCACAAGAAAACGATGTCATTGTGTAAGAAGACATAATTTAAAAAGGCTTATGCTGCTACGTTTAATCTGATTCCTAAGAAATGGAAAGCAAGGTATTTTAATAAAATAAAAGATTCCGTCAGTGGATGCAGTCAAAAAACGTTAGAGTTGTGACAGAGAGAGTTATTTAAATGTTTTAATTGAGTAGTACACGCCCTCTTCATTATGGTTACACATATTCAATAAAAGATGTGAAGAAGTTTGTTTGCTTTTTTCAATTTTCAATGAGTCTAAAGTCATCCTGTGTTTTATAAATG
This sequence comes from Agonum fuliginosum, assembly GCA_947534325.1. Lineage (NCBI taxonomy): Eukaryota > Metazoa > Arthropoda > Insecta > Coleoptera > Carabidae > Agonum > Agonum fuliginosum. The sequence goes on from OX384043.1 coordinate 20,289,347, forward strand.
TAAATTTTAATGTAAATATACAATTGTTATGAAATATATTGTAGCTTATTTCATAATATCGTAATGAAAGGGCGAGTGGGCAAAAGTAATTACACTCACTAATTTCGCCCACCCGTTGTCATAGGAATAACTAGAGTGAAGAAAACAAACAGTTTCAAGTATTGTGCTGTATCCAAGTAATAAATAATATATTTCAATAGTAGAATTGAATAATAGTATATTAAGTATCAAGATCGGTAAGGACAGTTTTCCAATGGAAGACAATGTTTGGAGACTTAGCGAAGCGAAGCCTCCAATTTCGTCTGACATCGGTAATTCCTTAACGTTCGTGATGCTTACATCATTTTTTGAATTATTGGTCTTTTTTATCCATACGCAAATATTAATTTCTTCGTATTTAATATTAAATTTACTTCCGTTCTAGAACGGTAAGTAAATTAATTACCGTTTTGTTTAGCCTAGCAACCGGTAAGATCAACATACTGGCTTGGAAACAGGCATGGTAAGTTGATAAAAAAAGACCAATTATTGTGCAAAAATGTAAATAACAGCTTATTGCTTAGATATTGTTTAATTAATGGACATAGGATTTGCTAAAATATTATTTTGCGGACTCCAAACAGTTCGCAAAGTTACTATTTTGGAGATCATATACTAAAAAATTATTAAAAAAACTATACAATTTTCTTCTACAATGTCATATTTTTGTGAGTGGACTTATATAAAACTTGTATTAGTAAAATATAGTAGAGTAGTCATGTGAACACATCAGATTTTTTTAGCTGATAAGATTTTTGATAAGTAATAAAACAATTAGCAAATTCAAACAACTTAAGGCAACTTAAATGTAAAAACATGTCAGTAGAATTCCCACATTTATAAGAAATTTCTCACGGTTGAAAATCGTGCAAACCCGACAATAATTCCCGGCGTACATTTGATGCTAGCGTTCGCTGTTCGCTTGTTCTTCAACAGAGAACAGCGCGTTCCGATTAACACGTCCGTATGATTTAGGGTTGACGTTTATAGCGATCCTTTTTTAATTGCGGCGTAAAATATTATGCTTTTCGCGTCGCTTGCGCTCGCCCCAGGCCGAAAAAATATATGAACTCTTAATTAGCGGCCGCAGATAACGGCACGCCAGACTCGCGCAGAGAAGAACACTAAACGAGATCTCTGCCGGGGGATTTGACCCCAGCCGATTTGTACGACTGCTATTTTTACTTTACAACCACTTATACAATTTATTAGTGTTTTTACATTTTATTATTCATAATATTCCATACCAGGAGTTGAAATATACAGTGTTTCTGTACTTCTGGATCAAACTTTAAGGATATACAGGGTGAGTCAGCTAACTATTCCCTATTTGGATTTTTTATAACTTAGGCAATTTTTATCAGAAAGTGACGAAATTTTTGCAAAACATGAACTATCTACTGCCGAAATTTCAAATCGATTAGACAAAAACTTCACGAGTGGTTCACTTCAATGTGAAAATTGGACCAATTAATCCAAAATCTCCAATTGCAGCCCAAACAGTCGTTCTAGGAGAGTGCAAGGATTGTTCAGCAATCCAGTGGGGATTTTCATCTGACCAATACCGATGATTGTGTCTATTAAATCCACCATCAAGATGAAAATGTGCCTCATCAGAAAACATGATGTTATTCAGATGACCAGGGTTTTCATTCATTCGTTCAATTTCGTCTTCTGCAAATTCCAATCGGTTTGCTTTATCCTCTTCGGAAATTGCCTGCAGAATTTGAATCTTATAAGGATGCCACTTAAGGTCCTTTAAAATCCTACAAATAGTCGTTTGACTAATCATTAATTAATTAATCATTATTTCAGTCACCAATTAGGAAGCAATAGAGCAATAATGATAAAACTTTGCGAACAAAAACTCAAGTGGCTACTGTATTTACAGCAAAAATTTGGAGGACTTTACACAAAAACTTGAGACTTTACAAACAAATGAAATAGGGAACACTTAGCTAACTCACCCTATGTAACACATTCTACTGATGATAACGGAACAAAAAGATTTTTCAAAAATTCGCCAAATTAAGGGTGGTTTACTTAAAGGAAACATGTTGAGTGCCACTGGTTTCATACCTGTTTGTGTTGTTTTATTCAAATATGAACAATGCACGTTATTATCTAATCCAACGCTGATATTGTGTAATAAACAAATTTAATTAATTTTGTTAGTGAAACCAGTGGCACTCAACATGTTTTCTTTAAATAATCCATTCTTAATTTTACGAATTTTTGAAAAATTCTTATTGTTCCATTATCAGTGTTACATATACCGTTAAAGGCCGAAGTTAAGCCAAAAACAAATTTTTCTTCGAGATAAAGTAGGGAAATTTCAGCTATTTTCGTATTTTTTGTGTTAATGAACCTAACTAAGGTCCTTAAAAGTTTCTAAACTTAGGACACTTATAAGAAATGTTCGTAGAATTAAGTGAAAGAAACCGGAAGACTATATTTTTATCCGTTCAGAAGTTACAGCCCATTAAAGAAAATAAATACTAAAAATTTGAAAATTTGTCAATTTTCTCTCGGAAAAAAATTAATATTTTTGATTACTGAACGCCCTAAAAAGTTACATCTAATAATACATCTTATAGAGAAATTAACAAAAGAAACCGGAAGTCGATTTGTTTATATGTTCAGAAGTTAGAGCTAATTAAATACAAGAAATACGAAAATTTTGAAACTTTCTCTCGAAAATAAAATCGATATTTTGGTTTAATGAACGCCATAACAAAAATTAACCCTAACATTTTCATTTTTCAGAAGTTACAGTTGATTAAACTCTCGGAGAAAATCATTTAGTTTTGGCTTGATTTAGGCTCTCGAAAAAATTTAAGAAATGGAACTTATAGAGAAATGTTCCTAGAATTTCACAAAAGAAACCGGAAGTCGCTATTTTCTCCGTTTAGAAGTTACAGCCACTCACATAAAAATCTCTAAGAGAATTTTATTCTCTATAATTTTGTAAAGAAAGTGTTTTGCTAGAACACATAATTTTTGAGATATTTACGTAAAACTGAAAAAAATTATATTTATACCCAAAAAAGGGGTATGTTACACCCGCGTGTTGGATGGAAACTTTCGGATTTTTGGTCCTACCCCTATTGGGAATAATATAACTTTATAGATTATTTCTCCTTTTCCATATACTATTAATACGATTTACAGATGTAGTAAATTGTCGGATAGTGGACTAAGGTTGTTTAAATAATTAATCGAAAATTACTGCAACGTTGCACTAATTTTCGATTAATCATTTAAACAACGCTAGTCCACTATCCGACAATTTACTACATCTCTAAATATTTTTTTTGGACACTATATACTTACATTAATATTAATACGATTACAGCGACCAACAAATTAAAATGCAATAGTAACAAATTTAATTCTCATGAAAATACAATTTCGATAGGCGATTGTACCCACACCATCAAATTCGACCGTCAAGCAGGCATCAGGTAATGTTTATTCATCCTGACAGAAATCTAAATACAAAATCCTATTTACCACCGCCATAAATCGCAGCTATAAAATTCCAAATTTGCACAAATATGCGCGCGCTCAGGATTCAATACGCATCGCGGCGTTTGTTCGTTTTGCTGTCATGAAATCTCGCGATCCGAGGCTAAAAACCGATTTAAAGTTAGAGAGGGCGAGGCGAGAGCGCGTTTACGCCGAATAAAACAAATCTGAACCGTGAATGTGGAACGGTGAGATGGCGTTGGCGCAGCGCGGGTTTTACTGCCGTCGATCCAATCAATGACTCTTCAAAATGTGCTAAACAATGAATATCAAAACGAATGCAAATGCAAAGAGGTTTATACGGATGTGAACGAGGAGGAAATGTAGAGGTGGCGTAAAGTGCTGTTGATATAAATGCTGTAAACAATTACAGCGGTTATTCAAAATCTGTGTATATAACTTAACCAGTTTCCTGCTAAGTGCTCACTGATCTGTGTTTCGAAAAAAAAGCATTTTTTACCTCCCGCTTACCTGTAAGGGAGGTATTGGAATCATGCAAAAATCGGGTAGTGCATGAGTTTTTAGTGGATGAGCACGAAATAGGGCCCTTACAACTCATTTTTGATAGTTTCATATATATATATATATATATATATATATATATATATATATATATATATATATATATATATATATATATATAACAACGGATACGAATTAATCAAAAAAAATTATATCTGGTATTTTACATTATTTGTATAAAAATTGGAAGATATGCTAAGATTTTGGTAGAGAAGTGGTATTTTCATGAAGCATTATAACATATTTTGCAAAAAAATATAGGAAATTCTGCGATATTTACAATTTGTCATACGACATTTGAAAGAACAAATTACAACTTATAATATTTATTTAACATTTTTTCTATATCTCTAACCGGAAAACTATTTTTCAAAAATATGTAATTTTACCTACCACGATTTGTAAATCATAATATACCGTGTCAAAGCGGAAGGATATTTACTGGCCACATCAGTTTTTTTCAAAAATGTACCGTGCATGTCAAGAATTAATCTATATTTTACTCTTAAAAATGTAATCTGATTCTTGTATTGTACGAATGTATCATAATTTCGAGTACAAAATCTTATTTTCAGTACCATCGTACCATGCAAGTAGCTCATTCTGTTATTCTAATGAGGAATTCATTAAATTTATTTTTTTAACAGTAATCCCACTTGATAAAAAAAATAAAATCCCCTGAACATTTCAAGATTGTGAACATCCCGGCTTGTTAAAATTGCTATATTTGTCCATTAACATCCAATTAATATCCTAGCGAGTGTTAATGTTCGCCCTTAGTAACATTATCTATGTATCATCCCAATATTAGTAATTAAGAATATACCAATTGTATCCCAGGTAATTCTTTGAAATGTTTGTATTTAGTATGTAATTTTTGATCGTACTCAGGTGTGGCTAGGATAGACTTACGTAATGTCACTTAAAGTACAAGAATAAGATATTTTTAAACATCCCATGTGGGATTATGCGAATCCACTGACACTTAATCGGACCGTGAAAACATTACTACTCCTACTCCTTAATTTTTCGAATTTCTGTAAAATTTGTAATATATACTACCCTTAACGTCTGTAGTCGACAAGTTTTGAATTATGATACATCCTGTATGGCAATGTGCGGTAAAAATATGTTTAAGTGGTCTGAAAAATTTTAGACATTATTGTAAAATAATATGACTTAACAGTATTTTCATGGTACTATTAGGTATTAAAATTAAAAATGCTTTTATGTTTGATTTTGATATCTTTTAATTAACTGTTACTTCCCCGATCTATGTAATAGAGGGAAGTATTGTAATCGTGATTTTTTGACAGTTCGAGATTTTGGTGAATCTTCACGTTTCAGACCCTACTGAACCCAAAAAACATATTTTTAAAAAAAGTCGGTCTGTCGGTCTGTTAGTCTGTTAGTCTGTTAGTCTGTCTGGATGTTGGATAACTTAAAAACGCGTTGGAATTTTGGACTGAAATTTTATATTTAAGATCTTGAGCCAAAATCTGACTTCAAGTTCGTTAATGAGCTTTATTCAACCAGTGGTACCAACTTTATAAACAAAACTTTTTTATTTTTATCAAAATACTATCGTGTGTGGTATCAAATTAAAGGTCTTGGGAAAATAATTCTAGTAGAAAAACAAAAATAACATTTAAATGATCGTCAATTGTTTTTTTTTATAAATTATTCAAATTATACCGAGTTTGGTGTCAATTTGAATCGCTCAGGGAGATAAGTTTTTTAAAAATGTAAAAAATGACATTAATACGATTTTCAATTAGATTAGAGATTAGATTAGATTAGATTTATTTGCAATCGGGAAAAATCCCATACAAAAGATTGACAACAATTAGTGTACATTGTAGACATATTACATAAAACATTCATTAGCATAATTTATAAATTAACGAAAATAATAATTAATATTTTATCAACAGCAATAACCCATACACATAAACTTCTTAATAATAACAATATCTATTAACTAAATAAATTGGAAACCTTAAACCAGATATAATATAATAATACGTGATTTATACATTGCAAACAACATAAAAAACCCTAAATGTATGAATCCTATGAAGGAAATGTGAAAACAATTAGATACTTTAACCCTTTTACTACCAACTCTATAGTTAGCCATAAATTAGTATTATCAATTAACTTTGTTTTTATATCGTTATTTTTCTAATTAAGATCACGAGACCTCCACTGGCTCTACCCATACATTTTTCTTGAATTGCTGCACTGCAACAAAAAACATTATATTCATACATAAAATTAGGTAAATAAGCTAAATTATATTTCAACCATGTCTCACACAAACATATCACATCTCCTTCTAGTATTTTAGCTTTTGCGTCTTCATCTAGGTTATATAAATTATTTATATCATTAATGTTCCAAAATACTAGAGTGAGACGCGTTGTTTTCTTTTTAATAGCTCGTGGTATTAATCTGGCTTGCTTTGCATCATTACAAGAGGGCCCTGCTGCTAGTGATGGGCCTTCTGGAGCTAGTCAAGAAGACTTTGAACTGTCGCCATCTTCCTTGCTGTTTTGATTATTGGATTGGAGCGCATTTTGTTTAACCATTTTCTCCGGTTGTTTCGTTTTATCAGGAGTGTCTTCTGATGGTTCACGTCCCCTCTTACTATGCGTGTAAAGTTTGTTTCGGTAAATTGAAACTTTAAGTCCTTCTGCTTGGAGCTTCCTTTTCTCATCGCGAAGCGATTTTTGAAGAAGCTGCTCGTTTTTTGTCAAATATAAGCTAAGAAACAAGCTTGTATCCTTTAATAAATATTTCTTCTGAAATACTTGATCTCGGGTTCTTACGGCGGCAAATTGGATAAGTACAGGTCTACAATTACTGCTCTTCTTCCCAAGTCTAAAAGCGTTGTTTATATCGATTATTGTTAATACTATTTCCAGCTTATCATTTAAAGTTTGGATGAGTATATTAATAAGGTCAGAGTTGCTAACTTCATCTTCTACGAGGCCAGAGAGAATCAGTTTGTTTTTATTTATAGTTTTTTCCAGGCTATCTATGCGAAGCTGGTATTCTTCTAACTTAGATTCCATAGCCACAATCTTATCCGAATTGATCCTTATTGTATCGGAAAATACTGTGAAATCTGAGTTTAATTTTTCTACTTTATTCTCAATAACATCTAAAGCCTGTAGTTTTGCTAGTATTTGATCCAGTTTGCCATCCATTGTAATAATCACGTTGATACTGAGAGGTTATGTTATCCAGAATTGTACTTTAGATAGAGTACAACAACAACAAAAATTTGTGGGGCCTTTATTAAATAGTTATTGAAAATCTAATGCTATTTGCACAGGTAATTTTTAGCTTTTTATGAACTTTTTACTGAACATGAAAATGTAGTTGTTTATCTGTCAAAAACGATTTTCAATTGTTTCTCAAAAAATTACTCAAATTTTTTTATACAACCAGTGGTACCAACTTTATAAACATTTATCTTATTTTATTTTTATTAAAATACTATCGTGTGTGGTATCAAATTAAAGCTTTAACTGATCGTCAATTTTTTTATCATACATTATTCAAATTATACCGATTTTGGTGTCAATTTAAAGCTCTCGGGGAGATAAGTTTAGTAAAAATGTAAAAAATGACATTTATGCGATAATCAATTATTGTTTCTCAAAAAATTATTCAAATTTGTTCAAGTGTATTATCAAATTAAAGTTTTCTGGAAAAAAATATTAGTCGAAGAATCAATAACAACATTTAAACAATGGTCAGTTGTTTTTACTTTCCGCATTATATTCTATAAGGCTATAAGATATTGTGACGGGTTAAAATTTTCGAGTGTGAGTTTTTAGGGAATAAGTATCAGATTTTTATGGTATTTAAATTATGCCGAAGTTGGTATCAACTTAAATAGTTTGGGGAAAAATGATAAATTTATTTAAATTTTGCAGAATAAAGCATAAAATTAACGGCGTTACGAAAGTAAGTTATTAAAACTTATAATCGGGGAAGTACTGTGGTGGACACAGCAGATTTTTTTTATAAGAAAACACACACTGAATAATTTGATCACTATCATCTTCGACTAGGAGAATAATTAATTATACATAATCGCTGTTAACAAGACACTTGTATGTAATATATTGATGTTCATGATGCACTTGGCCTAATTCTCATTCAAGTGGAATTATTTATATGTGAAAACAATTATATGTAATAAATCACTGTTTCGCTGAGATAACAATTAACAGAAGCTATCACTTAAGAAAACAAACGTTCTTCAGTTTCTATCTTTCTCAACATCCTGTTAATGAATGAATACTATGTTATGTTATCATAAAATCGTTTATAAGTAAAGTGCAACTTACATAATAATATTTTTTAAATTTTTAAGCAGTTTTAAATATTCTCGGGGGTAATATAACTAGTGCTATGATTATCATCGGTGATAGCATGAGTTAGTCGATTAAAATTGACCGAGTGCGCAGCACGAGTTCAATTTTCTGAAGATTAACGAATGCTATCACCTATGATTAATTATAGCCCGAGTTATATTTGGGGAGAATATATAATGAATGAGTCCAAAATGTTTGGTTATATTTTTCAATAGCTATCAAAAACGTTTTAAATTCTGTTTACCTTTCTCAATTTTGTCTTCACTGACATTTCCCCACCGAATATACAATCAGGTTTATTCAATTTAAGTCTTATTTTTGACAATCAGCAATATTTAAATATGGAACTTAAGTAGGAAATTAATTGACAGAAACAGTTGACATGTAACAGCGGTGATAAAAATATCATCGATTTGATAGCCTCTTACTGCCCTATTTTAGCCAATCAAATTAGTCGAATATGTGTCACGTGACACATGAATTATATATTCTTAAGAATTAAATACTAAGAATCCAGGTTATGTTAATAACTAGCCGACTTTAGCGATAAAACCTAACTTAAAATCCTTCACTTATCCGCATATATTATGTCTCTAATATCTGGCTGTGTATCTGCCGAATCTAGGATCTAGGATACAATAAATATAACCTATTTCGCGCTATTCATGGCATATTCATCATATCAATCACAGTTTTTACTATGTGTGGCAGCCTCAGAAACTGTGAGTTATTGATTCCACAAATCTAAAAGTTTTGAAAATTATAACTCCATAGCAATTAGGTAGGGAAGAATAGTCCACAGTGAGACAAAAAATTATTTTTGAAATAAAATCTGTATTTTAAAGATATATTACAAATAAATTACAAACATGAAATATATTCTATACTAACAAATAACAAATATTTCTCTAAAAATTAGTTCACTTATGGCTTATGGCAATAAATAAATCAAAATGAAAAAATCTGACGTGGACACCACATGACTTCCTTGTACGCCTTGTGTGTTCATACTTTTCTTAATAACTAAAATGTAAAATAATATTAAAAATTCTTTTAACTTATTATACTAATACTCACAAATATATTTTAGTCATTTGATTTAAACTGCAGAAGAAGATATAAAGCATATTTTACTATTGTCACTGTCATGTCATAATCATTTAAATTTTACGTAGTAACAAATGTTAATCGATCATGGACTACAAGATACCGAAATACTATAAATTATAAATATATACTTTAATTATTTTTAAATGATAGGAGATACAAAAATATTTATAAAATACCGATTGTAGGTAATAATCACATAATCTTTCATTTAAAATAAAAAAAATTGTCTAAAATTAAATATTTATCGAAATATTTTTAAAAAGTACTACTTCCGGTTTGTAGACTGAAACCAAAAATAGGAGGTGCACAACTAGATGCTATAACAGTCCTAAATACAAAATTTCAACTTTCTACGTCTAACCGTATTTGAGTTATGCGACACACATACGTCCGTACGTACGTACGTACGTACGTACGTACGTACGTACGTACGTACGTACAGACGTCACGTCGAAACTAGTCATAATGGATTCAGAAAAGGTCAAAACGGATATTTCCGTCAAAATCTGAGAACCGAAATTTTTCGCGATTACAATACTTCCTTACTTCGTACAAGGAAGTAAAAAGTGCCACACTGTAAATTGTACGATTAAAATGTTTTTGTTAAATTTCCTTTTACAGTAGAAGGCAAAACCATTAACTTTATTATATACGGAATACACATTACGCAACCTCCTAGCATCTCAGACTTTCTTATAAGAATTTTCGTGGTCAACATCTTCATTATTAACTGATAATAACTTATTGATGTACAGTAATGTTCAGAAATAATGCCTAGACTCCCTACTCCAGTGCTGACGATTTATGAAAAATTCGAAATACGTCTGCAGCCGTTGATGAACAGAGGCAGAAGATACAAAGCAAAAGATAGCTATATTCCCAATTTTCTCGGAAAAACAACATTAGCTACGGTAAACAGAGGCTTTAGATTTTGAAATATTTTGTAAATTAGGATTCACTACTTTCGATGATACCTTGGATAGATACATTCTTTTTGAATTTGAATCACTTGTATTGTCAAAATTCTGCATTAAAATTAGAACTCATTAATTCATATCTATTTATTTATAAAACATACTCGTATTGTAGTGAAATAAGAAATAACTCAAATAAAATTAGTAGATCATGAAATTATGCGTTAAGAATTATCATAAAAAATAATTAAACGATGCTTTTTATATTTACATACTCGTATATCTATTTCTAAACTTTGTAACACAAAGACAATAATAGGTAATTTAATAATAAAACATATTTAAGAATAATGTAATTTAATTACATTATAACGATATATTTTTATAGGTCTTATATTCAAATAAATAAGTAAATATTATTATATTACAAAAAATGGTCGTCAGAAGTTATATCTCTAATAATAATTAAAAATAAATATAAATAATCTAAATAATATATTTTGGAATCCTGCATAAAGCGGGAGGAAAAGTATTTTTTCTCTCTAGAGAGGAAAAGATAAAGTGGATTTCCGCATAAGGCGAGAGAAAAAGTACTTTTCCTCCCTAAGGAGAATAAATAAAAATAATCTAAATAATATATTTTGGAATCCTGCATAAAGCGGGAGGAAAAGTATTTTTTCTCTCTAGAGAACATTAAGCGAGAGAAAAAGTACCTTTTCTCCCAAGGAGAAAAAATAAAGTGGATACGCGCATAAAGCGGGAGGAAAACTACTTTTACTGCCAAGGAAGGAATATTACTGACCGGTCAGAAATACCTCACTTTCGTCCCTAATAATAGCGACGAAAGGTGGCGTTTTCGGTGCAGGTATTGAAAAAATAATTTATTGAATTAGATTTGTTAATTAAATCCGATTAAAACTGAAACAAAAATTTAAACATTTTTATTTCTTACATAGTAGGTTACAGTTTAACTGTCTGGTTCAAAATTCATTTGGATTTCATACACTTGACGAAATTCTAAGTCAAGGTATTTTCTTGCCTCTCAGGTAAAGAGGATACTTCTAAATTTGGTTCTATTTTCTTGGAATAGAAGCAATATACCTTTCCTTTGCTACTTATCTCTCATCACCCTCACTCAATCGAACGTATATCGAATTTTTCATAAATCGTCAGCACTGGAGTAGGGAGTCTGGGCATTATTTCTGAACATTACCAAAATATCGGTTGGAAATTTTACCAACATAAAATCGTCTTTTTTGCCCCTTTTCGTAATAATTGTATTTGTACAATGTCTCAAATTATATTATCTGCAGTTACTTTATTATTTATATTAGGAACTGAAAATTTTATTAATGGTTCATAGTATGTTCTCAGTGAGTTTTAAGATTATAGGAAACAAGCTACTAAAGAAAATATTATATAAACGATTTGTATGAAATAATGCAATAGTTTACTAGAAATTCAACTCAAAATATAACTTTTATATTTATTTTTAATAGAATAACAGTAAACACACAATTCACAATACGAAATAAAAACAATCCTGCGATGTTTCCTATAATAGAAAACCTTTCTCAGTTCGGAAGCTTTGATAGCTCGCTAGCTAAAGCTCACAAGCAATGTTCATCTCGTTATCAGATGACGTTTAGCGTCGAGTCGCTCAGCATTCCAGCCACATGAACATCTCTCCCGTCTTGTCGTTCTTGTCCCTCTTGTCCCACCATCCTGCCGGTGCTGTTGTCATTCGACTTTCCTTCCATATCCGAACTCCAATGGTGAAGATTCATCCAAGACTTACTGTCATTCCCGGAGAGTTGTAAAAGCGCATTTCTGGTCAAACGTTTGTAAAGCGCAGAAATATAATAAGTAAATTTGGTGACCGGACAAAACAGAAGAATGAAAAAACAGAACATGAAAAAACAGAACATGAAAAAACAGAACATGAAAAAACAGAACAGTGAAAAAACAGATCAATGAAAAAAGAGAACAATGAAAAAACAGAACACTGAAGAAACAGAACAATGAAAAAAGAGAACAGTGAAAAAACAGAACACTGAAAAAACAGAACATTGATAAAACAGAACATGAAAACACAGAATATGAAAAAACATAACAATGACAAAACAGAACTCAAGAAGGGTTTTGTTAGCATAGATTAGTTTATGTCAAAAAACGGAGTTCTGTTGGACTCAAGAAGGGTTTTGTTAGCATAGATTAGTTTATGCCAAAAAAACGTTGTTCTGTTGGACTCAAGAAGGGTTTTGTTAGCATAGATTAGTTTATGCCAAAAAAACGTTGTTCTGTTGGACTCAAGAAGGGTTTTGTTAGCATAGATTAGTTTATGTCAAAAAAACGTTGTTCTATTGGACTCAAGAAGGGTTTTGTTAGCATAGATTAGTTTATGTCAAAAAAATGTGTTCTGTTTTTTCATGTTCTGTTTTATCAATGTTCTGTTTTTTCAGTGTTCTGTTTTTTCACTGTTCTGTTTTTTCACTGTTCTGTTTTTTCATTGTTCTGTTTCTTCAGTGTTCTGTTTTTTCATTGTTCTCTTTTGTCATTGTTCTGTTTTTTCATGTTCTGTTTTTTCATGTTCTGTTTTTTCATGTTCTGTTTTTTCGTGTTCTGTTTTTTCATTGTTCTGTTCTTTCATGGAATCGTAAATTTATGTTCAAGCGCAGATCGTAACATTGGAAAAGCGAATTTTTCGAAAATGAGATTTCTGACCATAACAAGTTAGTCCAGATCGTCTTCGAAAATGATAGGGTTAAGTTCAGAAAAATGTTAGGCAAGAATATTTTCTAGTTTTAAATAATTCAAAAAATCTTGTTAAAAATACTCTTCGAGTATGATGAGTTCAGAAAAATGTTAGGCAAGAATATTTTCTAATTTTAAAAAATTAAAAAAATATTGTAGAAAAACTGTCGTACAATCCCTAAAACCATTGTGCTTTTCAAATGTTCTCTTCTGCGCTTATGTAACTTCAATTTCTGCGCTTTTCAAATGTTATTTTATGCACTTTTCGTACGTGATAAGAAAAACTGATAAAGGCCAAATGCGCTTATTTTACTCACCCGTCATTCGCTGCCTTTTGGTTTTTAGGAATTCATAGCGCCCAACGGGTAGTGCATGCTCTATAGTTACATTATGGTTTATGGATAAGATTGTTTAAATTACCGTCTCAAACAAGAAAACACTACATTCAAATTGTCACTTTGACATTTTAACTGTTTTAACGTAAATGTATATTAAAGTGAAAGTTTTGTCATATATTTAGATTTGTTTATGAAAATGGTAAAGAACTTTTCAGACATTTCACTCGCTCGTTATCTTAATAATAATAATTTTAACACATCCTGAACTATTTGCAAACCTAAATACGGTCCACTAATAAAACATGTTCTTTTCATTCATTCATTATTTAGTTTCCAAATTTACATTATCTAAATCTAAATAAATAAGTAACATAAATTTACCAGAACAATATTTAAAACATTTAAATATTCAAATATGAATCGAAACTGGCGCCACCTCTATGAAGAATGTGCCAAACAGAAACCAACCAGTAAGAACATCTGTGTTCAGTGATATAACATTTAACATTCAACGCGTAGTGATTTCGTAGTGCTTTATTTACTAAAATCTGTAGTTATTTCGCGATATTCATTTACAAAACTATGTGTAGCGTGTGTCTAAGGACCTCATTGAACCCTGGATGAAATTTCAAGACCCTGCGATGAATAATACAAGGTAAAAATCGATTTATAGTTTTTCTAAGTGCTGTACAACCTGAACTAAATGTAATATCGAAAATAAGATTGCACCATTGGATTCCTCGTACTTTTGTTAGTAATTAACCGTAGTTTCATATTTGTAGCTATTTTGGCAGAATTTCTACGAATTTTTAAATAGTTTATTGAAGAATTGTTCAGTGTTCACCACTACATAGACACTCAGCACTCAGCTTGTGTACGTGTACGTTCAAGGGGTTCAAGAATCTCGCTTCGGCTTGTACAGGCAATAATATTTACTTGTTACTCACTTGTAAACGTCATTTATTGAATCCCCACGTTACCTTTGAAAATGAATGTTTACTATAGTTACCAGGCCCCGGAAACTTGCATACCCCTTCCACTAGTTTTATGACTGCTCAAGAGGTTACAGTTCGCCCTGTCGCCGCTAGGCAGTGTCATATCGCATAGGCCACATTTTATTAGGAATTATATAGCAATTTCACTTAAAATCCTCAATAACTTATAGAATATTGTATATATTATAATAAATTACAGAATATACATAGAAATTATACTTTACACGTTAATCAGCGATTTTCGCGGGTTTTTGATGGCCTATGTTGACTGCCATATTGAGTACTCCCTTTACCCCTCAGTACCACGAAACTGGACCAGTTCAGCAGTCACTTTTGCAAGCCAAGTTGGGTTACCTTCAGTGTCTTGTACCGTGCTAGTTACCCATGTTACTAACTTGTAAAATTGACAGCTGCATTGTAAAAATTTTGCAAGTTAGCAGCTAGTCAAATGTTCATAATAATTCTCACGTTGCCACAGTAATACTTCCAAGTAGTGATGGGTCGTTCATGAACGAGTCGTTCAAAATGAACGACTCATTTTAGTGTGCCGTGAACGAACGACTCTTTAGTTCGTTCAGTACGGCACACCAGTTCACACTAGCACCGTGCTAGCTCCGCTCACCGCTCCGCTCGCTGAACGCAGAAAGACGAACGAGTGCGAGTGGAATGAACGAAACGAACGAAACATACAGACAGCGCACGGTACATAACATATTTCAGAGCACTATTGGCTTGACTGAGTGTAGTGTATTCTGAGAAGAATGCATGCGTTTCTGTTGTACGGCCAACAATGAAAATAATCAACAATATGGGAAGTGGGAACAATGTAGGACTGGACAACAACAACAAACGTTTTGTTAAATAATTTGTTGAACATTCTTCAAAATGTTGCCAGACAGTACTCCTTTTGCTGAATTTTTATTTTGTTTATTTTCCATTGTCAATATACATATACAACAACAATAAGCAACACAACTAACAACTAAAATGCTCAGGTTCAGGTTCATACAGTTTGGCACATGTGCACATGTCACATCGCTGCGCATCGCATATGCACACAAGGCGAGCGCACAGTGCTGTGAGCATGAGCAGAGCAGCTCAGCTGAGCAACACACTAGCACGGTGTCATTTGAAACGCACAGTGCTCTTTTACAGAGTCGTTCGAATGAACGACTCAGTGTGAACGACTCATTTTACTGAGCGGAGCGAAATGAACTGACTCACTAAAAATGAACGAAAGACCCATCACTACTTCCAAGGCTTATGAGAAAACATTTAAGACAATTTTTGACAGAACAGATGTGTGTGAATGACGAGTTTGGTTATAATTTTTTAATTCTTATTTTAGATTTACATTTGTGAGTAACAAGTAAAATATTGTACATTACACGCAAGGAAACTGTTTTACTGCTTCAAGGAGGTGACAGAGCGCCTGTCGTTTTCCCCTTTCAGCAGTAAAAATAGTTTTCCCTTGCTAGTAATGTAATATACTATTCTAATACTCAAGGCTGATACTTTAAATATATTTTGAGAGGTATGAACATTATAAACATAGTTTAGTGCATAACGTGATAACGTGATCGACTGGGTTCTGACAACTCAGGTTAAAATTTTGAACTGCGTATAGTAAAATATGAATTTATATGTTTACTCATAGTATGTAAGGCTGACACATCCAAATTGGGCAAAATCGTAATTTTGTTAGTAAATAACCGTAGTTTCATATTTATAGCTTATTTTGGCAGAATTTCTACGAATTTTTAAATAGTTTATTGAAAAATTGTTCACCTTATTAATTTTGCAAAAAAAATAATTTTTTAATTCAATGCTAAATTTTTTTTTTCAACTTGCAAAATCTCGAAGCCCTTGAACCTCTGGGGCCTCGGGCAACTGTCCGAACTGCCCTACCATAGCTACGCCACTGGGTGACAATATGAAAATGGAACGAAATATCACAAGCTTGACAACAAACACAGTTAGGAAAGAATTATATTTACAGGTTGTTCTACAACTTAGGACAAAAAATTAAAGGGTATATACTGTTCGACGTGCTGATCACGAAACAAAAAGAATTTTTTTTTACAATTTGCAAAAAAATTGCATCGTATTTCAAGCAAACATTTTTTTGCCACTGGTCGATAGTTATTTGTAATAATTTTGTTCAAATCTTCTATACAATGAAAGTAATTGTGTACATACTATAGGTACCATCAAAATAGTGAGTATAATATAGCGTTTTGTAATTTCTTTGTTTTGATCAACTAGCCTTTTTGAAGACTATTATTGTTAATAGGTAGTGTTTTTCTAATGTTTTGTTTAGTTTCACTTTACTTGTTTTTTTTTAACCTTGTATTGTGTTAGTTTTATTTGTTTGTTTCTTGTTACTCTGGTCATCTGTGTTAGTATATTGTTATAATTTGTAGTTTAATTGTTACAAAATAATACGAAACGTCAAACTACCACCGTTGATAAATTTCTAACACCAGCTACTGAGATGGTGGTAACTCTTACACTTGACATGATGTCATACCGAGATTTCGTACACAATTCTCACAGATGGCAACAAAACTATCACCAAAATACCTACTTATCAATTCACTAGTGATATCTTAAGAGAATAGGTCTCCTGATCACTATGTCGCTGCTATAGAAGCCTTTGACTCGTCCAAAAAAAAAAACCGCTCTGGGCACGATCACACATTTGCCTCGCCATTCGCCTTGCGATTCGTGCGAATGTGTAAATGCGGAATCAAACGAATCAGCACCATTTTTACTTCGGATACACAAGACTAGACGAATCAGAAATACACCATCCAAGCATCCTCTCGTCCTGGCATCCCAGTAGCCGAGGGCGAGAAATAAATGAACATCGCATTGAATAAAAGCGTCCCTTAGCAACCAGACAGACGCGAATCGTCTCGACGTCGCCTCGCCCCCCAGCAATGTCAGTGCAGTCGTTGGCTTGGTGCTTAGCTCGCTTGTTAGTACGTTGGGAACACTGCTTCATGCACGGAAATAGTTATAGGGATGGTTTGGTTTTGTTGGCAGGAGTGAGCTTAAAATGGGAGCTTTCTTTTTGTCTTTGTGGAGAGTATTAGTTGAATATAGCTTACGCTTACACCGTTGACTGTAGGAGATAAATAAGAATTTAAATATTTTTAATCAATTTTGACTTTTTAAATTGATCTTATTAACTTCATAGCAACAACTTTAAACAAATGTTTATTCGCTAGAGAATTTCATTTTTACCTCTCGCCTAGAGAGGTATAGGGATCGTGAAAAAATTCGATGTCGAGATTTTTGTCAATAAGCACGTTTTAGTACCTTTAGAACCTATTTTGACTATTTTCACGATGATGTCTGTGTGTGTGTGTGTCCGTTTGTCTGTATGTGCGCCTACTATAGTCTTTCGTTCTGATTCATTATCTCAAATTCTATTGAACATAAAATTCTAACATTTTGCATTATACATTTATATATGTTAATGAAGAGCTGATTAGATTTTGGTAAAAATCTGCCAACCGGAAATGGTATTTTCTTGAAGCATTTTAAAATTTTTTGCAAAAAATATAGGAAATACTGCGATAGTTACAATTTGTCATGCGACATTTGAAAGAACAAATTACCTCTTACAATATTTATTTAACATCTTTTCTATATCTCTTACCAATAAATGAAAATTATTTTTCAAAAATGTGTAATTTTACCTACCACGATTTGTAAATTATAATATAGGAAAAAAAATTAAAACAAAAATGAAAATGTCAATGTGACAGATGAACAGACGTATACACCATTGGTATACACAGTTTCTAAAATTTTGGTGGCACCATTTGTAAAGAAATGTATAAATATTAATAACTGGGTTTGAAATTTAGTAACTATAGTAGCCGAAATTTAATAAATAGAAAACTGACTCAATTCCAGTAAGTTTGTATCCTTCCATTAAACGTATCCAGTCAAGAAGCATCATCGATTCATTATTAACTGGATATAATGTAATATGGTAATAATAAAATACAAATTGTATCAACAAAGAGCTAATTTGATTTCAATGTCAATCGAAATCGGTACGTTGCTTGAAGAACTATAAAATAAATTACAAAAAGTAGCCTAACAAAAACCAAATTCACATATTACAGTGTCAAGGCGGGAGGTTATGTGCTGGCCACAACAGATTTTTTTAAAATCACACTACACATTTTTAAATCATTCTGACGTTTTAAACTTATTATTTCCACAAAATGTATAAAAACAAAGACAACTTTTTATTGACGACTACTTTGATTAGTTTTTTTTGTCATGTCAAAATAACTTTATAATTCATATATTTGAAATTATTTCGTCAAAATTGAATAAAATATTATATAAACCACGTGAGATAAGATTGCTTATTCACTCACCCTTCGGGCTCGGGGGTTAAATTTTCTTCTCTTGAATAAACATTCATGTATCTCACTTGACGTATAAATATCTAATACATATTTTTTGACTCAATTCAGTAACAACTAACGATTTTTGCAAAACGAAAACTTCATAGTTTTAAATAAAATTAAATAAACGTCTGCAATAATTCTATAGAAATTTGTTGTATTTAAAAGAAGTTCATTAAGCATTGGTTTTGGTTTACTCACTAACTCACTCATATAAGGATGAAAGTTTATGACATCCCAGAGATGTACCTACTGCGTTTACTGGTCCTGCATAAATGTCCGCCGTTCTAACTAACCTCGTATACAATAAAGCGCGCAAGTGTGATATTACAGATACATTTTTAGAACTCATTTTTTCATGGTATCTTATTATTTTATGTCTATGATGATAATTTTTTTCCTTCCTTAATTTAAATTGCTGTAGTATGAGCAAAATGTTTTTTTTATACTACCTACTCGTACCGGAAGTATAAGTACATAAGATCAGACCCTAAAAAAAATTTAAATCCAAAATTCCCGGTGTCACCCTTTTTCAATTATAAAAGTTTTTTTTTCTTCATATTTCGATATTATTATAATTATAATTTTCTTTTATACTTTCATGTAAAGGTTAGATGGAAGAGCAGCCTCTGGCTGAAATCTTTGCCAAATAAAATGATTTATTATTATTATTATTATTATTTTAAATTTACTGAGCGATGTTTATTTTATAATATTTATTATTTTTGTATAAACTGAAAAATACTTTAAATGTTTAATAATTTTTATGTTAGAGGGAGGAACATTAATTTCGTCCAGAAAGTAGGTACGAGGACATAACTGCTTTTTATCTTTTAGTACTACCATAATAGCAATAATTGATAACTTATCTACAACTATAACTATAATCTATATAATAAAAGACAAATTTCATAGTCATAACTCATAACTATATTAGGCATTAATTTGAACGTCACGAAATTATAATTAATCTCTCTCAGGAAATATAATTGGTATTTAGGTACACTTTTTTATGTTAAATTTTTTTACATTTTAGTCAAATCCTGTGTAATAGATTATTATTCCCTGTCGTTAGAAACGCATCTATAAAGAATAAAAGAATTAATCAATAATCTCAGAATAAATGAGTTACATTCGCGTATCCATTCATTTTTCCCATTCTGCTATAAATCCCCATAATCTAATTATTTCATCCGCAGTTTACCTCACTTCCAGTTAAAACTATCCCTAACAAAATCACCTCTAAACTCAACAATAACTCACATTCGTCAGCATTTCACTTTCTCGTTTCTCAATTCTCATCCTGGCCCGTGCTGTAGACAGAGACACGCTTATCTACCTCCGCGTGCGGCAGAGTGCGAGAGAGCGTCGTCTCCAGAGGCATCTGGCGGTACGGTAGCCAGTTACCATGGCGATGCGCGGAGACATTCGCTTGTTTTAATCAACGCTGTCATGGCAACCGAGCGATCCCGCCATTGGACAATTCATTTTGTAATTACGCTGACGACACCCTAGGCGGCCATTTTGAAATGAATGCAGCGAGTCAGTGGAACCGTCGAGGTGGTGCTTTCACTTAGAGTACAGGGTGAGACGGTGGAGATTAGGGTGGGTGCTTTGGAAATACTGCTTTGGTTTTAATTATTCGACTTTTAATTGTACAAGTATTTGATTGTACTGTGGTATTGATTTTATATTCAAATATAACATGTGGATTTGTGACTTATGGTAGGATTATTACCTATGTAAATATTTAAATATTGAACAAATTCACATCAATGTTTGTTGACAAATAATGTAAAAATGTTCATATGATCATAAATTTCATTACGATTCTGTTTAATATTTACAATTTTATAGATCTGTAGCAACTACAAATTTTCACAGAATCCCAGTATTAAATTTTAAAATTAAGGGCAGATTTATATCAATTTTTCTATAACAGGGCGGAAATCTGAGTACATAACGACATAACTGACCAATTATGATTCCAATTAAGTAGGTACACACTAACACATTTCAGTTTAACTGCACAAGAAATCGTTCCTGTGGTGAATCTCCACTAATAACCATGCGCAGTGTTGTAATAGAAAACAATATTTTTATCTAGATAAAGATTACTTTTAATTTATCTAGATAAGATAATAGATAATCATTAAATATTGTCTAGATAATTAATTCATAGTTAATATAAAAATAACATGTTCTAAAGTATAAACGGTATACAATCTAGCCAGCCGGCAGCGTTGTATGCTTGCACAGTTTGATTACATTTTGAATTCGATTAAAATAACAAATGAAAAAATTGGTTCTAATTTTACTAAAATTATTATCTAGATTATAAAAAATATATAAAGATAATTTGCAATTTCATCTAGATAAGATAATAGAGATAAATAAAAAAATATCTTGATAAGATAATAGGTAAAAATAGATTATCTAGATGATTTATCTAGATAAAATTATCTAGGTAAGTTACAACACTGACCATGCGTATACCCGTGAGTTGACGATCTATACCGATTTACCAATGACTCTCAGTATGTGAGGGTGCTACACCCAAGTTGGGTAAACGCTGAGATAGATTTGTCTCTGTCAATAATGTATGTGTGGGCAGTTGAATAAAATGATTTATTGTTACCTAAGTCTCAGATTTTATTATTATTTTTTAATCGAAAATGTTTTTTGTAATTTTGTTTTGTCTTAATCGGATAATCAAATTTCGAAGACTTTTTTATTTTATATTTTAACATTTACCCAACGGGTGTGGCATATACTCGCATCGCAAATATTTAGGTATATTTTACCGTGTGTGCGGTAACCAGTCATCAACACACTTGTGTACTTTTATGGTTTTTAGTAATACACCACAGGAAACATTTTTTGTGCAGTGTATTTGACTGATTCGAAATTGAGTTTAAAAACCACATCGATCACCTAACTCTGTCAGTTCCACTAAAACTTGAATTAGAATTTAAACATTCAAATTCATGAAAATTTACTAAAATTTTACTGTTTTTAAATATTTTTTAAAAAACAGGGACTCGAACCGCACAAAATAACGTTTCAGATTCGGTTCGCGGTTCACTGTACTTTATAAGGTTCGGTTTTGTTCCGGTTTTCATATTTCTTCTTTAAATGAATCGGTCTCGGTTAGACTAAATATCAAGAAAACTTGACTAAGCAATAGAAAACACAACAATTTAAAAAATGCTTTAATCCGTTCCAAACTGGTTGACAACCATCGGTACGACTCCGGTTATGGGTTTGCCAAATTAATTTTAACGGTTTGTTTTGGTGCGCAGTTCACTAAAATAGCTGCGGTTCGTTCCGGTTTTCGTTCCTGATCCGATTCGGTTCGACTCCCTGTTTTTGAATTACGTTTTAATTTGAATAAAATACTATAGTTATTACTATTTCAATAAAGCAGATGACGCTGATGTCATTTATTTAAATATCAATATTTATTACTAATTTTTGTTGAATGTAAAATACAGTCGGCAAAAAAACGCACCACTTGAAAATGCACAAAAAATTCCGAATTTTTAAACCGCCATAACTCCGTTGAATTTGGTCGAAAATGTATGAAACTTCGAGTTCTGACAAGATTGAAGTTTCCTCTTTAAGGTCATGCAATTTGACCCCCTGCCACCCTCCTAAGAAAAAATGTTGTTGATGTCAAAAACTGTCAAATTTAAACAAATTGTACCGGGTGCAAAAATCATGGACTCAGTATCCACTACCAAGGCTATAAAGTTAATTCATTTTCCTTTCGTGAAAAAAATTAGTAGGTAGGTACTTCCGATGGTTCAACGCAAAGCTATGTATTTTTGAAAAAAATTGCAATGGGGTACTTTTTCAACACTATGAACATAATGTTAGGTCTAAAACATTGGTAAAAATACAAATTTTATTAAAAAAAAAAATAGGTACTATATGTTTTTTAGTAAATTGAGAAAGAAATTTTACTTGTGACGTTACTATTTTGCATTGAACATAATGGCAACTTTCTACGTCACACCACATTTTCATTAATTATTTTTAGGCTTGTTAATACAAATTTTGTAAAAATAAAAAATACGGGTTCCAAGTTTTTATCTCTTCTTCAAAAATAATCAATAAAAAAAAATCATGCAAGTAGTCTATTACGTGTGGTCAGTTATATTACATAAATGAATGCATAATCAACAATTTAAAATGTTCCATCTTCCACTAGTTATAACCTGATGTACGAATATCAACCCTCTTCATCCCTATTCTCGCTGCCGTGCAGTATTTTCCTGGTCGACTGGCGGCAGCGCTCCACAGTGCGGTGGAGAAGCGAGCAACTAATACAATTAACGGGAGACAAGTGAAACTCTGCTATCGTAACTCGTCTGGTGCGCGCGCAGGCCAACCCTGATTGAAACTCGGAATTTACGCAAATTGCTTCTTCTGCTACTTGCGCTCTTCGTTCTGCTGCTGCAGAGGTTAGCGATCCGCTGAAAATGGAGCGGACAGGGTGAAAGGGTTTCGTCCGGGGGAGCTTGTGCAGGAAGGGTGTATCTGTATACTTGACAAGAAGCAATGTGAACATCACACTTGTTACTTGCTATATTTGCCCATTAAGGGTATCGACTCCACGTAGCTCAACACCGCGTTTGTCCTATGTTAATGCAAAGAAACGCTCGCTAAAAATACGGAAAAGCAGTCTAGCAATTTCTACAATGCTCACGAAGTTTTATAGATAAAGCTAAATTTCATAAATTTATTTACAGACGAAGAATGTAACTAGGATTATTCCGAGTTAAATTTTCTAATAAATCTCTTAATAATAAGAAAAATCTGACGTGGCCATCACACAACCTTCCGCCATATCTAGACTTTAAACAGAAATGTATACGTACAATCCGGTGCCCATTTAAAATATACAAATAAAAATCTAAAATATTTAAACACAGAAATTAGTATCACCTGAATCAAAAGATTCATTCACACGAAAACTCTTCTGTGTTGAAGACATCCTCCGTTCAATTACTACATTTAATATCTTACTTATGACTTATAGCGCTAGTCTGCCAACTTGTCACCCGTCTTATCTGTCAATATTTTTTATGCAGAATCAAAAATCAATCGAACATGGATTACAAGATTTCAACGTTTAATTTGATAAATTTATTTTTTAAATTCTACTGCAGTTCTTTAATGCAACCAGATAAAGACAATGTTTTATATAACATAAGTTGCAATTAATTTTTCCTCTTATTCTTATTACAAATAAATACTATATTTATCCAAATTTATATACAATTTGGACAATTAACCTTTTCAATCTTCAAAAAATATCACTTCCGATGAAGATATTTGTACCAAAATCTAAGGGGCAATTTGTATATAAATGTTAAATACCAAATATCAAAATTTTCTGATAATTCGTATTTGAGTTATGCGACTAACAACCGGCCTTGACCACACACACACACACACACACACACACACACACACACACACACACACACACACACACACACACACACACACACACACACACACACACACACACACACACACACACACACACACACACACACACACACACACACACACACACACACACACACACACACGCGCGCACACGCACACGCACACGCACACGCACACACACACACACGCGCGCGCACACGCACACGCACACGCACACGCACACGCACACGCACACACACACGCACACGCACACGCACACGCACACACACACACACACACACACACACACACACGCGCACACGCACACGCACACGCACACGCACACGCACACACACACACACACGCGCGCACACGCACACGCACACGCACACACACACACACACACACACACACACACACACACACACACACACACACACACACACACACACACACACACACACACACACACACACACACACACACACACACACACTTTTTCATTAATTTTGTATATGGATTTCAAAGATTTTTTCAGAATTCTAACTGGGCATAATCCTAAATTAATTATCTTTTACAAAAATCTAGTACCTGTTTTTCCTTCAAATTTTTAATATACAATGAGTAAAGCAGAAACTACACCTCTAAACACGCAAAATTTTGTTACGGAGACGAGACCCTTAACATCCTATTAATATTCTAGCGATGCTAATGTCTACCCTTAGTAACATTATCTATGTAACATCCCAATGTTAGTAGTAGACAGTAGGCGGCTGTTCGTTTAAGTCGATATATCGATATTAATAATTACTCGACCCAGTGGCAGTGGCAACGAAAATTTTTTGACTGGGAAACATAGAAATTAATTTTGCGATTTAAAAAAAAATTATATCTGTTTCGTAATATACACATACACATAATATACACTTCAAAACCACTATGTATATTGTATGCTACCGGTCTCCACTCCAGTTCCAACCCAGCTAGCAACCGACAGTATTAGAAATAGAATTAGAATTTAAACTTAGAACCGAACGTATTGTATTAATCAGTGGTGAATCTAGAAATAGTGTGCCATAAAATGCAAAACATACAAATGTTGATTTTATATTTACAAATATTTGATATACTGTACCACCCAAATTGGGCTGACAACAGATCTCACCGCTGCCACCAATTATGTACCGCCCAAATTGTAACTCAAAGGTTACAAAACTATAAAAGTATATTTTATAAGTTAATGTATAATAATAATATAATAACAATAATAATACCATCTTACGTTAACCACTTATCTCTGCTATCACATACTGGAATCGGAACGCAACTGAATTTATACTCATGTACAAGTCCTTAGTCAGTAAAACTAGTATTACAAATACAAACATATTTATTTATAATTATTTGGTAACTCTGACCTGTTAAACTAATGACTGACGTCGCACCTACTTAATTGTGATGACTAGGACTTGTTACAATACTACCTATATTTTTCACTTTCACATTATCAACATAAAAACAATATTCATAAAAACAGTTTGGGTATCACTGATTTATACTAATCTAAATTCAAATATATTATCCCTCTCATAATATTCTTATTAGAGCAATAAACTACCGAACCCTTCGACCATATATAGGTATAGACAGATAACACTCAATGCTGTAGTATACAATGTTGTGAAGGCAAGAAGTACGGTAGCGGGGAGCAGTAGCTATAGGCGGGGAAAGGAGGTGAGGACACGTTAGAGTGTTGCACATTGCTAACTTCTGGTTTGTTATCATGGAACAGAGAATGAAAATAGGCAAACTGCAACACTTCAAGGTGTCTGCAGGTCATACTCTTCTTCACACCGCTACGCTAGTTCTTTGCTTCACAACAAAGGCTTGCGTTGTTTGTCTATTCCTATATATGGTCGAAGACCGAACCTAACCTGTCGAAACTTTGTTTGCGCTGAAGTAGGATCTGATATTTTCAAGTTCAGTTAACCGCGGATTGTTGTAGTGCACGTTTCAATGTTTATAAGACAGAATTAATAATTTTGTGTACATATTTTGATTTATTTAAATGTAGAAATGTCTATAAATAGCGTGTAATTAAAGTTTAAATACGTAAAATGATTTAAAAATTTAAAGTAAAGTGCCAGAAGAAATTTGAAGACTTTTTGGGAGACCTATATAGGATGCACCATCGTCAGAGTACATCAAAGGTTAGCATTTTTATTTAAAGTACCTATTATAAAAAAATATTGACGCACTAAGAGACTAAGGCCCATTAGGCAGAATCACTTCAAACTATATGGAATTTTAAAGGATATCTACCCTATTGCCTAATTTGATACTTTGATATTTATTTAAAAATGGGTATTGCCAACTTTTACAATAACAAAAAAGATTTAAGACTGGTTTATAATAGATGTAACTGCTAACTTCTTGTGTGTTCTGTTCACATGAGCTATAGGTATTTCTATGTTACGGTTTATAATGACACTGGATTTCACGTTTACCTATACTCTAACAGTAAGGTTCGCCAACTTTTAAGAAAACTTCCTAGGGATCACTATATTATATAAAGTGTGTGGCCATAGGCGCTATATTGCAATCAAGTAGCCATGGTTTCATACTCATAAAGAAATGTGGGAATAATTAATGTTTAACTGTAACTGTAACAAAAATTAGTTCAATATCTAACTTTAAAACTCTTCATGTATTTTACCAAACATATTATTTTATACAAATACAATTTTACTGAAGTCGGCCATACTCAGTATAAAGCCACTCTATTACATAATTCACTCTTTCCCAACAAATTGCAAGCAAGTTCTATTTGTTCTTTGTTGATCTTTGTTTACATTTTGATGAGTATTTTATATTTCGCTACAATATTTATTGTTATAAATATTGCAGATCCAACTATGCATCTTTCAACAAAGGGATACATTCCTGACAGTTATGTCGTCAAACTAGCAGATTTGAAATTATTATGAGCCACACACTAAACCAGGTCTTATTCTGAAATAAATAAATTACAAAATTTAGTTTTACTTTAACATATGGACTGCATGGTCTCCTTAGATCCGCCCCTGATATCAATAAATTAAAGCTTAATTGATGCAATTTGCAATTCTACACATTTAATTTATTTTTATACTTTTATTCTAAAATTAAAAGGACAGTAATTATCGCTATCTGCAATATTAATATTAATATTTCTTATTAATTTTTGTAGCTCAGCATCAGTGAGAATTCTATTTTTATTTTTACCGCTCATTTCTATATTATGTGTAAAAATAAAATATATAAAATTTTGTGTTACTCTAATTCCGAATGGGGAGACATACTGTGGTCTATATACTTTTACCTTAAATAATAATAATAATAGAATTCAACTGATTGTAGCAACTTTTACATAACCTCAATATGTTAACTGACACATATATAAAAGCAGGGCTGCCAATGTTACATATTACAAAAATGCAACAAAGAAAACAGCGGTGGGGTCCACAATGTACCCCCATCAGGAGTTTAAGGGTTAAATCGTAGTGAAAATAATCTGCGGACGAAATCTCACGGTAGAATCATCCCCATTTTGGCATTTTCACTCCACGCCACCGCAAACTAGATCTGAGTTTTTACTTACACAAAGTACCTGGTTGATAGAAATCTTATTTACGAAACCGCACCTGAAATTTCACCCCAAGGGTGAGCTTATGGTAATTGTCTTTTTTATGTTCCTACAGCAAAAATGCCAAGCTTATGAACGATAAGATTTATACATTTTACTCAAACTTTAATTAAAATTATATATTAACAGTAATTTATTATAATTTGGTGATAAGAAAAATGTAATTAAGGAAATTTATAGTAATGAATTTCGCGAAGTTTGAAGCTAGTAAGTGGTTAATTATTTTATGTTAATTTGAATTTGTCCTGGAACGAAAAAGTTATTTTTTTTAAAAGTAAAAGATAAATGATAACGAAAATTGTTTAGTTTTCTTGATAGCATCAATTGCAATTAACAAGAATAATTATTATTTTGATAAACCTATTATTTCTTAAGTTTGTCGGAAAATTAATGGATGTACATACTTAATTAATAAATAGTTAAATATTAGCGAGCGTTCGGTTTAAGTTCTGTATAAACTCGGAATACATTAAGAATTTTACACTCCGAATTTAATATTCAGAATTTAACATTCAGAATTTTATATCTAAAATTCAACATACACAGAACTCAACATTCAGAATAGGCTATACTTGCATTATTTTGATTTATTAAATATTTTAAAAGGAGAGATCCAAACTTGGAACACACGTATTTTTAATTTTGACAATTTTTTTATTAACAAGCGCAGAAAAAATAAAAAACCTTTCATATTAGGTACTATGTGATGTAGAGTAACCCAGAAACAATGAATAGCAGTAAAGCCATAGCAACGACTCAACTAGTGAACGCCTCACCCCCAACAACGGCTTGTGCGAATTGTAATTAATAACCCAAGGCCATTGATAATTATGAAATAATTTTGTCACATTTCTGAAAGCCACGTGCTTGAGGTAGTTGTGACAAAATTATAAGGTATTTATCAATGGTCGAGGGTTATTCGACTAGAAAAATTTTCGCAGTTGTAATTTAATTATTTAGTGAAAACACGAAAGTTATTTTAAAATAATACTATTAAATTACACAACACTCAAAAATTCTGTCATTTTGACACAAGTGATAATGTCCCATAATGTCAGTATAATGTTGTTCTCATTGGTCAATTTCGCACACGTGATCAGAAGAGTGGAAGAATTACTTTGAATATGTATATCACCAAATAAATTTTATTTTTTATTTTTTTAAAATTATATTTATGTTTTTACATATTATGTTTTTGTCCTAACATTACGTAGGTAGGTACATAGTAATAGAAGTCTCATTTTCAATGCCATGCAAGTGCCCATTTATGTAAAATTGTGTCATTTCAAGACATTTTATTTCTAGGCTCGAGAATAAAGCGTAGAAAACTGAGATATTTGCCATTTGATTTTTTTTGTTTAGTGCCCTGCTATTAATTTGATATAAAATGAATACCGTCTCAAAAGTTCATCAATATATACCTACTTAACTTCTTTTGGTAGGGATTAATTCCTTAAAAAGGTTATCATAAAGTTTCTCACTTTTCCAGCCTGGGGCATTAAATCTCATCCAATTTTCGTGGATCATTGTAATATTTCCACGCTTCCATGGCCACCTAATCCAGGCACGAATTTTCATTAATTGTATTTCAGCTCGCGTGTGAGGTTCCGATCCTCCCCGACCTTTGCCGAACACCAGGGTCGGCACTAAGGGGTGTCTTGTGTAAGAAAACTGAAAACTCAAAAAATATGGCTTGCTCAATGTTCCTATATTGAAAAATTTGAAATAATTACATACTAATTAAACCAATACTCCATTGTAAGGAATGACTTCAAATAGTGGATATTGATATTGGTATTCTTCAATTTATACAACTAAAATTTATAGTTCTTGTACATAATGTGGTCCAGGGGTGAAAATCTTATTGATGGTGAAATATTTTGAAAATGGACATATTTTAAAAATATATTTCTGTACCTACATATTTTATAATTTTATAACAGTGACAGTGAGACAAAAAAACTACGCATGTGATAATTTTATTTGTTCAAGGTCAAAAACCTTTAAATTGTAACTACCACAGTATACCTATCCCCAACAATAACAACACGACACAAGTCTTGAACATTCTGAGGATGAGTCCCAAAAATCCTGTAATCTATGTCACAATAATTATTATCCTTTGATTGTCCTTGCACGTCAATTTTTCAATTTTATGTATCCACATAGTTAATTAGCCACTTTTCGTACGCTATACAGCCACGAAAAAGGTTACTTTTTGTGCAGGTATGTTATACTTGTTAGTTTTATTTAAACTTTTGTAAAATATAAATAGTTATTGACGTATTAAGAACAAAAAGTGAAATATTAAGGGACCAGCAAGTTGTTTACGACACTTTTTGTCTGAGATATACTTACAACATTTTATTTCATATTTCATAGGTAGGTAGTCTTTCTTTTCGATTGCTGTGTGTTTCATTTAACGAAATATTAATTTAAAAAATGACAAATTACAGAAATATATTATTTTATAAATCAGGTTACGTAAGTTGTTATAAATCGCAAACTTTAAAATAAATTTTTATGGCCAGACCTTTAAAGTTTTCTTTTGCGGTCTACCGGGCGTTTCCTGAAAAAATTGTATTTTTAAGTCAATTACATTTATATTATAGGTATATAAATCTACAACGAAAAAGTAGCTTATTACATGCGGTTGTATTCAGAATTTTATGTAGAATCAAAATCTTAAAAATATACGGGTGTTCCATTTAAAATAAGGAAGTAGAAAAAAAACTGGAAGTAATAAAATTATTTATGTAGTTTAATGCGCCTTTGAATGTAGTTCATAAACCTATGATATAAAAATGTACCTAATTGACTTAAAAATTCAATTTTTGGGGGGGGTGCGTCTGTTTCATGAAAAACCCGGTATAAATAGTCCAAAAAGTGTCGCTTTATGTCACAGTATAAAATAAGCTAACAGGAGAACTCATGTGATTTTAGACATGTAGTTTTTATATACTTATTTTAAAATGAGAGTAAAATAAATGTGGTCGTTAATCAAGTAAAAAAATAATTAACCATCCCATACAAGATTGTCAGCCTCCGCGAAATTTTCCTTGTTACTGCCCTGGCGGGCGCTGACGAAGCAGCACGTCAGCGTAGATTTCGCAACGCAATTTATTTTTGATGCGGATATATAATTTTTCCGGGTGGTGACCCTTCCCCCCGGCCCGCGCGGACGCCCGTGGGACTTCCATTCAATTTATAACGTATAAATAATAACAAACTGTGACAACGCGTGGTTGCCATAGAGATGTCGTCTGTCGCACTGTGAAATTGGATTTTTTGTGGGGTTAGAACTCCGCTGGGCTGGAAGCGAGCGAACGATGCTCCAAATCAAAGAAAAAACTTATGTTTTTTATTACGCTTCTTTGATGTGGATAGTGGCTGCTAATGGAATTATTTTTAATTTGGGTGTTTTTACGATTATTCGATTAGGAATTACTGCTAGAATTAAGAGGAATTTATCGTTTTTTAAGCCGGTTTTTATGGATGAGGATACAAATGAAAATATTTCAAATATATTCTTATTTTATTAACATGCGGAACTTTTGAAAATAAAATGCAATCAGGTATATTTAAAACTTTTACTAAAATGTATTAGTAAAAACAAATTTCTATTATAGTATTTGGTAGGTATATTTTTTAAATAATTGTTGTGAATATAACCGTGCTAAAAGTAAAACATAACACGATTCTCTACTGTGCCAGAAAACAGCTAAAAACATGGATTTTGCACGCCACTCCACAGCGTTTATTGTTTTGTTAAATAATAGCTATTAATATAACAAGAATATTATGCGATTTATAATACAGAGGAGGTTGCTAAGCGACGAGGTGAAACCGAGTCTCTTTGAACATCCAAAAGGGGGCTTAAATCGCATATATTCGCGTTATATTCAAAGCTTAATCGTATCGTCAACGACAGCGATGTTAAAACAAATCAACAATTTTCTGTCTCAGTTGACAGTTCGCATATTATGGAAGGTTTTCATGTTTTTATGGTTGTATCTCACGTATTAAGTCCGTAACTAATGAATCATAAGTATCAAACGTATTATAAGTAACTAACGTATTATGTTGTTGATAATTTATCTAGCAGTTTACTCGCAATGAAAATACTTTTACAGTATTTTTCAAATGACATTGCATAGCTAGAATGCGGCAAAGTACGAGTTTCGGGCTGGTTGCAGGCAGCCCTAGTAGTGGGGAAAAGAGTGGAATGAAAAAAAGGTAAAATCGAGAGTAGTCTAGGAATTCGGTAAAAACGTAGACAAGCCACTTAAGACTACAGAGAGATTCTTGTTAAGTATCTGGTGAAGTTAATAAATTTCTATTAAAAATTTCTGACAACATTTCTCTACATTATTCTGTCCATTTTAACGTACACTAACTTATCGTCTAAGCTTCAGAAAACGGAGGTATTTCCCACAACAATTACAATCATAATAAAAAGCCACACTTCCAAACTGAAAAAGGCGTAACAAAACACCATTTGTACCACACAAATCTCCTTGTCGGTGTCCACGAGATCACTCGCAATACATCGATCCCGATCCCGATAACCTCAGCTACTTTCCACTTTCTATTGCCTCTCCATTCATAGTTCTCACGCACTGACAGTGTCTCCTCTCTTCCTAACTCAGCTCGGCGTTGAGATAATCCCGCGTATCTCTGATATCTGCTAGCGATCGCATCGCGGCGCGTGCGTGGTACTAGTGACGTAGCTCGGGGCATTAATCATGGGGTATTACCATACATTAAGTGATTAGTGGTTACATGACGCCTCGGATGGTGCGAAGGGAACCAAGTGATGTAGAAATGATGGGACAGTGGGACACGATCGGGAAGTGTATGGTGTGAATGACAAAAAGGTATAAATACATGTGTATTTTTTGAGTTTTTGAAATAATGTGAGGTTTGTTTATTAGATGCTGATTTAAATCTGGACTACAACATCCCGGCAAACAGTTTCCGGACAAAATATAATTATAGAATGCAAAAATCCTGATAATCCTTATATTAGCATTAAATTATATAGATGTTTAAATAAATAAATTTGTTATATTAAAGTTTG
This sequence comes from Agonum fuliginosum, assembly GCA_947534325.1. NCBI lineage: Eukaryota > Metazoa > Arthropoda > Insecta > Coleoptera > Carabidae > Agonum > Agonum fuliginosum. The sequence continues at coordinate 20,322,575 of OX384043.1, forward strand.
TTCAACGCTAAATTTAGTTGATTTTAGTAAAAGGTTCAAATTAAACAATCTAAAACTAAATTGAAAGCAGGGATTCACCAAGCCAAGTAACTTGGCTTGAAAATGAAAAGCTTGGCTTGGCTTGTTTTTTCAAGCCTTTTAAAATTTACTACTTGGCTTGGGCTTGGGTTTGAAAAGAAAAAGCTTGGCTTGATTTCAAGCTTTTCCAAGCTACTTGTTATAATTTCAAGCTACTTGAAGCTTGATTGGTACATTTTTGCGCATGCGTGTTGCATTGAAAGTTATGTTTCCCGAGCAGCTTTAATAACAACGAAATTAAGAAACCGTCTTTTTTAAATTTTACTGCAGTTCTTTAATGCTACCAGATAAAGACAATTTTTTTATAACGTAGATTGCAAATAACTTTTCCACTTATTCTTATTACAAATAAATACTATATTTATCTAAATTTCTAGAAATTTTTGACACTTAATCTTTTCAATCTTCAAAAAATATCACTTCCGGTGAAGATATTTGTACCAAAATCTAATAAGCTCTTCCTATTCGTATACAATTGTAAAATATCAAATATCAAAATTTTTGGGTAATTCGTATTTGAGTTATCCGACATCCGGCATCGGCCCGGACCACACACACACACACACACACACACACACACACACACACACACACACACACACACACACGCGCGCGCGCGCACGCACGCACGCACACACGCACACACGCACACACGCACACACGCACACACATACACACATACACACATACACACATACATACAGACATCATCGAGAAACTATCAAAAATGAGTTGTAAGGACTCTAATTCGTGCTCATCCACTAAAAACTCACTACCCGATTTTTTGCATGATTCCAATACCTTCCTTTACAGGTAAGCGGAAGGTAAAAAACCCATGTTTCACGTTAAAATAAACTCACTATATAGTTTTTCATTAAAAATAATGTCTTTATTTACCGATTCCCCTATTATCCAATCACTTTATGGTCCGTTTATTCCATCCTTATTTATTCCCATTCCAATCTCCACTCTGCTCCTAACTCAACTGACATGCAACATCTCAATATAAATGCATTCTGCACAATCTACACCAGTGCAAAGTGCGATCGACCAATTCTAATTAAAGACTTAAATAATTCTTTGATACTGGGCGCAATAATTTCTCGTTTATGAAATGTTTATGGGTTGCTAATGATAGCCGTGAAGAGCAACGAGGAAATTGGATGTAATCGCCTGGACGGAGGGAATGTAGCGTTCGTTGTCTTGCTCTCGCATTACACCTACAGTCGATACGCAATACAAAAATCGATTAAGAGTAAGAAGTATTGAGAAAGTAATTAAAAATGAGTTTGAGTATTTTGGAGCGTAGTGATCAGTTAATATGCCAGTAATTATTTAATAATTGGAGTACCTAAATGTGCAGTTTTATTTTGTTTGTCATTGACGTACCAGAATTTTTCTCCAGAAGAGTTGGAATATAATAAAAAGGTTAACATGACGAAAAATATTGCTATATAATTTTATGAATGTCCTTGTATTATTAAAGTCCATTGGATCTATCTGCTTGCATAGTAGCTAACTAACTAACAGAAGTAAAGAATCTTAGTAATAAGGTGTTTAGAAAGAAAGTCAAGAAATTCTTACTACGTCACTGATTTTTTCAGTAACAGAATTTTTTGAATATAAATGTATAGACGAGGACTGGACATGAGTTTTTTTTAAAAAATATTATATATTATACCTATTTGTATTTTTTTTTTGTATAATCTTTGACTTGCTATAAACAATGTATTTTGTAAAATAGTGAATAAATACTCTACTCTACTCTATTGTTAATTTAAACACAAATTAATCAGCAATATTTTTATACCTGTATAATAAAAAAATTATAAATAAAAAAATAAAGATTCAAACACCCCGTGTTTTAAAGGTTGCTAAACAACAACAATAAAAATGGGGTTCTGTTCAAATCTGTAAGTTTTACAAATTTGTAAATCTTTATTGAACAAAATCACATCAATATTTGTTGACAAATATAAAAATGTGCATATGCTTATAAATTTCATTGCGATTTTGTTTAATATTTACAGTTTTATAGATCTGTAGCAACTACAAATTTAAACAGAATCCCAGCATTATGCTAACAAATCTGCATGTTAACAATATTTTGTCACACCATACTGACAAGACAGATATACCTACTACATTTTATTTCTGCACGTCATTGTCTCTCGAACTAACAAAAGATAAGTACTATATTTCTATCTCTGTCCATTGTGTTTGCATCACTTACAAAATCGAACTGCGAACTCGTTTGTTTATTAAATGCATTTATTCGAAAATTGAGTGAGAATGAATGAAAATCAAAATACTGCTTTCTAGCTCTATTTTCCAAATAAGCACTCCGCTTCGCGCCTTCTTTTAAACCCATCGTACGTGCTTTAAAAATCCAGACAATCTCTATGAAGGGGGCGAATTTCTATTGAAAATAGTACCGGGGAGTAGTGATGGGTCGTTCATGAACGAGTCGTTCAAAATGAACGACTCATTTTAGTGTGCCGTGAACGAACGACTCTTTAGTTCGTTCAGCACGGCACACCAGTTCACACTAGCACCGTGCTACTATTTAGCCTCCGCTCACCGCTCCGCTCGCTGAACGCAGAAAGACGAACGAGTGCGAGTGGAATGAACGAAACATACATACAGCGCACGGTGCTGAGTGCTGTGTATTCTGAGAAGCGTGGCGTTTCTGTTGTACGGACAACAATGAAAATAATCAACAATATGGGAAGTGGAAACAATGTAGGACTGGAAAGTAAATGCAAAAAATACATTAATGTAAAAGTAATAGTAACATTTTGCTAAATTTGTTGAACATTCTTCAAAATGTTGCCAGACAATAGGTACTCCTTTTTGCAGAATTTTTATTTTGTTTATTTTCCATTGTCAATATACATATACAACTACAATAAGCAACGTTCAATAATCTATTGTTTGCAGCAACGAGTAATCAAGACGAGAACACAACTATCAACTAACTAAAATGCTAGGTTCATGCAGTTTGGCACATGCCACATCGCTGCGCATCGCACATGCACACAAGGCGAGCGCACAGTGCTGTGAGCATGAGCACATGAGCAAAGCAGCTCAGCTGAGCAGCACACTAGCACGGTAGCACGGTGTCATTTGAAACGCACAGTGCTGTTTTACAGAGTCGTTCAAATGAACGACTCAGTGTGAACGACTCACTTTACTGAGCGGAGCGAAATGAACTGACTCACTAAAAATGAACGAAAGACCCATCACTACCGGGGAGCTATTTTCTGAAGATAAAGAAAAATAGAGCCACATGCGAAATAGTTTTTGGGTTCAAAGTCAACTAATGTTTCATTCTATGTTTCCCTCTTTCACGAGTAGGAATTAAAATAAATATTGAATTTTAAAAATAAATGCAATCAAAATGAGTACATTTATTTATCTATAATTTGTAAGGAACGATTTCCTTAAACTTTTAAAAAACAAATTCTCTCAAGGGTCAGGAGGGACGATTGGGCGATCCGCCACTGAAAAGCTTTTGTTTCATATCATAATAAACTATTATCCTATTATCGGTTGTCGTTCTTAGTTTTACAAGAGTTTATTTTACCCAATAGTTTTTTTTGTTGGACACATATATTTGCAATTGTTAAATATTTCATATAAACATTAGCTGCGTTCAATGAACTATCGAAATTATTTACGTTCATTGGTGTACAAGTGAAAATTTGACAGTTTTACTAGCAAATTATGTCAACAGTGCTAACAAAAAAAACTGCTGCTTTTGCTGCGCTAGCGATATTAAAAAAGATAGACAAACCATAGTAATATTATTCAATTTACACAGTTCACCAATCAGCATTGAAGAAACTTGCTAGCTTCATTGAACGCAGCTAATGTGTCTTCACTTGGATAGGTCACCATTCCAAGTTGGTATTTGGTATATTATTGGCAATCAGAAAGCTATCGGGCACCGGCTAGTGATTGTAACAAAAGCTTTCGCGAGAGGTTTAGATATAAGAACAGTCTGCTGAATTTCGCCCATTATCAGGAGCTAATTAAGGTAGATAAATATCTACCTATATCAATACTATGACTCACAATTTTTGAAGATGCCACACTCAAGTTAAAAGGCTACAACTTATTTTTAAATCCTTTATATTAAATTCACCGTCCGTCATCTCTCTCTGTCTACGTCAAAAAAAGTCTAAAATGACCCACTTCCCGGGATCCTATCGAGCTGTAATTTTGCAAATAGACTTTTGTCACCTAACAATGCACTTTGGCAAAATTTCAGATTATCCGCCATCTTGAAACTAAATGGCGGCTAGCTATCTCAAAATGTACTGAGCCGATTGCGATCAAATTTGGTACAGTAATAGCTAAGGATCTAACTTATGATAAAGATATATTAAGATGTCAGTCCGCCATCTTGAAACAAAATGATATCTCAAAATGTAGGTACTGTAACTATTGCGTTCAAATTTGGTACAGTAATAGCTAAGAATTTGTCTTTAAACATAGGTAGGTATATTCAAATGTTAGTCCGCCATCTTGAAACAAAAAGGCTGCTAGTTATCTGAAAATGTTCTGCACCGATATGGTTCAAATTTAGTACAGTAACAGTTAAAGATTTAATTTAATATATAGGCATATAACAATGTCAGTCCACCATCAAAAACTGGGCTCTGTAACAATTAGCACCGGAAAAGTGTTAAAAACGAAACAAAAATCTGTGCACAAAAAATTTAAATAAATATCTATCGAGTCTCATGTATGTATAAAGGATTTATAGTCAAAAATTTTGTTCTTACGGGTTCATTTTTTTATTGTTAAATTCTTTTACAAAGAAAACCCACAAAATCTCATAAACCATTTCCACTTCAAAACTCACATGAAATCTCGAAAACCCTACATCAAATCGTCAAAACTTCCCTAACAGGTTTACCACCGCAACCCCAGATTTACCACCGTGACATCCACCCCCCCCTGTTTTTTGCCTTCGGCCACAACGGCGGCTACGCCATCATTTCGCAAACAATATACCGCGTGTCACTTTTAGTGTTCTAGAATTATAAGTTATGTGTTTTATAAGGGAATTCCAGGGGTTTATTTTATCGTGACGCGACTACGCCGATGTGTTCTTGTTAGGCTACCGCGTTCTGAGTTTCTTGTATCGGGATATGTGGGGAAGAGTGAAAAAATTGAGTTAGTGAAGGCAGAAGTGAGAAAAATGGGATAAGGGTTGCAAGGAATTAGGATGGTGAGATACGCGTAAGGGTGGTAATTCTGGAAAACTTAAAACACTTGTTTTTTAATAGACAGTTAGTTCACTCAACTGTGATAAGTTACGACTATAAACCTTCATTATAAATACCTAAAGTTTGTATCCCAATAAATTATTCCATTTTCTTGAAATTCTTTTTAACTTAATGAATTCTCATTCACATAGTTTTAAGGTTTACGTACATTTATGGTTAAACCAATAAATTAAAAATAAAGTTCTTCAATTAATTAATTATTGTTATTATAAAATTATAACAGGCATAAGATCATCTATCTTCATCCATTTTCAGAGGCAAAATGCGTTGCTATATTTTGGCCTTTTTAATCTGAATGTAATAATAATTCTTCGGAAAAAACCTCCTATGTGACATTTTATTCCAAAATCGACTTTATGTATAATAATATTAAGGATAGTTTGCTCTATCGCTTAGTAAATACTCCTATGTACTTTTCTGAATCGTAAGATTTCAAAATATTTATTATAAAATCTTCTATGTGTTTTTAAACAGTACAAACTTTCGAAAAAAAATAATTTTTTTGTCTACTGCCAAACTTAATGTTTCACATAGGAGGTTTTTTCCGAACAACGACGAATTATAGTACTTATAGTAATTATGAACTTGTTTTTTCTTATTATCTATCTTTAAAATCATAAATTTCAATTGATTACCTACAGAGTGGCGCGCTTAAGACGATCCACCCTTAATAACTTGGAAACTGATTGTGACAGGCATACCCTGTTTGCGCTATATATTTTAATATCTAAGGGGACACACTTTATCAATATTTTTTTGTTTTTTAAAAATCACTCATACCTATCACCCCCACCAATCTTAATTATAAAATCTTAAATGGCAATATACTCTTTGTGTCATATCAAATGATAGCTCTTGAAAAATGATACAGTCATGTCAATAAAATTGATATTTGAATAAAGTTAGCAACAATAGTTAATAATAATATTTTTATGTGTTATTAAATGCATGGGGTGCTATTAAAATGACAAGAAATCAAAAAAGGATGGTTCGTCTTAAGGTTGTTCGTCTACCCTAAAATTTTACAGCGTTACAGAGGTGTACGCCTCCCACGTTTACTTTAGTTATAATTGAAATATATGATGCTTTTACATATTTTATTTTTTGTCTTTGACCTAGGAATTTGAAGTAAAAAATATATAAAAATGACGTTTTTTGTCATGATTTGATACGATTTGATATGATTTTTTTCGGTCATTATAAATGGAAAGAAAAATTTAAAAAGCAAGAAGCCTGCAGCTTTTTCGAATAATTTTTGTTTTACATAATTACTTAAAAAATACAGAAGTTATTATGGGAATACTGGAGCCAAGTTTACAATATTTTTCAACTTCAAAATGACATTCGCAGTTTCGGGTTGGGTTCGGGCAGCCGTAGTAATGGGGAAAAGCGAGGGGAAAAGAGTGAATTTAAAAAAAGTAATATCGAGAGTATTTTGGGAATTCGAAAAATAGGTAGACGAGTCTCTTAAGCGCGCCATCCTGTATACATTTTAAACATTTTAAAAACATGAATCATTTATTTTTGTAAACAGTTTATATTAAAAGATAAACATAAAACGTGTGCAAAACCAATAATAATTGACAAGATTTGAACCCAACTTAGAAAGCGTAAATAAATCATCAACATTTATATACAAACTACCTAAGAAACACAGCACTAAAATCAGTGACCTCTATTAATTATGGACCGGAAAGAAAACATCTGCCCGTGGCTCCAAAAACATCGTATGCAGCCCGCAACAATGCAGAGAGGTTGTCTCTTTCTAACCAACGAAAGTATTGCAATTGCCAAATTTCAGAGCATGCGCAGTTGCATACATTAGAAAGAGATGGCATGTTAAAAAAGACAAGGAAGAACTCTCTCCCATGACAGTTCGCAGGAGCCAGCCCCTTATGTGTTGAAAGTATACGGCTTTCCCGTCCATAATTATTAGAGGTCACTGACTAAAATGCACATTCCCTGCATTTCTCTCCACTAAATCAAAACTTTCAACACTAGTTAATCAATTCCTACTAATATATTCTCGCAATTATTCCCTAGCATTATTCACTTAACACAATCAGAGTATCAATACATACAAACCATCAATCATTTCCACCCTTTCCAATCGCACCACCCCGTTTTTGGAGGTTATGTTCCCCGCCACGTGCCTCCACGTGGCGTACACGTGCCGGTAATGCAGATTACGCTAATAGTGTTGTTAATCCGGCGATAGTGGTGACAACTTTCTGTGGCGTGAGAGCGGCGCTCGAGTAGGGCTGGAGGGATCATGAAATGCAATTACTTCTTGTTTTTATCGCGTCTTTTGTTGGGCACTTTGCAGAGGAAATGATAATGTGATATTTGGGATATTGCAGAGGTCGTTTTGGCGATTGTGTTTTGTCTGTTTTAGTGGGATGTATTGTGGGATAAGTAGGCTATGAAATTGTGTGTTATTGTCAGGAAATTGTAAGAATGAGGAAAGGAATGATTCGGCGAAATTTTTATGGGTTGTGGACTTTTACTTTTTTACGTTTGTATTGTCTTCTAAATTGATGGTGGAAGTTGCGGTAGATTTTATTTGCACTGAGAAAATTAATCAACTTCATTCATGTATATAGTACTGTGTATAGTGTGGTACAGTTTGAAATTATATTATTCTACTTACACTAGTCCGACACTAGTAATAAGTATTTCATTAATTTCAAGGGATAGCTACAGAAAATGTTTATAAGCAAAGTTAAACTAACCTATTAACTTTTTACTGAATTACTTACTACTAATACTTTAAGAGAAAAATATTAATAATCATTTTGATATTATTTACTAGGTATTAAGCTAGATTCAGGGTATAAGTTAGATTCAGGCCTAGGTACCCAATTATTAGTACCTACAAGAAATGCTAAATTAACCAACCCGCGGCTTGCGCGCTTCCACAAAATTTCAATTTCAATTATAAGTGTGAACGTTAAGCGCTGGTTGGTTAAATTAGCCACTTACACTTATAATTGGGTAGGTCTGAATCTATAATCCAACATTTTATACGAATACATCCCTCCTTTTATACTTAACACAATAATTTTACTATATTTATAATAGAATTAATGGCGTCTATGTACAGGTGAACCAAAAAAGTTCAAATGAAATTCACTGTATTAAGAGTCCCGTCTCTATAACAAAATATAGCGTGTTTAGAGGTGTAGCAGGTTTTGCTTTACTCATCGCATATTAAAAATTTGATGAAAAAACAGGTACTAGTTTTTAAAAGAATTTTGAAAAAAAAATTGAAATCCATATAAAAAATTAATGCAAAAGTGTGTTTTAGGCAATTTTTTACATGCTTTATCTTATTATTCAGAGATTTATTACAAAATGTAACTCGGCATAAATCTTGTTCCATATTTCGTCTGTAAATTAATTTATGATATTTTGCTTTAGGTATCTGTAAAACTTCGTGAGCATTTTAAAAATTGCTCGACTGCTTTTACGTATTTTAAACGAATGTTTCCATGCGTTACCATAGGTATTGAGCTACGTGGAGTCGACATCCTTAAAAGCTAGTTATATATGAATTATGAAATGTTACAATAATGAATTATATTTGAGTAATTTTTTATTCGAGTTGTCGCTTATACCTACACATCGTACCAGACTATTTTTAAATCATAACTTTTGGCAATGTGTACCTACCTACAAATGCATAAATAATCCTTAAACAAACCATAACCAACCTGCAATGCTCACTACCTCATATTTACTTTCCTCCCAATAAACTTCCTCTCCCGGTAAAAAGAAACCCAGAACCGACTCTCCCCTGTTCCCCACCTCCCGCCTCGCACACCCCTCGTTCTTGTCGCTTCAAGCAGCCTGTGAAACTGCCACGATGTTCCTCGAATACAAATCAGCACCAGTTAACTTACAGCGATAACGTTACAGCGTTACACCACCAGACGCGAGACGTTACACGCTCTGGAAGAGAGGGGGGGGAGGAAGTCCGGGACGTGTTCATGAAGTGGAGGAGCTGGGGGTGTCCTAAGATGGCACGGCTTTCTAATCTATTGGCAAAGGTGGCCACCTTTACAACATTAGTTTACGGAAGAGATATTTATATTAAAAATAAAGTGACTGTGTAATCGACTGCGGTGATATGTAAAGTTGAAAAATTACTCGAAATATTAGTCATACAACATAATAGGTATTATTCTTCCTATATAACCGACGTTTCGGTTTACACTTAAATCTTCTTCATTCCGTAGTTAATTTTGAGAGTAATTGCATGGATGTGTATGTTTTATTCTTATGTAAGTATGAAATTTGCCAAATGAATATTTATTAACGAATGTATTTGATGCATGAATTTTTGTAAGATCTTACTAACCCTGAATAAGAAGAATATGTTGTATGATTGTATGATTGATATTTCGAGTAATTTTTCAATCTCAAATATTAAAATTATTTAATAATGCAATACTTGGAAAGAGATAGATTTATACTTAATTAAGGCAACAGAAATGTTTATGAATATGAATAGCGGATAGATATAGATTTATTGCTGGAAATGTTTTATTTTTGAAAAGATATAATGTATTATCTTGTCAGTGAGTGCTCGTGCAATCTTTATCTATAACTATACATATTTGATATCATATTCAACTGGGTACTGTTTTTCTACGAAATTAATTTCAGGAGGAACTCATTCAAATTCCTTGAGCAGTGAAAAAAAAATTCCTGTGATTTTCAAAACAAAAATTTAACTTTAATTTAAAAGTCCACTTTAATTTTTTACTGGCTCACCCTTGGCCCACCTAAACAAATGTTTAAAGTTTGCTTAAGGATCCAGAACAATGTTTATTCCAAATTTCCATTTATTTTGGACATATTAGAAATTGACCTATTATTTATATTTTTTAATAATGTTTAACTTTACTTAAAAGCTGAAGTTTTCTTCTGAATCGTCCAAAATAAATTGAAATTTAGAATAGACATTGTTTTGGATCCTTAAGAGTGCGTTTTGATGTATCACAGATTTAATTCCAGATGCATTAAAAAACTAACAAATGTTATATGATATTTTTTATATATTTGTATTAAATAATATAATATCTAGTAAAATGACTATTTTTGGTATTTAATTGAACAGTATAAAGCCGAATAATTTTCGAAATGTTAAGTATTTAAACAAATAATTTGATAAAAACTAGTCATTATACTAGATATCATTTTATATATTATGCATATAAAATTTGGTCCAGAAATATGCAATCGTTTATAAATGCATCTGGAAATAAGAAATTTCTGTGTTTGATGCTCAAAATAGACCCAAATAGTTCAGCCCTTGGCCGCCGATTTTTCTAAGCGCTGTGGTAGAACAAGTGAGTGGCATGCAATATTCGAGGGATTGGTGGTGTGAGGGGATTCAGATATTGTGTTGAGTGAACAACTATACCGGGCTAGCGACAACGACTACGTTGAGTAAATTTGAGATTTTAATTTTTAGGATGTTGGCGGCTGTACTCGTAGCCGGCTCGCATCACATGCATTGCATTACATTATCAATTATCATTATACAATATTATTGAATATTGGAATATAAATAAACGTGCAGAATAATTTAAGAAACAAATAATTTTTGTATATGTAGGTATTTACATAGGTGTCTAGTAAACAAGTGTCATTTTGGTGAATTAGAGTCAGTAGAGTCCGAAAATGATGATCCAGAGCTCATTCGATTCGAAATGACCTCTAGAAACTTTTTGGAAAATTTGAAGGGCCGGTAAAAATTGCAAAAGTTATAAACAATTAAGTAAAAAAATAAAAGGGGGTTTAGTTTTTTGCAAATATCTCCGAAACTATTAAAGATATTCGAAATTTGAAAAAAGATCCTTAAAGAGCAGGAAATTTCCTAAAAAAAGCTGTTTCTCTCCTACCACCAGTATTTATAACTTTAATTTAGAGGCGAAAATAGCGCTAAAAGCGGGCGAAGCGCGCTCCGCCCACGTCGACCGGTACGGACACTTGAACAATAAAAATAATTTTAATCCATTAAATATCAATATTTGGAAAAAAGAAAATTAACATACCTTTTAGACACTTGAATAAACGAAAATCCACTGAAAAAATTTTTTTCCCGCAATTATTTTATTAGATATGTTTTTGTTAATTAACAAATTTTTACAAGCTTTCAATTTACATAAAAACCCTGCTAATTGTTAAACTAAAAACCTCAAAATTTTTTCACTTCTTGGAGCTATTTGTGAAAGGCTTTAGAAGAAATCCTCGTTTGAAAATTTAAAAAATATTAATTTTCCACTTTGTTATTAACAATCTAAGAAGTGAAAAAATGAAAAATGCTAATTAAGCAATGAAAATTATTTATTTTTTTAAATATGCCAATTTGTTCGTATTCTTATTATTTAAAGTCACATAAAAATGATTTTTAATAATTTTTAACTTAGTCCCAGAAACTTTAGACATTTAGCTCGGACTCCGGGAAAGTTACACCGATTTTCATGATTTTTTTTTAATCGCTTCGAAATCGAATTTGAAACAAAGTTTACCACCTGAGAACACTTGCTTTTGTTTTAAAAAAAAATTTCGAATTTTTTTTTTTTCGAATTTTTTTTATTGTATTATTATTTTATTTTTTAAAGTAAATTCACGTAATTCCTATTACTAAATTCTCTGAACAATTCGCTATAAGATAGATTAATTTATTTTTATCGTAAATGCCTTAGTGAAGCCAAAATTTTCAGATTTTTGTCGCTGGAAAATTGAGAAATTTTAGTTTATAAAATTTATTTTGTGTTTAATGACCTGTAGTTTCTGAACGAATAAAAATTTTGATATCCGGTTTCTTTTATTAAATTCTCTGAACAATTCTCTATAAGATGGATTAATTTATTTTTATCTTAAAGGCCTGAGTGAAGCCAAAATTTTAAGATTTTCGCCGCGGGAAAATTAAGAAATTTTAGTTTGTAAATTTTTTTTTGTGTTAGAGAATTGTTCAGAGAATTTAATAAAAGAAATCAGATATCAAAATTTTTATTCGTTCAGAAACTACAGGTCATTAAACACAAAAAAAAAAAAAAAAATTTCTCAATTTTCCCTCGACAAAAATCTGAAAATTTTGGCTTCACTAAGGCATTTACGATAAAAATAAATTAATCTATCTTATAGAGAATTGTTCAGAGAATTTAGTAATAGAAATTACGTGAATTTACTTTAAAAAATAAAATAATAATACAATAAAAAAATTTCGAAAAAAAAAAATTTCGAAATTTTTTTTTAAAACAAAAGCAAGTGTTCTCAGGTGGTAAACTTTGTTTCAAATTCGATTTCGAAGCGATTAAAAAAATAATAATGAAAATCGGTGTAACTTTCCCGGCGTCCGAGCTTTTGGCGTTTTTTCGTCTAAAGTTCCTCTAGTCGAGGAGTCTAATTATTTAATTAATTGTTATAAACAAATGGATTGTTTATAAGATAATTGAAATTTTTTTGGGATTTCAATCAGCAATAAATATTAGTATGATTTTTAAGAGCAAAATCGTTCCTTTTAAAAAAATCATTTTATTGCTTAAAAATGCATTTGTTAATTAACAATTTTTTTTGAATGTTTGAAATAAACGATTAAGAGGCCTGTCTACTACCTAAAATCTAGGACATATCGAGTGTTTTGTGGCCAGTACAAGAATGATAAAATTTTATTTCAACCAGAATTTAATAGAGAAAGAATGGATCTACAGATGTGCCTTTTTAAAATTTTGATTAAAATATTGTACATGAATATAAAAATTCAACAAAAAATCCTATTTTATGCAAACTTTACACGGTTATATTTCATGATACAAATTAATTTTAAAAAATTTAAAAAGGCACATCTGTAGATCCATTCTTTCTCTATTAAATCCTTCTTGAAATAAAATTTTACCATTCTTGTACTGGCCACAAAACACTCGCTACGTTATTACATTTTATGCTGAATTTTAGGTAGTAGACGGGCCTCTTAAGAATAAGAATAAGCCCCAGTCCACGGGTCCAGTACTCAAGTACCGGGGTGTTACACAGAAAACGAGTTTATTTGAAGAGTCCTCGAAATGCAACAACAATGTAACACTTTATGTTATTTACATTGTTGTGCACTAGTTCAATATTTTAATTTTTATACTAATGAAATAAGAAATATCACATATTTTGTATATAAAACAATTTTAGTATTTTGTGCCCTCTTTATGTTAACGTCGGGACATCAATTTTTTTTAACTTAGGTAGATGTCTGGTAGATAATTTTGAAAAACATCTAATAATAAACTGTTTTTGCAGTGTACAATGTAATATTTCCGGCAATTAAATTATTGTTTTACACTCAGAATAAATTTCTTTCTGTTCAAACGAATTTGAAAAATATTTTTTTGCATATATTTTCTAAATTGGTGCATAGGTGTATTGTTCAAATTGGTGCATATAATTGGATATTTTTGTGCATATGTAATTCACATAGGTACTTTTGATTTTTTTGCATATAAATCCGAGCCCGAAGCACAAATATAACACAATATCAAACTACTATTTTTTATTAAAATATAATTTGGAATCAAAAGCCATGTGATTTTATTCGTTTTATAAATCTTTAAATTTATATTTTTTACAGTAAATATTTGAATTTCGTATAGTAGCGCCTCTGTAGTCAAGTAGTTGCGATTTTGAATGTGCTGCGATCTACCGTTTATGCCGGTACTAAATTTCATTTTAGTTCACTAAATTCTCGCTTCATCTTCCCGATGTTACTTTCGAAACGTACTCTTAAGGTGTTCGTCTACCCTAAAATTTTACAGCGTTACAGAGGTGTACGCCTCCCACGTTTACTTTAATTGAAATATATGATGCTTTTACATATGAGTGTATTAACAAAGGATGTCTTAATGCTTCTATATTTTCTTTTCTTTGGCCTAGGAATTTGAAGTAAAAAAAAATTAAGTTGACGTTTTTTGGGGTTTTTTGTCATTATTTGATATTATTTTCCTCGGTCACTATAAATGGCAAGAAAAATTTAAAAAACAAGAAGAATGCAGCTAAGCTTCCTTTTTCGAATAATTATTGTTTTATTTAATTTCTTTAAAAAATACACAAGTTATTATGGGAATCTGGAGCCATGTTTACAGTAATTTTCAACTTCAAAATGACATTGCATAGCTAGGATGCGGGAAAGTACGAGTTTCGGGCTGGTTTCGGGCAGCCGTAGTAGTGGGGAAGAGAGTGAAATAGAAAAAAAAGTAATATCGAGAGTATTCTAGGAATTCTAAAAAAAGGTAGACGAGCCTCTTAATCCTTAAGCCTAAACTTTCAACATTAAATTATACAAAGTGTTCCACAACTTAGGACAAAAAATTAAAGAGGATTATAAGTATACTGTACAACGTACCTGATCATGAAACGAAAAGAATGTTTTTAAAATTAGCAAAGATAAGGGTAGTTTATTTGACGTGTGTACATTTTAAGTACCACTGTTTTGATGGTATATTTGATAATTTAACAATTACTTTCATTGTAGAAGATTTGAAAACAATTATTAAAAATAATACCGCCCAGTAGCAAAAAAATGTATGCTTGAAATACGATGCAATTTTTTTGCGAATTTAAAAAAATAATTTGTTTCATGATCAGCACGTCGTCCAGTATATATCCTTTAATTTTTTGTCCTAAGTTGTAGAACACCCTGTATTACTGGCTCCTAAAATTAATCCTTTAAAAAATCTTAGTTACGTCCCTGGCCCTTCTTGGGCACCACCATTTTTCTGAAAAATTGTCCAAAACGGAAATGGCCGAAATACATCCCACCCTCCCTTATGCACTTCCCCCTTCTTTCCTCCCTTAAGCCTAGTGCTCGTCCCAAGTCCCAGGAAGTACGTGCGTGGTTCACCACACACCCACACACACACACAGTCACTGCACCGCGTACCGTTGACTACTGCGCACAAGACACCGCCGCGACGCCTCGACGACGCTCCGCACCGATTTATTTAATGTTCTGCTGAACAGAACAAATCTAATAAAATGATGTCACTACACGGGGATTTCACGCCGTTGCCGGGACGTTGTTATTTATATTAAGTGGGTAATGGAGAAATATGTGACGGGGTCTATTGAAGGGCTTGAGAGTGAGGAATTGGAGGAGTGATAAAGGAGAGGGATAAATAAAATATTGTGGTGGGATGGAAAAAATAAAAATAGTAGAGTATGGCGAGAGGTCATGTGTTAGCCACATAAGATTTTTTTTATTTCAAGTCTCATTTACTTTAGGTACATTCAAACATGAAAACAAGAAAACTAACTTGCTTTTTTACTTACTTCGGTTTATAATGGATGTAACTGGTTACATATTATGTATTCTGTAACGTTAAACTATAGGCGTTGGGCGGTCCTATAATTGAGAATTAATCTCGAGTTAATTCAGTTGGATGAAACTATCAAAATGAAGTAAAAAATCTGCTGTGTCTACCACAATACTTCCCCGACTATAAGTTTTAATAACTTACTTTCGTAAAGCCTTTAATTTCCTGCTTTTTTCAGCAAAATTTAAATAAATGTATCTTTTTTCCCAAACTATTTAATGTGATACTAACTTCGGCATAATTTAAATAAAATTGAAAAAATCTGATGTGGCCAGCACAAAACCTCCTATAATACAAGTACTCACAAATACATATTTTTCATTTTATGTTAACTGTAGAAGAAGATATAAACGATATGTCAGTATTAATTTTATGTTTTTTTTGCAGGTGAGTGATGTTCAAAATCCATATTATTTCATGGCTAAGGTAAGCTGAATTTTAAAAAAGATTTTATTTATTTTTTAAAGTGTTAAAATTTACAATAATAAATAATGTGTTGAAAAATACTAAACACAAAATATTTATTCACATACCATCTGTTCAATTATTACAGTATTGCTTGAAATACGATGCAATTTTTTTGAGAATTTAAAAAAATTCTTTTTGTTTGATGATCAGCACGTCGTACAGTATATACTCTTTAATTTTTTGTCGGAAGTTGTGGAACAGCCTGTATTTCACAAAAGTTAAATGCATAATGAGAGAATATTTCATTTGCAAGAAAAGCAGTATTAAGGTGATCCTCTACCCCTGGCAGTAAACAGTCAAAAACATTGATTCCACACACAATTCTATAGCGTTTATTGTTTTGTTAAACATATTAATAACAAGTTATTTATGTTTGAGGGGAAAAAATAATTTATAGAGCAATATTTGTAAAAAAAACTGCAATATTTTTAAAAAAGGAGGTTTTCGCGCGCCACTGTACAGCTTTTATTTATAAGTTAATTAACTTCAAATTGTAATATGTTGTCAACAAAACTTAGATCTACTAAACAACCGATCAAATTTTTTAAATTCGTTTTAAAATAGAAGATATTTGTGTTCAAAAAATAACAAAAATTGTCAAAATTCAAATTAACATTTTAAAGCAAAATTTTAAAATTCTGCATCGACCATTTTGTAGATTGTACTTTTATCTTCAACAATATCTTTAGATTATTATATCTAACAAAACAATAAACGCTGTGGAGTGGCGCGCGAAATCCATGTTTTTGGCTGTTTTCTGGCACGGTAGAGGATCGTCTTAATTTCATAAAATTTGAGATGAAATGTTGACACTGAAATTGCGTAAATTTTTCATTTGATTTCATATACTTAATTAGTGAAAATAATTTATTTGGTATAAATACTGCGTAAACGACAACTCGAGTCAAAATGACTAAAATAATTAATAAATGACTAGCTCTTACAACCATTCGTAACTGGTAATGTATTTCTAGCTGACATATATATTTCCCTCCCTATAAACATCCAATAAAACCCAATTTAAATTTAAATCCAAATAACAAAACACCTCCGTCAGCTAAACTCAAAATAAAATTCCCTCCATTCGTTCCATCAGCGGATAAACAATTCCATAAAACCGTCTCCGTCGCCTCGTTTCTGACGTGTTTTCCATGTATACAAATGTGATTCGAATTCCTCTTCGTCGGGATATGTGATCGAAGGGTGCCGCGCTCAGGCTATGAAAGACAAGTGAGTGTGCGACTGGCGGTGGATGGTGGTTGGCTGGCGGGGAAACAGTTGCGTATCGTTTGCTTTATTGCGGGTTCAAATCCGCAGTAAACTGTCCCCGAAGGCCCTGGAACGATGGAGATCGCTTGACCCCGGATGGACAGCGCGAAGGCTGGCTTACACTGGGAAAAAATCCGGGTTCAAATTGACACTATGGATATATACCGTGAGTTTTATTTACCGTGAAATTTTCATTCATATCCATGCTTACTAATTTGACAGCAATAGAATATAGGCTGTCATTATCAAGTAAATATTACCTGTCAAATGTCAATTAGGGTTGTGTTGTTGAAAATAAGGTATACAATTGAAGAAAGGGTGTAAAATTGATACGCTGATATAATGCAGATGGTAGCCTCAGACAAGTATCTAATTTATTTCGTGTATTTGAGAATTTGTTATAAATTGTATTCTGAAAAAATATCTATTATATATTTATATTTCTTGCAACTTTTTTCATTTCTAAAATGATTAGAAATACATACATAATTCATTTGCTATGATCTATTTTAAATGAAATACTCTAATACATTGCTGTCAAATTCGTAACCATGGATATGAAAGATCCCATGTTTCACGTTAAATAAATCTCACGGTAGTTACATCCGCGGGTAAAAGATTAATTAGGTTTACCGACTGGCCACGTTTTTCATTGACAACCCCGGTCAGAAGTTGTAATTAGTTCATAGGTGTTTCTAGGTGTCTCTGCTGGTCACTAGTTGCTTGACTAGTTGTACAAATTCTTACTGTCACTAGCTGCCACTGAATAGTATTTTTAAAATGTAATAATTTGTGCGTTACATAGTGATATAGAAATATATGTAAAATATAAAGAACACGTAAGCTTATTATTGATAATGAACATGAATATTATGGATTAGTGATAGCATTTAAATTAATTTTGTTGGCGCGGTTTTGTATTGTATGACCTTCGGAACTGCAACAAGAATTAACTTTAATTAAGTAGGTTGAAGGGTGACAATGTTTTTATGTGATAATTTTAACGACAATTTTTAAATCTTATGTATTTCAAAATACAATAGCATTTTAACAACAATTCCTAATGTTTTACATTGCTTATAACCATTAGTGACTATGATTTTGCCGGTAAAAATTTATTTTCTAAAGCAACAAGCAGGAGTCACCAGACGGCAAAAATTGCCGGCAAAATCATAGTTACGTATGGTATTCGGCTTGACAATTTCTCGAATTATTTTATTTATAAACATAATATTTAAGCAACCCTTCGCGCCAATTTTCACTAGTGAAAATTGTCAGTGTAATTTTCACTAGTGAAAATTGTCACTGTTGTTCGTTTGTGATTGGTACAATTCAGCAAAATACTGTGTTTTGATTGGATGAAAAACTATGAGTGGAATTGTCAATGATATTTTCATGTTAATTATTTAAATTTAAATTTCTCATGTAAGTTATTTTTTTCTGTACTAATTATTATATTAAAAAATTTAATTGTTGAAATAATAAGAAATAAAGAAATATTGATCTAAATTTGTACAAATATTTTTTTTTAAATTAAATGTATCTAAATGAGAGTAATTGAACAAAAAAATGAAACGATGAATTTCCGCATGTTCCAAACAACAAAACCAAATTACAGTAATATAAGTTATAAGTTTATTAAGCACAAATTACATATTCAAAAAACCCGTCCTTTTCCACGTCGAATCCCAGTGATTTCCACCTGAGCACCCCTAGTGCCTACTTTGCGTCAGTGTGCACCAGGCTTTGTCGGCACTGTTCACCACCCGCTGTCCACGACACTCGTCCGCTATCAAGACACATGGAATATCGCCTTAAACCGCATGTCAATTGTCACGTCACAATACAATCATAGTAATTCGTTGTTCGTTTATTTTATTGTGTTTGTCACAGTCGACCAGATCGAATCACTGGCTGTCAAGTGAGAAGTGATACGCTGATGTTGGGATTTTTTTGAGCACGAAGTATAGGTACCGTGAGTTTCATTTAACGTGAAACATGGGATCTTTCATATCCATGGTTATGAATTTGACAGCAATGTATTAGAGCGATTCATTTAAAATAGAACATAGGCTGTCATTATCAAGTAAATATTACCTGTCAATTAGGGTTGTGTTGTTAAAAATAATAAGGTATGCAATTGAAGACAAGGTGCAAATGATACGTTGGTATAATCAGATGTTAGCCTCAGACAAGTACCTATCTGATTTATTTCGTGTTTTTGAGAATTTGTTTTAAATTGTATTCTGAAAAAATATCAATTAAATGTTTATATTTCTTGCAACTTTTTTCATATCTAAAATGATTAGAAATACATAGGTACATATTTCATTTGCTAATACATTTCCGTCAAATTAGTAACCATGGATATGAAAGATCCCATGTTTCACGGTATAGATACAGCACTATATAAACGAATAGCTGACTCGTCCG
The DNA here is from genome assembly GCA_947534325.1 of Agonum fuliginosum. Taxonomy (NCBI): domain Eukaryota; kingdom Metazoa; phylum Arthropoda; class Insecta; order Coleoptera; family Carabidae; genus Agonum; species Agonum fuliginosum. The sequence continues at coordinate 20,342,490 of OX384043.1, forward strand.
CCATATTGGAGCCCACAGCTGTTTGACACAATTACACAACTGATTTGTCCAATCGCATTTTTAAAGGTATATTCATATAAGTGACGGGTTGTTACGCATCCAATTGTTTAAACTACTCCAGAAATGGACTTATATTTGTTAAGTTAGCAATTTCAATTCTTATTATCTATAAAATTAAATGAAACTATAATGTAACCTTACATTTTTTATTTTGTCTAAGTGTAATAAATGTCTTAAAATCTTCGTTAATTTTATAGTTTTCTAAGTGTTAAATGCAGTTTAATATTTTTATAAGATATTTAGGTTCCCTGCAGATCCAGAAAGAAGAAACAAATTATTTATAAACTGTAGATGACAGAACTGGAATCCAACTTAAAACTAGGTATAGCTGATAGCTTATGTACCATGTGTTTCTTATAACTTACTATCTGGATTAATAATTTATCAACAAAGTCTTAAAGAATTAGTCATTCGCATCAAATTACTTGACAGTATTAAAACTACGTTGGGCTCCAAGATGGCGGATAGGTCTGCTGTCCTTTTTATATAATACTACCTATAGGTATAGATGTGTAAAATCCATATAAGAGTGACGTCATATCAGATAATCTCTTTCTTACACATTTTACTCGTGTAAATCTATACGCATATCGTATGTCATAAGGGGCGGAGCTTATCAATTGGTGTTGCAGTAGCAAAACAATTATTCATATAATATGGTATTTATTATATAAAATATATTTTCTTACATACGAGATACGAGTAAGTATTATTGTTTACTTTTAGATTCACAAAAGTTCGTTATATTCCATTATTTCTTGTTTACTGCTGACAACTTGTCAATTTTCTCATTCTTTTGTGTCCAGTGTCAACATAAAACTTTGACATGTTTTGCTATTTAGTTTTGTTCAATTTTATTTATCTTTTTACAATAAAACATTAACTTTTTGTCAAGTAAAGTGCGTCAGTTTAATAATTATTAGTTTTGAACCGAAACCCGAAAAACCTGAAATAATACAGGTTTTTTAAACCCTTATACCTATTTGAAACCTCTTGAACCTAAACCCACTCTCGAACCGATTTTTTTTGTTTGAACCGCAATCGAACCTGAACTACAAATTCATGTTCCTGATTACGACTCATAGATATATTGCAAACAAAGATACTGCTATAGGGAGATATCTTCCACATTCTAAAACTAAAGAAAAACAAACAGAAAATTTTTCTGCTCCATAATTTGCATTAGATTTATGCTAAACTAATGACCTAGTAGGTAAATTTAAACAATAAACAACCATGATTTAATCTGGTTCCAGTCAATTACATTAAGAAATCTTTTTATTACCACTAACAAAAAACCCTATAATTTAATCTAACGAAAACAAAAAACATCACGATAATAAAAATTAGTATAACAGGGTATTCTTAACTCCAGATATCCAGCAATCTTGTTATAGATTCTCCTAATCTAACGACATAACAACAGATGGAAACCAAGTATTTGATGCGTCTTTAACGATGTAAGCCTAAACTAGAGATTCTCTTCCAAAGCTTAAATATCAAGAGAGATAATTTAGAAAAAACGACTGTAATTTGGAATGGTTAAATTACAATGCGGATGGTTTAACCACAGAGAGACGGTGGGTAAACTAGACAAACTGGGCTAATAAATTTATTCCGGAAATGATGTCTTCATCACGGTATTTCCTGATGTCGTTTAATAAAGAGAGGTTGTATAATCCTTTTTTCTGCTCGATTAGATGAACAACAAATTCGTAGATTGTTGTCATAAATTTTTAAATAATGTAACATGTGATATTGTATTTAGGTATTTAGGTATTATCCTACGATGATCTTGAAAATTGGTCTATATTTATATATAACTATGGACCTCTAAAGCAAGTCTCTAATTTGTTTTTATTGTAAATGCATACGTTGGTTTTTTTACACTTATGCATTTTTGAGATTAAACATGATATGTCTTTCGAAAAAAGACTCCCACATTTTGTTTATTTCTACTAAAAGAATTTACTTCTTTCTTAAGCATTAATCATTCATTTCTACCTTAACACATTCTTATATTTAATAAATATTCAATGTCGAAATTCAAATCTGCATGTTGTCTGTTCACGATTTTGATTGGAGGGTTTCAATTTTTTTGTAATAGCGTCATATTGAAAAAGCATTCGAAACATATCATTATAGACAAAGTTAAGTCTAGATTCTTGTAAAACAAGGAAGTAAAAAGATAATGTGTATACTAAAAATTTTAAATTTGGTTTTGGTGTCACTTAAGCCTCATTTACATAAGTATTTTGTTTTAAGGTTTACATTTATGTTTACGTTTAAGAAAGTTTAAATTCATGTAACTAAATACGAGCATTTACACTTCCCACGTCCAAGCACAAATTTAGTAAGATGTATTCAAACTTTCTTTAACGTAAACATAAATCAAAACCTTAAAACTAGATATTTATGTGATTGAGGCTTTATATTTTATTTTACTGTTCCATTATCATACACCCATATTTATATAAGATGATTCTCATGCACATATTTTAATTGCACGTATAGTATTCGACTTATCAATCATGGAACAAAAATATAATTTTAATGAATAAATTTATGGGCAGTTGTCACAAGAACATTTGTAATACTACTGCATAATGAAAAATCTGATGTGGACAACACATGACTTCCTTGTACGCCTATTAAACTGTTCATACTTTTCTTTATAACTAAAATGTAGAATAATATAAATAATATAAATACAAAATGTCAACTTTCTACGTCTAACCGTATTTGAGTTGTGCGACATACATACATCCGGACGTCCATACGTCCGTCCATCCATTCGTACAGACGTCACGACGAAACTAGTCATAATGGATTTAGAAAAGGTCAAAACGGATATTTCCCTCAAAATCTGAGAACCGAAATTTTTCGCGATTACAATATTTCCTTTTTACTCCGTACAAGGAAGTAAAAATGATGAATGGAATAAAATAAAATTTTAATTAATTATGTAAAACCAAGAATTTTATAGGTATAATAGCTTGTTCAGTTAAAGTTAAGTAAATTTATAAAATTTTGTGTGGAAACAGAGCACAGAACTGTTTGATTTAAAAAATTGAAAATAAAAATTACAAAATTGTCCAAATCCGTTTATGCACAAAATATTGAATCATTCTGTATATTTTGTTTCAATGTTTCGTGACTCTAGTGTCTAGTAAAAGCATTGGTCCAGAATACCACCGGTTTCATTGACAATTTTTCTTACATTCAGTCAAAATGAAGCAAGTGTTAACATACACAGCCTGCAAGGAACCTTCAGCTTACAGTGGTAGCTGATTTCGACAATAATAATAAATTAAATAAAAGAATACACCCTTTTTCCATCAGTTGTCTTCTTACCAAAACATTTGAATCCTCCACTGGTCGTCCTTACCGGTCACGCTGTCTCGTCAGCCATCCGCCGCACTTTGATTCGTTCCATTCGTTTCCGCTGACTAGCGCTGTTTCTGTTTCTTTACCGCTGAACGCACTCAGAATTTACATCTTCATCTGCCATTTCTCACTTCTGTATTGCCTGATGCTTCGTGCTGGCACACAGCGGCGTAGAGAGAGGGGGGGTTTGAGGGCTGATGTTTAGGAATTCATGGACGTGCGTGGAAACGCAAGTAGGCAGATGAATAAAGGAGCAAGGATTATGGGGTGTAAAACGTAAAGTTGCAAAAGTGAAGGTGAAAAGGTAGTGGCAAAAGGTTTATTGGATGGATTGATGGATGATTTTTAAGTTACGTGATGCAAATTGTAAACTGAAGTGAAGGTTTTACCTACTTATCAAATCGAATTCGAATTACACTAGAGGAATTTGTTTTGTCTGGAAAAACATGCGTTTTATAAACTTGAACTTGGTTTCCAATATAAATAATAAATGTAAATATCAGTTTATTGCTTAGGTTACGTTATTTTAAAGGGCTTCCCTTAAAATATTATTTTGCGGAATCAAAACAGTTCGTAAAGTAACGATTTTAGAGAGCATGTACTAAAAAATATATTAATTAAGTAGCCAATAAATTAATAAAGTTATGTTATACTACATACCTGAATAACTAAATTATATAAGATAATAAGTAGAAATTTTCTTTACTGGAAAATGGATGAGTTGTCTTTTAATTATATAACTTAAATTCCATATTCTAACATCAAAATTATTAGTATTTTTTTAAATTTCGTCAATAAAATTGTTATTATCTTGATTATTATTGAAATTATTAAAAATAATTGATAAATTTTTGTATTTGATGTTAGCAATTTATATTATTTTACCGAAAAACTTCGTCGATTTTCACTGGAAATTTCTGACGGTGCTATCATCTGAAATTTATTGAATTGTTAACAATTTTAGTTAACATCAAAATAAAAAAAAAATCAGTTTTTTTTAATAACGTCTATAATAATCAGGGGTAATACCATAAGAGATGATAATTTTTTGAGAATTGTTTTGTCGTTTCCACGGCAACTTATTTCTAACAATTTCACGACACAAAACATCATCTGACAATTTCCCGAAACGAAGTTGAGGGGAATTTTCCGTGATGTTTTGTGGAGTAAAATTGCAATAAGTTGCCGTGGAATAGACAACAATTCTCTCAAAAAATTATTATCTCGAATGGTATTTAAGAAGAATATTTTTCTTGTTAAAAATACTACCAAAACGACTCATTTTGCTAAACATTTTTGACGTTTCATGTGACAAATTAATTAATTTTTTGTTACTGACGTAACAAAATAAAACCTAATCTACAAAATTATGTTGTCAGATACATCATTTTACATTTTCAATTCTATTGGTTGCATTACGTCATTTGATGTCATCATTACGCAATATGATTGGTTAAACCATCTGTCAAAAAATATTCAGGGGTAATACCATAAGAGATGATAATTTTTTGAGAATTGTTTTGTTGTTTCCACGGCAACTTATTTCTAACAATTTCACGACACAAAACATCATCTGAAAATTTCCCGAAACGAAGTTGAGGGGAATTTTCCGTGATGTTTTGTGGAGTAAAATTGCAATAAGTTATTGCCGTGGAATAGACAACAATTCTCTCAAAAAATTATTATCTTGAATGGTATTTAAGAAGAATATTTTTCTTGTTAAAAATACTACCAAAACGACTCATTTTGCTAAACATTTTTGACGTTTCATGTGACAAATTAATTTATTTTTTGTAACTAACGTAACAAAATAAAACCTAATCTACATAATTATGTTGTCAGATACATCATTTTACATTTTCAATTCTATTGGTTGCATTACGTCATTTGACGTCAACATTACGCAATATGATTGGTTAAACCATCTGTCAAAAAATATTCAAGATAATAACATTTTTATTGACGATATTAAAAAAACTGATAAATTTCAATATTTTGATGTTAGCAATTAATAAAAAACAATAATAATAAATATGAGATCATATAAACATAACGTTAACTGTGAGATATATTAAGAGCCGCTACAAAATCTTGGTTGGTAGCGAAACACTGACGTCATTTATATCACTAGTAATAACAAGTATCGCAAGCATGACAAGTTATCATTTTGAAATAGAATTTATAATATTGTCCCTGAGTCACCCTGTTGAAAATGAACACTTGAGTAATATTCTTTGTTGAGGGACAAAACCAAACTTCGCCCGGATTTTTTAAAACAAATTCCCATTTCCCCCTCTCCCTCGCGTGATCCCAGTGACGAAGACTAACGACACCTAGTGCATCAGGGCGTCAGGGTCCAGTTTCCGGCTAATTCAATGTCTTTCAATCCTAAGATATCGCTTGATTGATTGCGTTCGCTAGGATGCGATCTCCTCCATTGCTATGACATTCTACCTTCGACCATATATAGGTTTAGAGTATAGATAGATAATACTCAATGCTGTAGTAGAGTAAAATTCAAATAGCTAGAACCCTGCGTGAAGTACGAATTCTCGTCTTAGAGAGAGAAGCATAGATGATAAACAAGAGGAAACTACGCTACTGTTTGTTCTACTGAACATCAGCTTCAATATCTGTTATTCTCATGTTGACATTCGTAGTGTTTTGCTTCGTGTAACCCTGTGAATTTTGTAATTGATTGTGATTGAGTTATATTTTAGTTTTCTTTGAAAATTAAGTAAAGTGCAGCGCAGCATATACTCGCTAGCTCCGCTTTTGTAAAACGGACAGTACATGACAAGCTCTGCCTTTTCGCGCAGCTCAGGGTCCTAGCTATTTGAATTTTACTCTATACAATGTTGTGAAGGCAAAAAGTACGGCAGCGGGGAGCAGCAGCTATTGGCGGGGAAAGGAAGTGAGGACACGTTAGAGTGTTGCACATTGCTAACTTCTGGTTTGTTATCATGGAACAGACAATGCAAATAGGCAAACTGCAACACTTCAAGGTGTCTGCAGGTCATACTCCGCTTCACACAGCTACGCTAGTTCTTTGCTTCACAACAAAGAATTGCGTTGTTTGTCTATTCCTATATATGATCGAAGAGCGTTCTACGTTCCACGGTCCACGGTTCACGCTCCCGGTCACACGTGCCGCCACGCGGGGTAATAGACGAATTATTTAAATGTGGAACTGATCATCGCAGAGCCAAAGGGTTCGTAATTGATTGATGTATGGTATGAGAGGTAATTGAGGATTTATTTAAATAAAGGGTAATTGAAGTTTAACTTGGTGTTAAATGGAATTCGAGGTTAGAGCTGGTGTTTTAGGATGTTCATTTATTTACGTCAGTTATGCTTGGATTGTAATACAAATTATGTTCTTTGAAAGGGTAACAAATTTGATATGGCCAGCACAACAACAAAAAGAAGAAAAGTTATAACAATAATATGGTTTTTAGGATTGTTTTCATGATTTTCATTGTTTCATCGCCCAAGTTTTTCAAAAATTTATTTGAAAGATATATTTTAGAATAATTTCGAATAGGTAAGTACTAAAAAAGTTTGGAGAGCAAAAATACTAAAAAATGTATGTAAGAATGTAAACGATCTGAGTTTTAGAGGACTCACCAAATTTAATGACTCGTCTTGCGCCCCGCCTGTTAATAAATACGCCGTCGAAAACTGTATTTTGCGTACTTGTTACATACTCGTAAATAACTATTATTTCGTCACGTGTCAAAATTTAGATTTTAAGTAAATTTTATCCTAACAATGTACTTATAAAAAACTATGTTATTTCTTTTCTAAATTATTCTCAGTTTAATTAAAAATGGCACCATCTACTTACAGTATTTTAATCATAACAGAAGTTTGAGAATTTCCTAAAAGGAAACTGAATAAAAAAATTACATTGAAGATATTGTCATTTTTGTCAATTGATTTTCTCAAAAGCTGTTTTATAATGTGAGAATGTGGTGTGGTATCAAATTAAAGGTTTCTATAAAAGCAAGCTATGCTTTAGTTCAAGGGATATGAAATGTTGAAAAGGTGACTATAATAGTAAGTACCCTAAATCACTTTACATCTTTATACAGCGCCCTCTACAGTCTACATACAATGGGAATTATTGGGATATTTTAAACAATAAATTTAAGGAAGTAGATCTTGAAAGTCTTTTTTTAATTAAGTACAAATAAACCTTCCGACCATACTATCAGAGGATTCAAATCTGCAAATGCGGGTGTCAAAACAAAATTGTATAATTCCAATCCCAGTAATTGTCATCTGAACAACCTTTAGCAATTGTTTCCACTACCGTTGTAGCCTGTCAGCGCCGCCACCCCCAACACAGTGTACCATTCTCACACGTCACATTTGTGATTGATTGTCACCTCTTTCCCAGCCTACTGCGTGTGAATGTGTTGCGCGCTGTACCTCGCGCCTGTTTGTGTGTGTTTACGTATTGCATTTTAAATTGGAAAAGTGTTGTGTTTGGTGAAATATATATCACTCCTATGGGTTCTGTAAATTACACTCGTTTGACAACGGCCTGATTGCTTTATTATTCCCTGCTTTAAATTTGCGTCACTGGAGATTGCTTTTATGAAAATTTCCACGTGATGTTCGTTTTTTATTTTCATTTCCATGGTAATGCTTTTTAGAAGCGTGATACGAGTTGTTTTGAATAAATTTCAATCACTGTTCGAGGCGGCGGGCGATGATACAATGTGTTGATCGTGATGATGTCTGATGCCTGATGGTGTTTTGTTTTGCGTGAATGAAATTCAAGCTGGAAATTGTGCAAAATAAATTGGATTTGTTATTGTTTATCATTTTATATTTTTGGAGGGTTTAATTGGTAAAATTTATTATTTGTCAATCTTGATCTTAAGTCATTTTCCTCATTATCGATGATAGTTAAGTTATTTACTTTACAAGTAGGCAACGTAATAAGGTACCTATTACCCACGAGGGAAATCTTAACTCACGAGGCCGAAGGCTGAATAGTAGTAGTACTACTACTCCAGTAATTAATAGTAGGTACTACTGCAGTAATAGTACTATACTACTGCAGTAATAGTATTACTACTACAGTTAACAGTACTACTACTGCATTAATAGTACTACTACTGCATTAATAGTACTATAACTGCAGTAATAGTACTACTGCAGTAATTGTTTTTGCTGGTGACCATCCTACAGGATAACTCCCAATTACAGAATGGTAGATGTTATTATAGTGGAATTCAACCACTCGGGCCCAGTGGTATTATTGTTGGTTGCGCTGGGAATCGAAATGAAGACAGCTAGCATGCTAGGCGGATCCTCTACTGGCTAGTACTAGTACTACTACTGCAGTAATAGTATTACTGCAGTAATAGTACTACTACTGCAACAATAATATTACTTGTGCAGTAATAATAGTACTACTAGCAGTAATAATACTACTGCAGTAATAGTACTACTAGCAGTAATAATACTACTGCAGTAATAGTACTACTAGCAGTAATAATACTACTGCAGTAATAGGACTACTACTGCAACAATAATATTACTACTGCAGTAATAGTATAACTGTAGAAATAGTACTACTGCAGTAATAGTACTATTACTACTACTACTACTACTACTACTACAATAATAGTACTATAGTACTACTGCAGTAATGGTACTACTCGTACTACTGCTGTAATAGTACCACCTACTGCAGTAATAGTAATAGTACTATTTACTGCCGTAATAGTATTACTGCAAAAATAATACTACTGTAGTACTACTACTACTGTAATATTTCCTACATAATTATAAATAAAATCCATTTACAATTTAAATATATTACAATGTTCATCCGGAAGGTTATGTGTTGGCCACATCAGATTTTATTATCATTATGTAAAAATACGCTGAATTACCAAAAAAATCCAAGTCAGTATTGTTTTAAATAATAATAGTGCGAAAACATAACAAAAATTATACTTCTTTTACGTAGGTATAGGTTTTCACTTTTCTTCAATGTACTACGTTTTCTGTGATAATTACTATCAATTTACTTGAACATAAATATTTACCTTAACGTTTTTTATTCATTTTTGTCAATTATTTATTGGATACTTAAGAAGACTACATATTTAGCGAATACCGAACAACATAATTGCCAATTTGCGATCATGGGAAGATCCTCTTATTGGAAGATGGTGAAACGAAAATCACCTTAAGATGATGTGATGATGATCGGCTTATGCGCACTTAATCACAGTATTGATAGCCCTGTTTGCTTTTATCTTCGCAAAAATAAAAACTGAATTATAATAATGAAATTGTTAACACTTGTTAAGCCCTCAGTGCACATAAAAATTGATATGTAGGTGTTAAATGTCATAATCAATAAAATATTGACGTGTAGGAGTTTATGGCTCTATAAATTAGCAGTAATCACGAGATAAAATCGCGAAAAACTCCCTTGTTCTAAGAATCAGGGAGTGTAGGATTGGAAACTAATGAAAGTTTACACCCGTGACACATTCATAAACGCACACAAATTATTATCGGTTATAAATTAACACAAATTATTAAATTATGCACGAGAATTAAAATCATGTACAGACAACAAAGAAGGGCTCGTAAGGAATTTAGATTTTAATCATTTCTATTATGTTTTAGGATAGACAAATCATTATAAGAAATTTTAAATGTTCTCTCAAATTCAAGTTTAATGGTGCTGAGACACTAATTAATATTTTTGTTGAGTACTTTACTTATAATTTTTATTCTCATACCTAATCATCTGTATTTCCTAAAATTATAGAAATAAAGATTAAATTTGCTTCTCTTTTCTTATTAAGTATAATTTTTAATAACAAAATATACATTTTGCATCAATAGTTTTATATTTTTAGTAAAATAGTATGTAATTTATTTATTTATAAATCTTTATTAAAATCAGAGCTGGGCAGTAGGTACTGAAGTACTTTTATACTTACGTACATTTTTAAGTACTTCCAGTGATACTTAAGACCAGGGATCTGGAATTAAACCCGAACGTGAACCACAAACCCGAAAAAACCTTTATTTTCTTCGAACCTAAACCTAAACAAATATTTCCTGCCTGACAAATTAAATGATATGAAGTGAGCGCCAATGAGCAGTTACATTTTTTAGTTCAGTTTAAATTTCATAGTGCGTTCTATGACCTATTCTACCGAATCTAGTGATAATAGCGATATTCATCGTTCTTACTACTTCTTATTTACTTTTGAATTATTCTATGTAGTTTCTTATTTGTCTCTTCCTAATATACATTCATAATTTTATAGGTTAGATTGTTTATCATAAAATGTCACATGGTAATTCTGTAATAATTGTGTCATTATAGGTGTTTAAAAACCTCGACACTTATTTATTTCAATAATAATAATAAAATAAAATTTCAAGATCAACGAACCGGAATCTTTTCTTTCGATTTCTGTTCATTTTAAATTTATTATTGTCATGCCATTTTTCGGCATAAGATTGCTGTTACTCAGGTTTTTGTAGACAGCCATTTATAACTGTAAAATTTTTCTTCACTTTTTTTTACTAAAAGTATTTCATTTGTCATAATTATTTAGTTAGTATTTATGCAGAAATTGTGTGTGTTTATTAGTTTTATTGTTTTAGTTGTTTTAGTTTCTTTTTACAACAAAACATTAATTTGTCAAGTAAACTAGTAATGTGTCTTAAATAATATTTATTTTTAAACCGAAAAAACTAGAACTAATTCGCATTTCAAATTATTATGGGAAATATCCAATTTTTATAGTAATAAATATATTTAATATAAATTCCGATTGAACATTAAATCTTTTTTATACTATTTAAAAAAAGGCATGTTATCTTTGTAAATCTTTTGTATACTTGTATTTTTTAATAGAATTATATCTATCAAGATAGTGAAAAGCCATAAAAATTGATGTCTATATTCCTCGTTATAAGCATAGTTTGAAGTCTCAGGTACGTACGACGGCACCGATCAATCTTGATCAAACGATCGCAGGCATATCAAGGCATTTATTTGGGACCATACTGTAACCACAGCGCACAACATCCATAATTACATCTTCTCTGATATCATCATCAACTATTCACTTTTATTTTCCACTCTGATATTATCCCGATAAAGAGATCTAACCTAACTTAACCTAACCTCTTCGATAAGTAAACGTCAGTGCGTCTGCGTCGTCGACCATGTACAGCAGTTTCATTTGAAAACTGAACAGGGACTATATTACATCGATTTTTAAATAGATTATTACTGATCTTTCTTTGTGATCATGAAGACAATTTTTGGTCTGATGGTGATGCACAGTATTTTAAATTATTTTTCTATGAAATTTTAGGACAAACTATATGGCGAGATTCCAACTCAAAGGTCAAAGCTGGTCATTCTTACGTGGTACTGAACCAATAGAGTTTTCTAAATTTTGTTAAAATGAAACTTGCTTTTGGGTTTGCTTGCTTTGCTCCCACTTTTAATAAATTTATGCCATAATACCCTTCAAGTTAAAGCCTATACACTTATTTTCTATAGAACTTGTTGCTTTGTAATTTCCTTCCGTTTCCTAAATAGCAATGTATATATTCGAGTTTATAAACCATATTACTACTAAGAGATCTTTTTCTTCTTTTTCATTGTAATCGAATTATTGTAATATTAGTTTGAAATGAGTCCCGTCTTTATATTTGTTAGATTATAGTAAGTGGTGCAATAATTAAAAAAATTAATTATTTTTCTGTTTTTCATGAAGGCATAACCAAGATTCACATCTATTTCAAACCTATGCAGGACAAATTGCATGCAAAAACGAAGCTTTTTCCATTAAACGAGCTACTTTGAACTTGAAATAAACTTATTTTTACGCCTACCACCGAAATTCGCACTTTCGACATTCACTGCACTCTTCGAAAATGTTAATTTACAAACAGTAGATGGTCCGTGTGGGAATCTTAATCGAGCAGCTTGAGCGTATCGTAATGATATTTTTTCGACGCCTACCATCGAAATTCGCACTTTCGGTTTCGACATTCACTGCATTCTTCAAAAATGTCATCTTACAAACAGTAGAACGGCCGTGTGGGAATGTTAATCGAAGACGCACCATGACCGTAGGTAATGATTTAAACATGTTTCTTATCTGTTGCCATTTTACCGCGTTATGGTCGTAGAAAAAGTACAATATATGTGACACGTTTATAAACTCTCTAGATACTTTTTCCTTATACACTCGTTGCGCTCGTTCCTAAAAAACTCGTGACTAAAATGACGTTTATAAAACTTGATATATAGTTGATTCCACGTAAGTTTGTGATTGCGCAATAATAGACGAATGATTTTGTACGACAAACGTAAATGTATAGGTTTCTAAAATGCAAATAATGGATCCACAATTCCTATTTCTGCAAGTAGGGAGGTAAATATTTTTAAATAAAATTGTGGTTTTGTCACAAATTATACCTGTATAAACGAAATAATGTTGCGTAATCACAAAATTACGTGGAATCAACTATATTATATTATTCTATGTTTTAAACTGAGAAAATTGCCAAATTGTGGCTGTTCGGTTAGAGATTTTCGTGAGTGTACAGTTGTTTGATCTGTGATCGCACGATCACAGTCTGCTGTTGGAGACCTGGAGACCGTTTAAAACTTTTTTATCTTCTTTATCTTTCCGTAACGATGTGTACACAACGTAATGACTTTATCAATATCGCTAAGCGACCAGCGCCTACGGTAGTTGTGAACCAGCCAGAGAAGGAGAGAGTGGAGGTGATGTGAGATCGGCGATGGACGATGGTTTCGTGGTGATGGAATATGCTCCAAATTGGACTTAGATTCAGTGGCGGAGACCAATAGACAAAATTGTACAAATCGTGGGGCTAATGGAATTCAATCGTATACATAATAACTAATAATTCATATACCGCTAGTTCTAGTCATTTTGGCTTGATTTAGAAAAAGGATCAGATGTATATGTTTGTCTCTTTTGCTTCTGATGTTCCTTAAATATGATTGACCAAAACACCGGCGCTTTATTAATTCATACATTCATATTTTGTACATTTTTAGGAACAACTTTAAACTTAATTGTTTAGCAAACAAAACAAAACATTCAATTCCAAAGTTATATTTTACTAAACGTGGGTCTTCTTCAAGAGAAAATGTTGTCTGCTCCTGTTTCTTCCTATAATAAGTTCTCATTTTGAAGATTTTAAATAGAACACTATAAAACTGGAAATTGTACAATTATTGTAGTAATGAAAGATTGATTATTTCTACACACATTTCAAGAAAATATGCTTTATCAATAATTAATATTCACTGTCGGAGCTATCGTTAACGGAGTTTTATAGCCACAGTATGCCTGATATGTAGCAAAAAATAAAAATTGGAACCTGCAAACACAGGAGGACACAAATCTAGAAAAAAATGTCGAAACCGAGTATGTGGGACCCAAGAATGGTATTAGCTTGTTTATTTTTTTACAGCTCAACCTAATTTGTGTATCTCCTTCTCCTTTGTTGAAGAGACAAACTAGTTTTCTAGACTTGGATCTTTCTGTGCTTTTGCATTTACGTCGAATATAAAATTCAAGATTTGAATTTTCCTGTGAATGAATGTTTTAATGCAGTTTATTACTAAAAAAATTTCTAGTTTCGAATCTTCTGGTTTATGGTGTTACATTATTCTAGAGTTTTCTGGTAATGAATGTGCATCCTCAAAAATACTATTTAATCTACGCGGACTCGTAGCTGCTTTAGTTATCAACATCCTACTAGCAGAAACGAATCATGAATTTTTAGTGATATAATATTTTTTTATTTAACGACCATTCGTATTTTAATAATATAAACCCTTCCATAAGACACACTATTGTATTGAATTCACAATTCTAAATTATGTTTTATTTTATTAATGTTATTTAACACATCTGTCATTTGTCATCATAACAAAACGTAAGGTTAGGTTAATATTTGAATGAATACAAATTTGCAAAGAAAATGTTTTATTTCGCACATAATGGCTATAATTCACTCGGATGATTCTGCACTCTCCTTCAGCTCGTGCATAAACTTTCATCCTCTTGAATTATAGCCTTCATTATGTTAATATACTAAGTTTTAATAGTTTGACTACTTAACAATGATATTACAAATACTGAATGTTGACAATTGCCACTGAATAAAAAGAAAATATAATTTGTGCGAAAAAGGTATTTATCTTCAATAGTAAACTTTGAAACAGTTTGACGTTAACTTTTGGGTAACCAACGAATATAATAAGCATCGAGAACGCTAATTGGAAATAATGAGTATTTTTAGTTTGAAGTCATACAAAATATTATAATATAGGTACCTAGAAGCATGAACCATTAAGCCTTTTTGCCACTTATACATAATTTACTAGACTAAGTTGTATTTTAATCATCAATATTAATGTATGAGCGACAGTTAACTGCATTCATAATATACAATTTCAATAGCACAAGATGATATAAAACATAAATTTTAACAAAACTCGCTGTTCCCTAGAATTCCGGCTCCCGTCTCCGTCACTGGCCTCTCTCACATTCTATTCTCCTCTCTTCTCCCAGTAATTACTCCCTGATTGATGTGTTATTATGTACCTGTACATAATTGCCTCACATCGTTCATCGTACCACAATCAAAACACACTGCGGCCCAATCTGCCACCACGGTAGCGCCCATTGTAATCCTACACACATCTCAAGATGAAACGCTGGAGATAAAAATTGTTTTTTAATGCGGGGTTCGTTCTTAAAATAATAATAAGTTTTTTTAATTTTGGTTGTGGGGGAAGGCGGTTGATTGACTTGTCAGCTGAGGAGAACAATGCTGTAATCATGTAATTATACGCTCGGCGGTTGGAAGGATCGGGACATTGGTCCAGGGACGAATTTGGGATCAAAGGAATTGACCAAAATTTCCGAATGGTTATACGCAAGTAGCAATAAAAACGTTTATTTTGTGATATTTATATATAAATCCAAAGGAAACTGTGTATTAGTACATAGTCAAATATTATGTTTAGTAGCTGAAAGTTATTGTCAAACACTATTTTTGGAAATAATTCATAAATTTCAGGATAAAGTCTGTTTTACATTATATTTTTTCGTCTAGATTCTAGTTCGAGATTCATCCGAGAAGTTCTTAGCCATTTCTAGTATAATGTAAATCAGAAATTCCCATCCGAGTTCCGTTCGATATCCATACTTTTTTCTAGTAGGTATAGACATATTTTCCTATTCGAGATTCATACTAGATTTGTCTATGCATGCGCAGTTCAATCTGAGTCAGTTTGACCAGCATTTAAAAGTTTCGATATTTTGTTTTGATTTGTTCACGTTGACGTTTATGAGTTTTGCACTTATGTTATTCAAGTTGTGTTAATATTTTTTCGATTATAAATTCTAACCTCAAATATTATATTATCCCTTATCAGATTAAGTAAGAATATTATTTATTATATTGAAGTTGCCTAACTTGGACCATTTCGGAAAAAATCGAAGAATTCCAATTGTATACGAATAATTTTGAAATAAAGTATGAAACTCGAACGAATCTCGAATTCACGAAAAAAACTAGATTCAGACCTACCCAATTATAAGTATAAGTGCTAAATTAACTAATCAGCGTTTACACAAAATTCCAATTTCAATTTGATGTAAGTGCGAACGTTGAGCGCTGGTTGGTTGAATTAGCCACTTATACTTATAATTGGGTAGGTCGTTGGTCTGAATCTAGCTTCAGTGTTTGAACATTATTCTTTATTTAAGTTGGATTTAGAGTTTGCAAAGCGTACCTTAAATCGTGACGCATACATTTAAAAAATATATAGTGCTTTCAGTTTTACGACTAAAATTTGTCAGTTCAGTAGAAAATATTTAAGTATAACCATTGATTAAATAGTGTATTATTCAATCAACGGTATAACATAATAATTGTAGTTTGTGTTTCATAGGTTAGTTTAAATTCAGATGAGTGCTTAGCTCTATGATTACAGAAGTCGTGGGTTCGAATTCTGATCAGGTGTGAAATTTCATGGCTTGATTTGAATCGGTTTTCTTTCGTAACCATGCAATTAACTTGGCAATCTCAATGCTTTCGGGCACCGACTAGTGGTTGTCATAAGGACTTGCGCGAGAGGGTTAAATAGAAGAACAGCCAAGGGGGCTTAAATCGCATGTATTCGCGTTATATTCAAAGCTTAATCATATTATCAACGTTAGTGATGTTAAATAAATCAACAATTAGTTGACAGTTTGCAAATTATGGAAGATTTTGTTGTTATTATGGTTGTATCTAACGTATTAAGTTCGTAACTAATGAATTATAAGTATATCTAACGTATTATAAGTAAGTAACGTATTATGTTGTTTATAATTATCAATAAATGTAGCATGGAAAAAGGTAATAACAATTGATGATACGATGAAATAAATAAATAAACATGTTTTTTGGGCTGTGATTTATAAATTTGTAGATTTTGTGTATATGCGTCATCATCTGCAGTGGATTCCTATTTGAAATAACTATCGTTCTATAAAACAAGATTTGAATGAGTCGATTAGTATTAGTTACGCTAATTATTTTGTTTTATTGTAATTTATTTATATACAAGTATTAGGTAAATAATAGCCGTATCGTTGGTAATTGTATTCAGTCTTTTAATGATTTTCATAGAGTGTGAACATGTTTTTGTGTATTAGCTTTTATTAGACTTAGACAGTAGCATAGTAAAGAATTTCGGAAAGTGTACCATGCCTACAGCCTATACAGACAATGTACTCATTATGTAATCGTAAGGTAAATAATAAAAGATATAGTTAATAATTCGGACGGGTCGCTCAGGGCCGTTGCGTGGCATGGAGCGGAGGAGCGACCGCTCCAGGCGCCTTATGAAAAAGGCGCCAAAATGTAAATTGAAAAAAGTAATTTGTTTTACTATACCTAACAATAAATTCCTAGTTTCAAAATTAACATTAAGTTAAAAAGTAATACATTGTCACACTTACGTTCCAATAATTCATTATGTTTTCTTAAAATTATAGCACGTAGCACTGTTGTAAGAATATCAGGTATAACAACTGTTTTCCACGAATTAAATGTATAGTTAACAGAATTTACCAGTATCTAAATAAACTGTGTTCTGAAAAGTTGTTTGTAGTTACACGAGTAAAAGACTAAAATATATCACGGTTTATAAATCAGTAAGTGTTTCTGTGACTGTTACTACGACTACAGTGAATAATTTTTGTATGTGTGTAATACCTACATATAAGCATATTTATTATAAAAGTGTAAGTACCTACGATAAATAGAAAATTTAGTTTTTTTGTAATAATATCTTTGAGAATGAATGAATGATATAATGTTTAATAGAGCGAGAGAAGTGCCACTATTATCTGGTTACATTACATTTATAATTACTTAAACAAGAGTAAAACATGTGTAGTTTTTCATAACCGAAAGTTCAAATTTGAGATACCAATTTTACTTTGAATGGGCTGAAGAAAAAATTTTGCGCATGAAATAGGAAAAAAACAGTAAGCTTCACATCCCTTAAAAAGTGTAACTTTTAATTATAAGGCATTTGACCTTGAATGAAAAAAAAAGATTGCCTGCGGCGCATTTTTTTACTCTATATTCATTAAAATTTCTTCAAATTTGACCTCCTCCCCCAAAACGAAATTCTAGATTCGCGCCTGAGAGGGGAGGTGTAGGGCGCCAAAAAATATTTTTGCTCCAGGCGCCAAAATACCACGCAACGGCCCGGTCGCTTAAGCTCCCTTGATGCTCCATATAATAATTTAGCTTTTTAAAGAATTTCACAGCGCTCAAAACTACGATCCCGCTCTAAATTTCGTGCCATCTATATCTCGCTCCTTTTGTGCGTCCAGACCGGCGTATAAGAACGATATTTCATCATCAGGCAACGTGCTATTTCAGAGGAAATTATGATAGATACCGTGTCAGCCTCGTGTAAAATACGAGACACATCAACCGCAAATTAATTGAAACATTCTGAACCGATTATTGAAATATTATTAAACACGGCCCAAAAAACTCACAAAAAACAACTGCTCGCAACGCCCACTTCAATCAGTTATAAAACACAACAGTTGAGAATCAATTACGAGATAAGCAAACTGGGATGACAGTACAACTTTGGGAGGTTATGTTGTTATATGCCAATTAAAAGGAGATTAAGTAACGAGTGTGAAGAATCTCAGTTTTTACTAAATCATGATTGAGAAATTGTACAAAAAATCTATCGATTCTAACTTTCATAAATTGTTTCTATACTGCTTAGAGATTTACAGTGCAGAAATCGTGCACATTTTAATTTATTTCTTGTGTGACATACATTTTCTGTAGATTCTCATATTGTTATTAATGAATTTGGTGATAAATAAATTGTGCGATATTTCATATTAGTACAATAGAATGTACAGTAATGTTCAGAAATAATGCCCAGAAGCCCCACTCCAGAGCCGACAATTTATGAAAAATTCGATATACGTTCGATTGAGTGAGGGTGATGAGAGATAAGTAGCAAAGGAAAGGTATATTGCTTCTATTCCAAGAAAATAGAACCAAATTTAGAAGTATCCTCTTTACCTGAGAAGCAAGAAAATACCTTGACTTAGAATTTCGTCAAGTGTATGAAATCCAAATGAATTTTGAACCAGAGAGTTAAACTGTAACTTACAATGTAAGAAATAAAAATGTTTAGATTTTTGTTTCAGTTTTAATCTGATTTAATTAACAACTCTAATTAAATAAATAATTTTTTCAATACCTGCATCGAAAACGCCACCTTTCGTCCCTATTATTAGGGACGAAAGTGAGGTATTTCTGACCGGTCAGTAATATTCCTCCCTGGGCAGTAAAAGTAGTTTTCCTCCCGATTTATGCGGGTATCCACTTTATTTTTTCTCCTTAGGGAGGAAAAGTACTTTTTCTCTCGCCTTATGCGGAAATCCACTTTATCTTTCCCTCCCTAGAGAGAAAAAATACTTTTCCTCCCGCTTTATGCAGGATTCCAAAATATATTATTTAGATTATTTTTAATTATTATTAGAGATATAACGAATAGTAAATGTGCCGAATAACGAATATAATGTATGATTGTCTGTCGAATAACCGAATATTTAGCGAATATTCTGCACCCTTATGGCGCCAAAAAAAAGATAAACTTACATCGAATGCAGATAATCTTCTTTTTTACTCCATAATTTTCCGCTTTTTAATTTTAATAACGAATAGTTAATCATTTTTATTCGAAATGAATTTTGAACCAGAGAGTTAAACTGTAACGACCATTTTTTGTGATTTTATGTTGATACACCTTTGTTTATATATATTTTTTTATATTTATCTTATTTTACGTTCTTTTTTGTTTATTCGACGATCATAACTGTGATATTTCTTTGCATATGGTACTTTTTGTTTTTTACTTCTGACGACCATTTTTTGTAATATTTATTTATTTGAATATAAGATTTATAAAAATATATCGTTATAATGTAATTAAATTACATTATTCTTAAATATGTTTTATTATTAATTTACTTATTATTGTTTTTATATTACAAAGTTTAGAAATAGATATATGTAAATATAAAAAGCATCGTTTAATTATTTTTTTATGATAATTCTTAACGCATAATTTAATTTGAGTTACTTCACTACAATATGTTTTATAAATAAATAGATATGAATTAATGAGTTCTTATTTTAATGCAGAATTTTGACAATACTAGTGATTCAATAAGAAAGTATCAATCCGAGGTATCATCGAAAGTAGTGAATCCTAATTTACAAAATATTTCAAAATCTGAAGCCTCTGTTTACCGTAGCTAATGTTGTTTTTCCGAGAAAATTGGGAATATAGCTATCTTTTGCTTTGTATCTTCTGCCTCTGTTCATCAACGACTGCAGACGTATTTCGAATTTTTCATAAATCGTCAGCACTGGAGTAGGGAGTCTGGGCATTATTTCTGAACATTACTCACGCATACGGAATATTTTAATCAATAATTTGTTTTAAAAATTCTGGGGCTCAGATATAGAAATTAAAAATTATTTCTTAAATGACTATAGATTTTCCTAAGATTCTCGTATGTTATTAATTAATATGTTGATAAATAATTGCTGTGCTATTTTCATATTAAGTACAATAGAATGTACACAGATACGAAATATTTTAAGTAGGTAATACTTTGTTTAAAAATTCAGGGACTCAGGTATAGAAATTTAAAATTATTTCTTAAGTGACATATAGATCTTCCTATAAGATTCTCATATGTTATTTATAAATTTGTTAATAAATAATTGCTTCGATATTTTCATATTAGGTACAATATTTTAATCATTAATTTTGCTAAAGAATTCATGGCCTCATAGAAATTTAAATTTATTTCTTAAATGACAGATTTTTTTAAAATTCTTTTATGTTATGTATTAATTACTGTGATATTTTCATATTAAGTACAATAAAATGTACATTCATACGGAATATTTTAAACAATAATTTGTTAAAAAATTCAGGAGGTCAGGTATAGAAATTAGAACGTATTTCTTATGTGACATAGACGTGGCTGATATGGCATTGATAAAATATTTGAATATCAAGACGGTACAAAAATAAATTATTTTAATGTAGGTACTTCAATCATGTATTATACTCCGAAAAATATTAAATATTACCTATTTAGAATTAGGTATCCTGGTTTCTTTTAGTTCACATAACCGAGCACCTACTGTATTTGAAATATATTGCATATTCATGTTATCAACATCAATACATTACCTATTCATAAAAAAACAGTTTGGGTATCACTGATTTACTAAACTGAAATCAAATAATATTTTTAACATAGTATTGTTATGAGAGGAATAAATTAGAACCTGTTGAAACCTTGTTTGTGTTAGGAACCAATGTTCGCAAGTTCAGTATACATCGGTTTGTCGTGTAATGCATGTATCAATGCTTATAACAGAAAAATAATAACTTCGTGTATATATTTTGATGCATTTAAATGTAGAAATGTCTATAAATTGCGTGTAATTGAACTTTTTAATACGATAAATGATATGAAACTAATAAGGCCTATTTTACGTTTAAAGTGTAGTGTCTTATAAGCAATTTGAAGACTTTCTGGGACACCTACATAAGATTATATACCATCGGCAGAGTACACCAAAGGTTTGCATTTTTACCTCTCGCCTAGAGAGGTATAGGGATCGTGAAAAAATTCGATGTCGAGATTTTTGTCAATAAGCACGTTTTAGCACCTTTAGAACCTATTTTAACTATTTTCACGATGATGTCTGTGTGTCTGTGTGTGTGTGTGTGTGTGTGTGTGTGTATGTATGGAAGTCTGTATGTGCGCCTACTATAGTCTTTCGTTCTGATTCATTATCTCAAATTCTACTGAACATAAAATTCTAATATTTTGCAATATACATTTGTATATGTTAATGAAGAGCTGATAAGATTTTGGTAAAAATCTGCCAACCGGAAATGGTATTTTCTTGAAGCATTCTAACATTTTTTGCAAAAAGTATAGGAAATACTGCGATAGTTACAATTTGTCATGCGACATTTGAAAGAACAAATTACCTTTTACAATATTTATTTAACATCTTTTCTATATCTCTTACCAATAGAGGAAAATTATTTTTCAAAAATATGTAATTTTACCTACCACGATTTGTAAATCATAATATAGGAAAAAAATTTAAAAACAAAAATGAAAATGTCAATGTGACAGATGAACAGAGGTATACACAGTTTCTGAAATTTTGGTGGCACCAAGAAATGTATAAATATATTAATAACTGGGTTTGAAACTTAGTACCTAGGAGCTGAGATTTAATTAATATAAAACTGACTGAATTCCAGTAAGTTTTTATCCTTCCATTAAACGTATCCAGTCAAGAAGCATCATCGATTCATTATTAACTGGTTATAATGTAATAATAAAATAAAAATTGTATCCACAAAAAGCTAATTTGATTTCAATGTTAATCGGAATCGGTACGTTACTTGAAGAACTATAAAAAATATTACAAAAAGTAGCCTAACAAATACCAAATTCACATATTACAGTGTCAAGGCGGGAGGTTATGTGCTGGCCACAACAGATTTTTATTTATATTATAAAATATTGATGTACCTTAAGCTAGCAGTACCCATTGAGCAGAATCACTTCAAACCGTATGAAAATTTAAAGACTAGGTAATTCATTGCCTTTCTGGCCGAATTATTTATTGAATAAAGTGTTGTCAACTTTTAGAATGGCAAAAAGATTTATTCCTTAAATAAAAAAAATTTTATGTTGACAACAAACCTTGGATCTGTGAAATAACCGAAGGAATTTCTCAAATTCCTTTTAAAATTAAATTATATAGGTAGCAAAATATGTCAACATTGAAATCAGCATTATTTTTATTTTAAAGCTAAATTTTTAAATTCAGCTTGCAACAATTTGTAGATTGTATGTGCTCTTATCATTAAAGTCTGGTTTATAATGGATGTAATCTGTTACTTGTTCTGTATTATGTAAAATGTATGATGTGAACTGTGTGGTTCATAATCATTTCAGTAATCTGCTAATTTGACAACATAATCTTTCTAATAACTGTCAGAATTAAATAAGTTTGTTAAAAGTTGCGTAGTTGGATCTGCAATAAATACTATTATAACGAAATATAAAATACTTATCAAAATGTAAACAAAAGTCAAAAAGGAACAAATAGGACTTGCTTGCTATTTGTTGGGAAAACAGTGAAGAGTGAAGTATGTTATGGAGTGTCTTTATACTGAGAGTGGTCGAGTTTAGTAAAATTTTATTTGAATAAAATAATATGTTTAGTAATACATGAATACTGAACTAATTTTTGAATATCATTTTGTTACAGTTCAACATTAATTAATGCCACATGGCGACTTGTTTGCAATATAGCGCGTATGGCCACATACTTTATTATACAGGGTGTTTCATAACTTCAGGTACATACGTTAAAGGTATATGTTGTTTGACATGTTGATTACGAATCAAAAATAATAATCGCAAAATTAATTTTCATATGTTTCCCAGTCAAAAGTTTTTCGTTGCCACTGCCGCTGGGTGGAGTAAGTGGAGTTTCATTAAAAATAATTAAATTTTGTTTATTTTACTTTAGTATTATGTAATTTAAGATGTTGATTACCTACTTTTATTGTTTGTATTTAATAGGAAAACAAATCCATTGCAGTACTACAAAAATCTGACGTGGCCATCACACAACCTTCCGCCATATCTAGACTTTAAACAGAAATGTATACGTGCAATCCGGTGCCCATTTAAAATATACAAATAAAAATCTCAAATATTCAAACACAGAAATTTGCATCACCTGAATAAAAAGATTCATTCACAGGAAAACTCTGCTGTGTTGAAGCCATCCTCCGTTCAATTACTACATTTAATATCTTACTTATGACTTATATAGCGCTAGTATGCCAACTTGTCACCCGTCTCACCTGTCAATATTTTTTACGCAGAAACAAAAATCAACCGATCATGGATTACAAGATATTAACGTTTTATTTGATAAATTTATTTTTTAAATTTTACTGCAGTTCTTTAATGCTACCAGATAAAGACAACTTTTTTATAACGTAAGTTGCAAATAACTTTTCCTCTTATTCTTATTACAAATAAATACTATATTTTTCCAAATTTATATACAATTTTGACAATTAACTTTTTCAATCTTCAAAAAATATCACTTTCGATGAAGATATTTGTACCAAAATCTAGGGAGCTCTTCCAATTTATATACAAATGTTAAATACCAAATATCAAAATTTTCGGGTAATTCGTATTTGAGTTATGCGACTAACAACCCTTGACCACACACACACACACACACACACACACACACACACATACACACACACATACACACAGACATCATCGTGAAACTATCAAAAATGAGTTGTAAGGACCCTAATTCGTGCTCATCCACTAAAATTTCACCACCCGATTTTTTGCATGATTCCAATACCTTCCTTTACAGGTAAGCGGAAGGTAAAAAATGCTACCGGTAAACTACCCTTAATTTTTCGAATTTTGAAAAAATTCATTTTGATTCGTAATCTGCATATAAAACAACATTATACCTTTAACGTATGTACTCGAAGTTATGAAACACTCTGTATAGATACTCTAGGAAGTTTTCTTAAAAGTTGGGGAACCTTACTGTTACAGTACAGGTAAACGTCAAATCCCAGTGTTGGTATGAACCATAAAATAGAAATACCTATAGGTCGTTCATGTTAACAGAACACAGAAGAAGTCACCAGTTACATCAATTATAAACCAGCCTCAAAAATACCTTTAGAATATTATATTTAACAAAGCAATAAATGCGGTAGAATGGCGTGCGAAATCCATATTTTTGACATGGTTAAGGATCAACTTAAATTGATTATACGCTATTCAATATTATGTGCAAAATAAAAACAAACGTATATTTCATATAAAAATCTTTAGTGTGCATTTATCTTTATGGCTTGTGCTTTTCAATTACGTTTTATAGGTAATAAAAATACCTCCATGGTCCTTGATTCTTCTTTTTCCTCATAACTGAAAATTAATTTTCCCCACAACAAGGATATAAATATCCCTGTGAAATAGTTTTTAATTATACTGCAGATTATCCTATAATTTACAGATACGATTAATTTCTTTTTGCAATTTTATGTTTCGGAGGGTATAATTATCACAGACCTTCGGCATCAACTTGGCCGTGATAAAATTTCATGACATTCATCAGCGCTAAAATGAATTTTAACACCTTCAATTTTTCATAAGCGTTTTTATATTTATGACGAATACGTGTTTGTTCATGGTAATTTATTTATTTTACGTTATTACGAAATGTTGATTTGGGAACTAATTTATTAAATTCGGTGCAAGGCTACGTGATGGATATTTGTTTTAACTTGCAAACGATTACACAACCTTTAGCGTAGCAAACAACGTCTAGGTGTAGTAAGTAGTCAATCGTTTGTAGTCATTGTAGTGGTGTGTTTATTGTTTAAATTCATGTAAGCATTATAATATAGAGATGTCCCAATTGCATTACGATCATGCATTTGGTGTACCAGCCACGCGGGCTGTTCATATTTAAAATGTCGTTACTGTTATTTATTGTAAAAGAATTTGTGTTTATTATATTAAGTACATGATTTTTGAGCATCTAATAATGACCGCTGTGGGGCCGAAACGTAATGCGAATAAAAATAGAAATAAGATGTGAGTGAAATCTTTTATTTCATTCCTATTTACACCTGACTGATTGCTAAAATACTCTACATGTTGTTTATTTAGTTCAGGTCAGAGTTTATACCACCAACACCCGTGTATGTGGGATTCAAGAAGGATATAAGGTTCTTTATTTAATTCAGTTAAATCAGATGTGTTTCTATCAAAATGTGGGACTCAAGAAGGGTATCATCTTCTTTATTCTTCTAGTTCAGTTAAATAACACTAAAGTAGCATATTGTATTAAAACAACATAATTGAAGTAAATTGCATAGGGTCCTTTTGTATCGGAACATTTTTGTTTGGGGACGTTTTGCTGGGGACAAATTGCATGGGGACCTTTTCCGTAGTGACATTTTACCGGGGACGTTTTGGTGGGGACCTTTTCTCCATTAATCACATAAGGGTATTCTAAAAATCACGTCAGAAAGGTATTCCAATCTAGTAAAAATCTAAATTTCAGTGATAGTGGACAGTGCTCTGAAATTCGTAGTCAATTTGTGAACCTTAAAATTTTTTTATGAAAAATTTTAATTTCAATTTTATTATTATTTTATTTGTTGTTATTCAATAGCTTTAAAAATCGTTGCAGGGTATTTATACACATTTATTGATTTATATCTCGTCTTGTTACACCATTTTAATATTTTGCACTCAACTCATAATATATATCGTTTTATTTTTCAGATTCACGGGTTTAATTCGTCAACACCTTATAGAGCGCAGTACGCCTTCATCTTGTTTTAAAAATGTAAGTAATTTTTGCGGTTTTTTTCGTTGCGTTTAGTCATTACTTCATCATTATTGAAAGGCTGATAACTGATATACCTACAACATACTATTTTAGGATCTTGAGTTGTTTACAGTTGGCTTAGGTTAGGTAATATGGTAAACGATACAAGCTAAATCTTAAAAGGAATTGTATTTTGTCGGAATTTCCAATTTATACTTGTAGTACACAATACTTTCTGTAAGATTTTAATGATTAATTTTGCGTACCTACCTAATTCTCATGCATCGTATGAAATATCACTCTTAATAATATTGATTTTGTTGATTTGTGACGAATGGGTTACTAATAACAAATAAAACTTTTCGTGTACTTTACATGCCTGCTAGTGTTACATTTCTAATTAAATATATATTTTTGCAGCAAAACATGTACTCCCAAAATAGGTTTATTTGTTAAAAAGCATACAGAACTAATTTTATTTTAACTCTTTTAACCATTATTATTCTCGAAAACATCTGTTACAACTTATGTGGACAGAAATAATCTCCAATCTTTATTCGTTACAATATTACCAGCATATCAATCAAAACATTACTATCTAAAAGCCACAGGAAATGAAGAAACAAACATTCAATTGTTCCTCATCAAAAACAAATGCCGACCACCGACAAGATAAACTGTCATTTAGTTTCTGGAATCAATCGTCCAATGAGCGCTTATCTTGCAACTCATTAATAAACAAAAATACAAATTACAGTTGTATTTATTAATTAACAGCGCTGTGATTGGATTTATTAATAACACTAGCTGTTAAAGAAGCCGATACGATTGTCAGTTGTTTGTCGGGTCGTTTGAAAACACTTGCCGGGATGCAGAGTTATCAGGGGTCACTAGATAGACGAGAAATCAGTGGGAGATGCAAGATTATTCATTCATATGTCTTGAAATGGAAAAATAGTAATTGGTTGCGAAATTTTTACGAAGTCTTACAGATAATTTTATGAATGGAACTTTGTGAATACTAATTTTTAATAAAGCAATTTATTTTAATAATTTTGCAGTATCAATGTTTTATTTTCTTTACGGTATTTCAAACTATCGTTTCTTTTTAACCAAAAGAAATAAAAACAAATTTCATAAAATATCTAAATGTAATACAATATTACACAAGATGTAGCTGCTATATCACAAATATGTAAACTTTATTGTACCAATGGATTAGTGACTAAATGGTCGAATTCCAAATTCTTAAATACATAAATAAAAATAAATTTATAGGCTGATTTCTTTGCTTGTGAGTTAAGCCTAAGTCATATATAAGCATTTAGTTTTAAGGTTTATATTTATGTTTACGTTTAAGAAAGTTTGAATACACCTAACTAATACGAGCATTCACAGTGCTTGTAAGTGGGACGTCTGAATGCTCGTATTTAGTTATATGAGTTTAAATTTAAATTTTATTAAACGTAACCATAAATGTAAACCTAGTAAATGCTTGTGATAATGAGGCCTTAATATAATCAAATAATAATTGATTAAATGTATAGATACAGAAATTAAAATTTTCGTGACTCTTAAAGAGTAGATTGTGACTTTTGGTTTCATTCCTTCTAGTTAAAAAAACTGTAATGGACAAATACGCAGTAACTAGAGTCAATGAAGCGGAAAAATCAATAAAACTTCTTATCCCACCTTATAACCTATCTTATAGAGAATTTTGAGGTCTACAACTTCATAGAAAACAGTGATTTTGTACATTTTCAAAAAAAATCATATTTTGGTATAGTGTAGTCGTAAGTCATAAGCTTTGTAAAGTTATTTGTTAAAGAATTTTTTTAAATGTTTATATTTTGTTTATAATAATCAAATAAGTCAACATATATTAAGATCTTGGTTACTGGTAATCTTATATAATTCAAATCCTGGTTAACGATGCCTTATTATAATTATAAAAAAGATTTGTTTATTATTTTTATTTGAAAATTATTACTTGAATTTTGATAATTCTTTTTCTGAAATTTATGGATCTTTGTGGTTTCACTTTTCCAGAGAAAAATTATTAAAATTCGAATAATAATTTTAAAATAAAAATGATTAACAATTCGTTTTAAAAATTAGGCATCGTTAACCTGAATTTGAATATTATAATATTACCAGTAACCAAGATCTTACAGGTTCACTTATTTGATTATTATAAACAAAATATAAACATTTAAAAAAATTGACGTTAACAAATAACTTTACAAAGCGTATGACTGCCCTATACCAAAATATGGATTTTTTTGGATGATGAAGATTGACAGTAGACGTCATTGAAGTTATTAGTTTCTAAAAAGGGAGTGTCTATTCGTACGCTACCGGTCCACCGGTGCACCGGTGCACCGGTGACTCGGGTAACATCGGCTACCGGTGCTCACCAGTGGCACTGGCACACCGGTAGCACCGGGGCACCGGTCATCGGCACCGGCGGCACCGTCGCACGGGCAGCACCGGTCATCAGCACCGGCGCACCGGTGGCACCGGCGTACTGGTAGCACCGGGGCACCGGTTATCGGCACCGGCACACCGGTGGCACCAGAGTACCAGTAGCACCGGGGCACCGGTCATCGGCACCGGCGCACCGGTGGCACTGTCGCACGGGCAGCACCGGTCATCAGCACCGGAGCACCGGTTGCACCGGCGTACCGGTGGCACCGGCGCACCGGTAGTACTGGTGGCACCGGCGCACCGGTAATACCGGTGGCACCGGTGCTACCATTTTTCAACATCTAACAAATTGCAAAAGTTATAAACAAATAAAGATGAAGAAAAAAAGGTATTTCGTTTTCCGCTAATATTTCAAAAACTCCCGGCTTTCTACTTTCATTATTTATGATAGTAATTTAACGCTGAAAATAGAGCTCCAAGCGGCCGGTGAGGTGTGCGTGCGCCGTCTCCAAAGCGAGTACATAATGTAAAATAATTGTTTTACAGTATCAAATATCAATTTAAAAATTTGAAAAAATTATGGTGTATTGTCAACACTTCAAAGAATTTAGTCCCGTTGGAAAAAAGTTATTTAGTTAATTTTTCGAAAAGTTATACAATTGTTAATTAACAATATTTTGTCGGACCTTCGTTGTCATTGAAGACAACAAAAAATGTTTAAATAATCGGATTAAAATTTGTAGCTTCTTGGAGCCCTTCTTTTATATATACTTAACAATATCACGTCATGAAAGTTTTTAAAATTTCAATATTTTGTTTATTATAATTTTTGCAAGTCAACAAAAAATTAAATATTTAAAAAATCTTATCAAAATTTTTTTCTTAAACTAACGTTAGATTATTACTGTTTTCGCAACTAACAATCACGTTAAATAACGTACCTAAGGATTTTTTAATCTCATTTGTTTACAAATTGTTTATAAACAAATGGACTAGTTTCATACTAATGAAATTTTTTTTTACTATTTTGTTGTCTTGATAAAATAATTATTTTTAAGAAAAATAAGTTTTCTTAAAAAAATGTTTTTATTGTTTAAAATCGTTTTTTCCATATTTCTATTGTTTAAATAATAAGTTAAGAAAATACTTTATCTTTAAAAATTGGCACTTTTCAATAGAACAACCAAAAAAATTTTTGTTGTTGATAATTTCATTGTTTATTAAGTTAACAATTTGTTAGAAACAAACTTCAAATCACATTATATTTTTTTCCTTAAACTAATAGAAATTACAAAAACAACCATCTATTGCAAAGTATCGAAAAAAGTTTATTTTAATTTTATATTGTACTTTAAAAAATTACGTGCTATAAAAGAAAAAGAAGCACTTGATTTTTCAAAAAACTGCTATAACTTTTAAACTATTCGAGATACAAAAATGAACATTTAAGTCGTTTTTATATAGGATTGATTGGACTTTTAAATGAGTTATTAACCAAGTTTGAAACTATTGTTGATCAGTTATTATATGCATTTGTTTATAAAATTCTGATTTTAGATTTTTTTTACATTTTTAAATCTTCTTATGGCTTAATTAGTTAAAAAATGCAAATACTATGTTATTTTGTTCAGTGATAAAATATCTTCCAAAAAAGTTTTTGATGATATTGTTTAAAAGTAAATAGATTTTCCGATCAAATTTTTTAATTTTACTCGAATTTTTTCAAATTTTTCTCCGCTGTGTCTTTAAAATTTTTATAGATTAATAGTTTATACTTACTGTCAAAAACATTGATTCCGCACGCTATTCTATAGCGTTTATTGTTTTATTAAACATAAAAATAAAAAATAATTTATGTTTGAGGGGAAAAATAATTTTGGCATCCATAATTGTAAAAAAACTGCAATATTTGTAAAAAATAAATTTTAATATGTTGTCAACAAAGTTTGGATCTACGAAATAACCGATCGAATTAATAACAAAAATTGTCAAAATTAAAATTAGCATATTTCGCTTTTAAAGCAAAACTTTCAAATTTTGCATCGACCATTTTGTAGCTTGTACTTTTATCTTCAACAATATCTATAGATTAAAAATGGTAACACCCGCGTACCGGTGCCACCGGTACTACCGGAGCGCCGGTACCACGGTTCTACCGGTGCGCCGGTGCCACGGTACTACCGGTGCGCCGGTGCCACCGATGCACCGGCGCTTATGACCGGTGCCCCGGTGCTACCTGTGCGCCGGTGTCATCGGTAATACCGGTACGCCGGTGCCACCGAAGCTACCGGTGCGCCGGTGCCACCGAAGCTACCGGTGCGCCGGTGCCACGGTACTACCGGTGCCACTGATGCACCGGTGCCTATGACCGGTGCCTCGGTGCTACCTGTGCGCCGGTGCCATCGGTACTACCGGTGCGCCGGTGCCATCGGTACTACCGGTGCGCCGGTGCCATCGGTACTACCGGTGCGCCGGTGCCACCGATGCTACCGGTACCACCGGTGCGCCTGTGCCACTGGTACCATCGGTGCGCCTGTGCCACCGATTTTACCGGTACCACCGGTGCGCCGGTGCCGACGACCGGTGCCACCAGTGCGCATCGGTAGCCGATGTTACCCGAGTCACCGGTGCACCGGTGCACCGGTGGACCGGTAGCGTACGAATAGACACTCCCTTCTAAAAATGTGTCGAAATCATAGCTTATTTTTGCTAAAAATTGTTGTTATTTCTACACAAATAAATTTAAAAAATTGAAACTTATATAATAACATAGAACTATGCATACTTTAGTATAAAGTTTGGTTCAAATTTTTTAGATTATTTTTTAACAAGTTACCTACTCATCTTTAAACCCAAACTGACTATAATTCTGAATCCGATAGTATATTAAAATATTGATATTTGGTTAAACGTTCAATGATTACAAATTACATAGCCAACATACAGGCTTGCATCTAGATAGCTTTCTATACCATTCAGAAGGTAAACATACCTAGAGTGTAATAAAAAATTATTTTACTTAGGTAGGTACTTTTGCTGACTTATTCTACTCTGCTACTGCTTCATTTTAAATTTGACGACATACCTACTTCTTATTATTTTAAGGATTCTACTTTCTTTACATAAATCGGGGAAGTACAAATTAATGTAACTGAATTATTTCATATTAAAAAAGTGGATATTGAAAAAGTAGCCTTTTATCCTCAAAATTAAGTCTACAACAAAAAATAATAAATTATAACTGCAAATCAGTTAGTTTAACGTTTAACTTAAATAAAAATTATAACATAACCAGAAAATTTTGTTTGTTATTTTATTGTCTTGAGAAATGATTAATATTAAAAATCAATTTTCCTTTGAAAAAATCCAGAAATATATGTTACATCATTTGCGCAAAGCATAACCTATATAATAAATTTAAATTTTGTAATAATTGTTTGATAAAAACAAGATAAACCCAAGGTCCCAAAAACTATTAATTAAAAATTATGTTCAAAATAATTCATTAAATTATTTTAATCTCCAAAATATTTATATAAAATAATCTATAGTAATTTATAAACCATCCAAATCAGAAAACCAAAAAACAACTATCAATTAGATTCAAAAGCCCGCAAATAAATAAACGTTCGAATTAGTAATATCTCTACCATTTATTTCAAATTCATGTTATTTGATAAACAGTGACACCCATTAACTTGTGACATCCCTTTGATCACAGCGGCTTTGATTATCACCCGCGCTGTTTAGCGATAGTCAAATGTCCTGACTTTAAGGTCACACCGGAAGTTGGGTCACCGGCTCTCGCCGCAAAGCATTGTGGGTGAAGTGGGGATCGTTAAATGAAAGGCGGATGAGAGTAAAGGATTTTTTTTAGTTTTTACTGTTTTCTTAAGTTATGACTGTAATAATTGTCATTTTTAATAGTTATCGAATTATGATAAAAACAAATGCTCGATCTTTTCATATATCGTAGTTGTAAATGAATTCGGTTGAACATGTGTACACAATTTGGTGACATCTTTACTAATCGAAGAAACTTACAATTATTTTCTCTTTGAACAATGTAACATTAAAATCATGTGCGGTTAATACTTAACCTTCCATCTTACATACGAATAGACATAGGCGCACCTAGATCCAATATTTTAGGAAAGACTAAAATAGTAGTAGTATTTTTACCTCTCGCCTCATATTCAAGAGAAGTATTGTAATGGGTCAAAATTTTCGAGTATGAGTTTTTGGTGGATAAGCACGTTTCAGGGTCTCTAGAATACGAATTTACTATTTTCACGATGATGTCTGTGTGTGCGTAATGTATGTATGAATATATGGACGTATGAATTATGTGACGATTTGTCGTCCACGATAACTTAAAAAGTATCAAACCTTTAATAACCAAATTTCATATTTAAGGTTTTAATAAAGAACTTAACACCGGATAAGATTTTGGTAGAAATCCGCATACCGGAAGTAGTACTTTTTGAAACATTATATAGTTTTCCTTAAATAAATTGGTAAATTCTTTATTTAGGACAATTTTTGAAATTAAAAATAAAATAAAATTTAATTATCTATGGACACAGTTCATTTTAAATACAATTTGCTGAATCTGGTAGTATTTAACAATAAAATAAAGTACCTACAATTAATATTCTACTTTTTTTAAATTCCAGTATCTTGTTGTCCATGATTATATGAAATTTGTTTCTACACAAAATTTGAATTATTATGACAGTTTTTTGCTTGCATCTTGGTTTACATTATCGTTAAAACTATTAAAATATAAGTAAAACTATTTATTAGATTAGTAGAATATGCAGAATTAGGCGGAAGGTCGCGTGCTGGCTACATCAGATTATTTATTATTATTTTACATCTATTTTACTTTCCTTTTCGACGCGATGTGAAAATTAAAATATTCTTATTATTCTCAAACTATACCATTTTTCATAATTTCAATACGCCACTAAAAAGACGTCTTGTTTGCAAGCATCTGCAACTTTGGAATTGCTACAATCAAAATTAGTTACAAAGTAGAATGATAATGCTTCACACATTGCCACTTTTAATGCGGTATAATGTACCAAATCCCAGATTTAATTACGGATATTCCTTTTTCTTGTCCATGTGCACGCACGTCATTATTTTCCTTCGTTCCAGAAGCGAGGAAAGGTGTTTTGGTGGTTTTATTTTTTGACAGTTGGTAATTTGAATGTAATTAGATCGTACCTTGCACCTGTACGCTCATCAGGCGATAATTTCCCCCGTTAATTGCTTTATAAAACTATTTGCAATTTTGTACAGAAGGTAGTAATCTTCTCATTTTGACACGGCTCTTAATTTTAATTCTCTGTAATTTTTAAGTCTTTATTTTATTTAAGTTCGAGGAGTGGATAGTACCAGTATAATAATAAATAATAATTAAAGAAAGACATTAAATTGATCTACATTTAACTAATGTTCTTTCTTATCCAATGGGTTCATTAATTATATACACATCGATTTGTGGATTTTTAAAATAAATGTAATCCCTTCTTTTTATATGGTATAATCCTGTAACAAATAATACCAGTACCAATTTATTTTAATATGATATTTAACAAATGGGGTATCAATAATTTAGATAAGAAAATTTCTGCACTTTATTTAATACCAGCATTGTGTTATAAATAATCATAAAATACAATTTACAATTTATTCATTTTAAGCATATGCTTACAAACAGTTTGTTGTGGAACAATGCTACAGGTTCCTAGTTCGATCCATGTTCCAGAAAAATTTGTAGATTTTATTTAAGACGAATATTTGATGAAGGTGTAAACTGGACTCTTGAGTTGTATGATCGTATACACCTCAAAAGTAGTATTAAATGTAATTAATTTATAATTTGTAATTTAACAATGTAACTTTCGCTTTGAAAATGATAGAAACATCGCAATTTTAAAATAAATAATTAAATCCTGAAAGCCAATAATTATCAATTGAAAAAAATTTCAACAACCTTCGAAATTAAAAATAAATTAATGATTTTAATAAAGGAGTAAGAATAAAACGCTTCATCAGCGCTGATCGCTGAAACGCTGATCTACGAATAAATGCACAGGTAAAAACCAGCTGATCTGCATTTAACTAAACTAAATAAGCAACCTAACACCCTTCTTGAGTCCCACATTATCAGTAGTTATGATTGCATTGAACTAACTTCTTGAGTCCCATATACCTACTCGTTTTTGATACAAAAACTTATCGAACTGAAGTAAATAAAGAAACCTTAAACCCTTTTTGAGTCCCACATACTAGGTTTGGATTTATTTGATTCTTTTTTACGTGCATCTGTGCATTTCTTTGCAGATCAGCGTTTCAGTGGTCAGCACTGATCAGCGTTTTATTATTTTCCTTCTAGTCCAGGCAATCTAGAGAAAAAAACCCTCTAACCTGGGCAAAATTGCTTCAGAAGCTTTCTAAACGGTTTTCGGCTCAGAAAAAGTAACAGAAA
This sequence comes from Agonum fuliginosum, assembly GCA_947534325.1. Classification (NCBI taxonomy): domain Eukaryota; kingdom Metazoa; phylum Arthropoda; class Insecta; order Coleoptera; family Carabidae; genus Agonum; species Agonum fuliginosum. The sequence goes on from OX384043.1 coordinate 20,377,972, forward strand.
AATGGCCGCCATTTTTAGTTTTTTAGCTTTATCTTGTATGTGGATAATACTACGAGAAAACTGTTACCTACTAAATTTGTAGAGCATAAAATTCTCTACAAAAAGATGCCAACATTTTTTTTGTAACTATTACAGTTTATGAGAAAATCGTGAAAATAAATTTGGTTAATTTAATTAATATAATCAAAGATTTAAACGAAAAATGCGCATCAGGCGATATTTTGTTTTGTTTAAAGTCATATACATTTAAAATACGTTGAAATTTAATGTAGGTAAAATGTCTGTTTTTCTGTATTATTTTTAAAAACGAACAAACCAAATTTTAGTCAGAGAGGGAGGGGGGCACGTGCCCGAGTGCCCCCTCCCAAACCCGCCACTAAAAAGAAGTAGAAAGTTTTCTTTTCTTGAGCAGTACAATATAGCATAACTAATATATATTTTTTAAACAATGTTTTGGCTTAAGGCATATTACTTTGTTTACATAGTAAGTATTTTATGCATTAGAAGTGCAATGAGTAGATAGGTAATAATTTAATTTAATTGACCAAGTAAGCACCTGATTTTTGTAGTATTTAAAACACTCTAAATTGAAATATGCAATTTTCCTGCTTTATAAATAAATATCTAATAATTAAATAAAAGCTTGAATAAAACAAATATACATTTAATGGCAAAATACACACTAAGATAATTAATTTAACAAAGACATATGGAAATTTTAGAGTAATATTTGATTAATGTAAGTTCTATTTGTAATTCAATGATAATTGTTATCATTTGATAAAGTTCCCTTGAAAATTGGGGCCTTTCGGTCGGCCACTTAAGCTTCAAGTACTTGATTGATAATTGATTGATTATGAAAACATTAACTTTCCCAGATTTTATTTGACGTATTTCCCCTTATTTGTAAAGCCTAAAATTACGAGGAATAAAATAGATTAATACTGATCACACACAACATTATGAATTGTCGAGATTTTTATGAGTTTAGCTATTTACATTTTCATTTACTTGCATTCTGTTTCTAGAATGTATGATTCTTGCTAGCAGCTTCGAAACACACAACGAAACCTTCAGGAAGAAATATATTACTTTTACTATTAGTGAAAACTTTCCTCGTGTGAACAGGGCATTTAGAGCGTTCTGTTAAAAATGAAACGTAGGGAATAAATTTGAATTTGTTAATTGGTGTCACACTGCTGCTACCTGGAAATACATTTATACTTTAAACAATTAAGGGCGCGCTTAAAAGTGAAAAAACCGTAACTCGAAGTCTGAAATGGTAATGTTCTTAACCCGATAATAGGCAAAATCATATTATAAGTACTAATTTGATTTAAAGAAAATAATTTATAATTTTCTGTAACTACTATTGCCACGTCAGCGACGGTTTAAAACTTTTACATGGGTGTTTTTGCACATGCTTTTTGCATAAATTTCGGATAAACGATGTAACCAACAATGAAAATTATGTTACATAATGAAAATATATATACATTACTAATTGCCTTATTTTAAAAATTATGTCTGTAATAGTAGTTCATTTTGCATAAAATTCATTGCAATTTGATGAATTTTGCTCTCTCTTCTTTCACTTCTACTGCAAATTATATTAATTTTCAGGTATTCTTATTTAGCATAAGGCAATCTAGAAACTCTATTGATACATTATTTATGCCTATTGCTTGTTCCTATTTGCAGATATTTATGCAGATAAAGTGCATAAAAATGACTATCTGAAAACGATTTCGAGCGCGACCTTAAATGTTTATGTTGAAAGTGTTCCTTGGAACTATTGCTGCCTAAATATCTTATATTGCTCAAGAATAATGCAGTTAAATTGTTTCCCTATGTTTCATTTTAAAAAGAACGCTCTAATACATTGCTGTCCAAGTCGTAACCATGGATATGAAATATCCCATGTTTCAGGTTAAAATAATAATAATAAACAAAAGATGTGGTAGATATGTATGGGTAGAAATTGATGACAGAATAGTAGACATATTTTTGGTGGAATGGATTCCTGGACATAATTCGAAATACGTAATTTATAAAATGTTCTTTTGTGGAACTTTGACCCATCCGCGGCTATTCACACCACCACAAACCAACCTCTCCCAAAGAATAAAAAACCTCATAGGGCGTTATTTCAATCAGACGAGCACATTTCAAAATTAAATTATTTCGCTCTCGCACGGAGCACGGCAGATCTGGCTCGTTTTATTTTATTTTTTAATTTTCGACCGGTTCGGGTTTTCAAATTAAAATGTCTGCCTAGTAACAATTGAGGCGAACATACCGGCACATTTCCAATTAACACCTGGACGCTCCGGGCAGACAGAGAGGGGAGATACCGGACCATGGTTTTTACCGAGCGGCAAATGTGTGGAGATATAAGTTGCAAAGGATTGAGAGGTGTGTGGGGATTTTTTTTTTTTGAGGAATAATCAATTTGGTTTACGTGATGCTATTATAGATTTAATTTTATAGTTAGGATGGTTTTGGATGGAAATTTGTTTGGTTTGAGGCATTGTTAGTAGTTTTGGTTGAGTAAAAAGTCGCTTATTGTACGAAAATTAATTATTAATAGGTATTTTTTGCATGTTTCAATCTTGTTTGTAACAAACAACAAAGACTTGTGGGATGCTAAGCTTAGCACAGGTATAAGTATGAATTGTTTGCAATTTTTTGAATAATTGATATGTTTTCCTTGCGATGAATAAACGATGGCGCAACGAAAAGTGACAGGCCAGTTTTCTCAATAGTTATATCACAAGTGCATGACAAATACCACATACTACATTCGTGCACTCGAAACAATATTCTGATGTATTTGTCATGCACGAGTGGTATATTGGTAGAATATTTCTCGAGGAAAATTCGATATTTTTAATAAAAAATAATTAATATTTGACCTGTCACATAAACGTCAGATCAAGGACATTGGCACTTTTCCATTGCAATTTTTAAATTTTTTGATAAAAATTATAACGTAGATAGTAAAAATACCTGCACAGACGGTAATTTTAATAAATAACTAATTTCTTGATGATTTGTTTCTTGTGTTGACAGCTGTCAAAAATACTCGGGTATGCACTTGTGCAAATACTCGCGGGTACACTGCACTTGTGAATGTATTCACTGATACTTGATTGTTTTGGTACGAAATTTTAAAAATACTGTAAACTGATTGGTTGAAATTTTTCGAGTAAAATATTCATATTTATTGATTCTACACATAATTTTAATGCGCTTTATCAAGTTCAAGATAAAATACCTGTTAATTCAAAGTCCACATATTTTTCAAAAATAAGCAAGCATTACATTATATTACGTTTCATGAGCAATTATAAATTATAATTATAAATTAGGATAATGTTAAAAGGAGACATTCTAAAGTATACCTACGAACGAAAATAACAGTTACAGTTAACGCATAAGTAATATTTTAGAAACAGTACCTACTAAAAATATTCTATAAGTATATTTTGTTTTTTCTTGCTCCGAACAACTTGTAACAATCTAATATTGACAATTATTTGAAGCATAGAAAAATTAATTTAAAAAATATAGAACTACAATTGTTTTAAACATAAATCGGTATATTTTTAAGTCTAGGCAGTGTCTAGGCCACTTTTAAGTTCCAGGCAAGGCCAGACGGGTTCAGATACAGACCACTGGGAATTTACCTTTTACCCTTATCCGACTTTGTAAAATAATGAATTATTGTACTAATTAAGTACGACTGACCGTAAATATAATATAAAAGTAGGTACCTATTTAAAATGTTGTTAAAGTTTTAAATTATAGTTATATACTCGTATGTATCTAGGACAATAAGTGAAACATTATGGTAGTTACAAGCAAGTTATTTAGGGCTGAGGCGTCTGACTGTGGTCGAAATAATTACTTGTGTCTACCATAATGACACTTTTTGTCTGAGATACATACAAACTTTTATTTCATACTCTTTCTTTTCGAGTGCTGTGCTTCATTTAATCGTTATATTCAATAAAAAATGTCGAATGAAAGGAATATTTTATTTAATAAATAGCGTTAGCAATCGTCTTGTAATACATATAGTCCAAGAAATTTCACTTTGTCACAGTATGAAATAATAGTTATTTAACTATATGGTGTGTTAATAAGGGCGATTAACAATTGATACATTTTAACGCATGAGAGAAGCGAATGCGTTACTTGTCGAGATTATTAATCGCTTATTAAAAAATTGTTGATTAATAAAAATCATGCATTAATAGGGGGTCATTAATGTATGATTTTTTTGCATTAATGATACTGATTAATAAACGATCAACGGAAAAAAGTATTTTTGCACGATTGGTCTTTTTACCTCTCGCCCAGAGAGGTATAGGGATCGTGAAAAAATTCGATGTCGAGATTTTTGTCAATAAGCACGTTTTAGCACCTTTAGAACCTATTTTGACTATTTTCACGATGATGTCTGTGTGTGTGTGTGTGTGTGTGTGTGTGTGTGTGTGTGTGTGTGTGTGTGTGTGTGTGTGTGTGTGTGTGTGTGTGTGTGTGTGTGTGTGTGTGTGTGTGTGTGTGTGTGTGTGTGTGTGTGTGTGTGTGTGTGTGTGTGTGTGTGTGTGTGTGTGTGTGTGTGTGTGTGTGTGTGTGTGTGTGTGTGTGTGTGTGTGTGTGTGTGTGTGTGTGTGTGTGTGTGTGTGTGTGTGTGTGTGTGTGTGTGTGTGTGTGTGTGTGTGTGTGTGTGTGTGTGTGTGTGTGTGTGTGTGTGTGTGTGTGTGTGTGTGTGTGTGTGTGTGTGTGTGTGTGTGTGTGTGTGTGTGTGTGTGTGTGTGTGTGTGTGTGTGTGTGTGTGTGTGTGTGTGTGTGTGTGTGTGTGTGTGTGTGTGTGTGTGTGTGTGTGTGTGTGTGTGTGTGTGTGTGTGTGTGTGTGTGTGTGTGTGTGTGTGTGTGTGTGTGTGTGTGTGTGT